>CM060968.1:73270606-73478106 GCA_030765045.1 Tenodera sinensis
GTCGTCCCTTTGTAAGAGACACTCAAGTTCAAGCTACCTCACACCACTGCGCGGCGAGTAAACAATGCAAAAATGGAGCGCGGTAGAACGAAGTGTTTCCAGACTGTTCGAGAGAATATCAATTGCCGGCTTATTTGCAAGACGCTTGAGAAAAGGTGGATTTCGAGAAAAATCCATGCGTCACTCTGTCTATAGGTATAAGGAACGCAGAAGTGAGAAAAATTGATTGTTAAGTGTTGTTAGCAGTTAGTTACTTTTAAGTATGTACTGCGTTGAGAGAATTTGGTTCGAAATGGTTTACTCCACAAAAAAATTATTCCGACATAAATTGTGTGTTTTAGCAAGGTCTACATTTTTGACTGCTTGGCAAGTCATCTCTACAGAATAGGTATCTCAGCCTCACCAATATGTGTCTTGTGTAACGATCCAGCAGAAATGAACGAAGACCACTTGAAGACCTGTGAAGCATTAAGATCAGAAGAAACTACAGTTCAAAAGTATTGGAAAGCACGAATGCTAATGGCTTCATTGCCAGATGCAAGGCACCAGAAAACAACAACAACAACATTTTTGTTTAGTAAGATTTAGTCTATCTTTTACGGTTTACAAGTTATGCAAAAGTGAGCCAGAGTAAACAACACTACATACGTTATAGCCAGAAAATTCAAGATATACACTTCATTTGTCACAAAAATATGTCAAACATATGGCATATTAATCAAAATCATTAGAGCCATTTTCAAGAAAAACGAAATTCACAAAAAATTTTCCATGTAAAGGGTAGTTTACGGTGGGGCTATTTTCTTCAAAATTTTCGCGTCGTATTCTTGAGAGACATTAAACTTAAATAGCAACTTTGGTTTTTAATCGACTTTTTGTGACTGACAGACACACACAAGGACTTTTTTTTTTTTTTTTTTTTTTTTTTTTTTTAAATTCAGGAGGCCTCAAAATATACATTTCCGGTGAAAACTCGGCATCGAATTTTTAGGTGGAATACACTCCAGGCGAGAAAGTAATTATCGTTACAATCCACCAATCTTCAGCCTGGCTTCTGAAAATTACCATCCCGTTTTTATAGTTAACAGTTGCAGTTTGCGAGGGTTCGTACATCAAGTTTAAAAGGCATCGGCAGCAGCAAGTGGAGTTGAGGGAGGGGCAGATCCAATCCAAAAGGATGGCCAAGCCCTTGGAGTGTTTCTCGCTTTGCAGTGGGTGTCTACACCGCAAGCTTCGCTCAAGTATAAACGGGAAAGGCGGCAAGCAAACTGAAGTACCCACCAAGCTAAAAGGTTTCATATCTTTCTTTTTCAGATCAAAAGGTAGGTATCGTGACTGCAGCATCTCTCCTTCCGCTCAAGATGGAACGGAATTAACGATATCTGATCAGAAACAACTTCTTCTCACATCAAGAGATTTGGTCGTTCCTTTTTCTTTTCTTTTCTATAGGTACTTTTTAAACGTTTCATATCTTCATTCGTTTCTCATCTAAATCGTTTTAACTACTGCCGATTGAAGCACAGTTAACTGCCTACGTGTGTATTGGGCGCAGATGTTACCTGCCATGTATGTGCTCTAGAGGCCATAAGTTTCAATTCTGAATCCCTTATCATGTTACCACGTGGGCTGGCGGTCAGCGCGTTTGACTGATGCTCTTGGAGAATCCTTGGTCTACAATCAGACTGGCTACAGTAGCATTGTTGCATCATTTTCGAAATACACAACTGAATTCATCAAAAATTTTATGTGTTGCACTCACATGACTTTCTCTACTCTTGTACTAACCATTGTTACAAACTCTTATTCCTATATCTTCTTCGTGTTAGTTAAAATAAACATTCGCACAAATTATCTTATTGCTTATGTCCTTGTAGGTGCAAGGGGAATATTAGAATACAGAAGGCTTTGTGCGACAGTCAAATCTTTTTAACCTTTGAGATTCCGTTCTCTTTGCACGATTAACACATAAAAAATTAACAACGTTGTTGCATTTCGCTTAAGTTAAGTTTTCCGAAACTCACACACATAACAAGGAATATCTTCGAAATGGCTCACCCTACAAGAAAATTTATTCAGACATAAATTGTGTATTTTAGCAAGATCTACATTTTTTGTATACTATGATTTGGTCTATCTCTAACGGTTTACGAGTTATGCAAAAGTCGTCCAGAGTAAACACGGCTATAGGGGCTATAGACAGAAAATTCGGGATATACATTTCATTTTTCATACAAATATCTCAAACATATGGAATTTTAATCAAAATAGTTACAGCCATTTTCAAGAAAATTAAAATTTTCGAAAACTTTTCCATGTAAAGGGTAGTTTAGGGTAGGGCTATTTTCTTCAAAATCTTCGTATCAGATCCTTGAACGACATTAAACTTAAATACCAACTTTGGTTTTTAACCTAATTTTCGTTTTTGAGTTATGCTGTCCACAGACTGACAGACTGACAGACAGACTGACACACACACACACACACACACACACACACACACACACACACACACACACACACACACACACGGACCTGTTTCTAAAAATGCTTTTTTTGGATTCAGGGGGCCTCAAAACCTATATTTCCGGTGAAATCTCGATATCGAATTTTTGGGTGGAATACAATACTTCCCCTACTTACCAGTAGAGAAAGTAAAAATCTTAGGCGTTAATATTCCTCTACATAAAAATTTACATAAATTATCTTATTGCCAATCTTGTTTTAGCTGCAATGGGAATACGGAAATACAGTGGGCTCTGATCGATAGTCAAATCTTTTAAAGCTGGTTGCTATAAGAAGGCTTTGAAATTTCGTTCTCTTTGCACAGCCAAGAGATAAAACAACTGAACGGTGATCTATTTGTAGAACGTTAAATAGTGCAAAACTCACACAAATGACAAGGAATATGCCCACAATAGTTCGCCAATAGTGGCCAACTCTCCGCAGTAATAAGCTTAGATATGTGAAAAAACTTCCGATAAACTGTGTAACTTCCTCTCCTATATCTCGTGGCTAGAAGGTTAACTTGATCACTGCAGTTTTACGTGTGGTTACCTTTTAAAGAGTCTCTGGACGCCAACTAAGCCATCAAACATCCGCCAGCCCAGGTGACGATCATCCGAAAGGGATATACATCGCCTCCCCTATCGGATGATCGTCACCTGGGCTGGCGGAGGCGGGGCCAATCACTGGTCTTTGCACTCTTATTGCCCCAGACCTACCTTGTTTGTGTATATATTCCAGCATAACTTTTACCCTGGCATTTGTTCCTGATGCTCACCTTGTTTGTGTATATATAACAGCATACTTTTTACCCTGGCATTTGTTCCTGATGCTCACCTTGTCATCATTGTTTGTGTATATATAACAGCATATTTTTTACCCCGGCATTTGTTCCTGATGCTCACCTTGTCATCATTGTTTGTGTATATATAACAGCATACTTTTTACCCCGGCATTTGTTCCTGATGCTCACCTTGTCATCATTGTTTGTGTATATATAACAGCATAATTTTTACCCCGGCATTTGTTCCTGATGCTCACCTTGCTTGTGTATATATAACAGCATATTTTCATCCTGGCATTTGTTGCTGATGAAGACTACGGAGAATCAAGTGGTCGAAACCTTGAGTTTCATAAATTTGACGCGGCTGATCACCCGGGAGTCAATTATTAGACTGGGAATAGTTTCTCAGGCTCCTATTATGAGGCCAATAACTTGGTTTGAGACTAACTGTTACTTTTTGCAATAATATGGTCTGTCTGGTTCGTAGCTTTCGGCTTAAGCTAACCCAACTTCACTTTTGCACAGTTTAGACTAAGTTCAGATATTCAGCTACTGAGTATTTGATGCCATGGCATCCGAAACAATGTGGAAGTAAAGGTTGAAGAGGTTATGCAACTCGACTAACAGGTTGAGGAAAGTGAATGAACTGCAGTAGTATAACTCAGATGTCCAACATTAGCACATATACCTTGCTTGGCGGTGCTGGCTTGCAAAAAGACCTGCATAAAGCGAGTACCTGGAAATTCTAACCGGTCTTTCGTTCGTGATTAACAATTCCTTGACATCATCATCCCTTTACAACGGCAACAAATTAAATCCAGCTTTTTGTGCATAAGAGCAGTTTTCTTATTCAGTTAGCCTTACATGGAAACACCTGTCTGTCATTACCGGATCCAGCCAGCCAGCCCCACTTGCGAGCCGACAGCTACTTCTTGAATATCTCCAGCTGATTCGCAATTAAGTACCATCTTCAGACAATGATGTATTTTCGCCCTAATGCAGTCTATTATTACACAGAATACCTCATTAGTAACGAATTTAAATTCACATAAAATGCAAATGAGTATAATAATGGTACAACTAGCGGTACTTGGTGATTTCAACGCGTCAGAAATGCTAGGCAAGTTATCAAGCTGATTTTTGTTCAGTGGTGAGAGTATTAGCTTAACAACTTTCACTTCTTAGTTGTATTAAAGTATCTTAATTGTTATAATTTTTATCGAAAAACTCAGACAACAGTGTTTGCTTGTTTATCTCTCCAACCAACCAGTCGGCCAACGCCGAAAGTCACGCCGCGAACCTTAGACCAGGGACATCACACACACACAAGCACGCACACACACACATTTTTGCAAATAATAGAAATTAGCAGACAAAGGACAACCCTCATAAAAATTATTTTGTTGAGCAAGCTTCCTTGCAGCACTCATACGAGCAAACACGTGACTAACAATAATGAAGCGGCAACACAAAGGGTTTCCAGCGCCTTCGATAAAGATCTGGCTGCGTCATCGCCGGCGTGTTTGTGGAGGTCGAGAAAGGTCCGTGAGACGTCATTTCCTATATATAAAGAAGCGAGGAAACACCGGAGCTGAGAGTTACAGTTACAGACACAATTTAGTCAGTGTGCCAGTAAGACAGCTGTGCGTGTGTCGGTGCGTCCGAAATAAAATTTAACCGGCGTCAAGTTATGGTATTGTTGTGGTTAGTCTATGAGAGACAGAGAAAGTGAAGGACGGTAAAAGGACTGAGGCAAGGATTTGCGAGTTGTAATAGCACGAAAAGCTGTAGACGAATGAAGACGAGAGGAAAACTGTGGATTTATGATAAAAGTTTAGAACACAATAAAGTTAACCGGACGGACTTATATCGTTTTCTCACAATATGTACGTTTTAAGTCTCATATTTTATTTATTTCTTCATTTGTATCAAACAAATCCTGACCGTTGAACCGATTATGCTAAATGTTTGCACAAATAACCTTTGACGCAAGATAAATTGATTTAAAAATCTAATACATTTTCATTCGTGTAATTCTATTATCTTTTAAAAATCAATAACATTGAAACATTTATCAAGCATAGCGTTTACAACATTGGCTCATTGTTGGTTAAAATATGAAGCTCAGGGTTTAAAGATTTTTAAAAAACAAAATCAGTTCAAATATTAAATCATTATAAATATTACAATATCTGATAGAATAAAAGAAAACACCACAGTGTTGGAAAAAAATGACTACTGCTTTTTGGTGTAATGTCCACTGCAGTTTAGTGTAATGTTGGCCATATTGAATTCTTGGGAACTGCCGTTATGTTTTCCCTCAAAAAATCCCTTTGTTTGCCCAACATTGTTGTTTATTCATTTATTTTTTATATCTTGGCAATGTTTTGTAAACCCCATTGTTTGCCCAAATATTATAGGCTTTTAATGCTTTGACGTGTGAAAGAATATGAATATGAATTTGAGTTTTCCTAGTGGTTTGTTGGATAAATTGCGAGTCAATTTGAGGATTTTAATATTGTATCGTACCGGCATGATGCGATAGTAACTCAGTTGGTCACAGCAACCGAAGACTGAATGATCCGTGGTTCAAATCCCGGCTATGACACTGCATTTTTCATTTAATTATGAAATAAGAGTAACTTTCCACGATATTTACTGACATTCTTGGGGGGGGAAATAACTTTCTGGCTAGTCTAGAACTCTAGACAGACTTGCTAAGAGCCGTGGCTATCAAGTGAACAGACAAAAAGTTTTATTAGGAATTTTCTTTAATAATTTTAGTTTTCCTTCAGCCAAGGTAATTTTAGTGCTCCACATATCTCTAAGCTGAGCATCTTCTTCCGTGCCATTCATACTCCTTATCTCATCCATCCATTGTTCTCGTGGTTTTCCTCTACTGCCTTCAGCATTCCATTCCAAAGTCATCTTCGGAATTCTTACTTGCCCCATCCTTTTCACGTGTCCAAACAACCTCATTTTTCTTTCTTCATTGACTTCAGAATATTGCTATCAATTTCCATCGTTTCTGCTATTCTTTGGTTTCTATTTTTTTTATTCTGGAATTTTTCTCATACGTAATTCATTTTCTGGCTCAGGTACCAGAAGTAGGGATATTTCGCATGATTTATATCTTAAAAAGCTGTTTTAATTCTAATATTGCATAAAATATATTTTAAAACACTTTTCTAAAGTATGTTATTAATCTTATATTTAATTTCTGCACGTGTATATCCATGTATACAATAATTTATAATTTTCTACACATCAGGGCCACCAAAACTGTGCCGGGTGATGATATGACGTAATACCACCGTCAGAAGCAAAGCAATAGTAGCCCTGCGTCAGCCCTCCCTCCTTCAATCAACACGCGTTCAAATGTAAACAAGTAGCGATATACACCATGTCGATACGACATGGTTCATTTGAAACAACGGAAACGCAAGGTAACCTTTCCATTTCAAGAGAAGTTGAAAGAACAATATTTTTTCTGCACTGTGGGCAAGAATATGAAATGTCTGTTATATTCGCAAGTTGTCATTTGTGTTTACAAGTGAAGCGTTAAAGAACATTACGAACGGCATTTGTCCGTAAATATAAAAATAGTGTTTAAATATTCACTGAAGCTTGGTAGTGTAGTGAAGAAGAATATTAGAAAGTATACTAATTTTAAAAAACCTAGAACTTTAACAGTTATTGTGGTAAATCCCCATTGGAAAATAAAGATGCTTTATATGTATTTATTTAAAAAACTTGATATGGAAAATTTCCGTTTCTACATTTATTTGCTGCACACATTAGTATCATAGTTCAACATATATGTGTGAGTAATTGTTTTCTAAACTAAAGGTTATAAGATCTAAAAACAGATTATGGTTGACAGATAAATAACCAACGTACTCTGTTCTACATCAGCACCTGTGAAATAGCGTTAGATGTATGCAAAACTATAATGTTTTAGATGAAGTAAAGATTAAATTAGTGAAACCTAAATGTTACACCCCTCTCGATCTGTATATACAGAATGGAAGTGAAATAATCCGCCAGACTTTAACAGCGAGTTTCTCATATTGTGAATAACAAACAACTCTTGTACCAAAAGGCTGACAAGTTTGTACTTTTCTAAGAAAAGATACTTTTTGAGAAAAAAAAATTATCACCACCTGACTGAATAGTTATTGATTAGAGGTTCTTAATTTATGGCTATATTCATAGAAAATTGAATAAACGACAACCTTTTCCTTTGGCGTATTTCAATCGAATCAACAGTTTTTGTGTAAATTAAGTTTTAAAAATCCACAATTTGTTGCTTTTTACCTCTGTTAGGACTGACAACATCGCATCAGTGTAGATCGCACAAATGCTTACTTAACTTCATTGAATTGTTTTTTGTTTAAGTATATTGCGGTGGATAGTAAATTTACATTATACATTATACTTTACTAAATATTTAGCAATTATTAGTGCCACATGGTTAAATGCAACACAGAAAGCGGTATTAATAATATAAGAAGTCTTTCACACGAGTAACATAACCTTTGAAATGCTGTCATAGTTGCAGCATATACGTCTGGCGGGGCTCTAATGACCTAGCTGTCGACAGGCCCTTAAACCCTAATCACTCACTCACTCACTATACGTCTGGCAGATGATAAAACTGTACCTACTCCAAATGCCGGTGTTGGACACAAACTAGCTTTACTATTTATTGTGAAAATGAATGCCCTGTTCGGTCCCTGCTATTCAGCAAATATACTTCGTAGGTATAAGTTGTGTTTGATTCGTTAATAATGTTGAACTCGCATCGTTGTTTCACGATGAATAATGCATGCGGTTCCTATACGAGAAGGTTTATTAAGAGCGCGCAGGTTATGTACGGATTTGCGGGTAATTTTCACCAGTTTATTTAACTACAGTGTATTGATGTTAGCGACAAACACTTGGGTATCATCAAGCAGGAGCAACTGGGCGCATGCGCAGTAAGTAGATTTGGACATACCTCGTATACATTTCATTGAAGTGAATTTATCTCTTTCCGGCCGTTCAGAGCTTAATTAAAGTTAGTATTTATTTGTTCCCATCATATTTATGATTTCCTAAAGGATGCACTACCGCAATTGATGTCGAAAGTTAGAAAAAATGTTTGCGGTATTTAAAGTGAGGAACAGACCAACCACACTTAATTAAAACATAGGTTTGTTAGCTTATCATGGTGTAAGCCTTTCAAATGCAACAGGAAACAATTCTGGCATTAAAATATATTAAATTAAATCTAGTAATTACGCCGAAATGTAGAATTCGAAGTCAGTTTGCATACAGTGCAGTGAACAATAACCTCACATTTTCGCGGAATTTTCTGGGTCCAGTAGCAAAACATCTGAATTCAATTCATGGCCAACGTTACTAAAATGGTTTTTATGGAACGTTAGAATAGTTCATTGTTCTACCGGTAGGAATAAATTACGCGATCAACAACTTGCCACATACTCTCAGCATTAATTGCGGTTATCTAGTTATCATTTAAAAAATATATATTAGAATGTTTTGTTTATTTACATCCACACTCTCACCTCCTTCAGTCTGGCGGATTATTTCACTTCCACCCGGTATGTGTTAAGCATATATAAAATCAAACTCCTTTACACCACCGCTGCTGACTTTCAAATCCCTCCTTCAAACCATGCGTCATGTACATGTCGGGTTGCATTCCGTTATGTCACCATTCGGGCAAGCACGATGAACCATTTGCCGACTCCTGCTGTAGAATAATTTTAATAAATTAATTAATTCTGAGTTTTGTCATTTTTTAAAAGGTTTGTCATTTGATCAGTTATAGGTGATTAAAAGTATGCCCTGGTTGTAATGAACGTAGGGGACTGCTATAAACCCGGGCAATGCTAAACTAACCTGATAATGTATTGGGGTTAAAACATTACATTCTCTTTTCACAAATATAGCAGCTCGTTTGTTCACGTCGCTCTTCAAAAATTCCTAGTTAAAAGAACAGGGAGTTCAATAGCGACCTTGCCTACTGTTAGCATGAAATGAATAATGAATAATTGGATCATAGAAGGCTTAGTTTGTTAACTGTTGCATGTAAGAACACATCCTCGTTCAACTGTGATCCGATCTTGTTTGCTTAATGATTTCAAAACTCGAAATAAAGCAGCGAACGAAGGGCGAAGGGCGCAAGATTTGAACGGCGCTTGCAGACGATGAAAGAACTTTTGAAAGAGGGGTTAGAGACGCCTTGAATGCCTCCTCGCGAAGGGCGCCCCTCCGTCACTAATGAAGATGAATCAGAGATCGTTATTGAGTATGATCCCAGGCAAACTGTCGAATGTGACAAAACCACCCGGATGCATGAAATATATGAAAAGGTTGCACAGCTGGAAAATGTCGCTCTCATTAGTTGAGTAGCATCGATAATAATAATCATCATCACACGGAAAGCAAATGACTTCTGGGGACGACCAAGGATTGCCAACATGAGGATCTAAAACTAATACCTGTTTCTTTTGATGCCATCACCTTTTTGATTGAGACTACGCCAGTAACCCAAACTTCCAGATGAAAATGGGTACAGAATTCACCTGAGCTTCATCACTCATATCCATTTGTTTTTCTACTTTCTCTACTACGTATGGTAAAGTAGAGGAAGTATTTATTCTACCAAAAAATTCGGTGTCCGCGTATGTCAGTCTGTCAGGTACCCAAAACCGAAAAGTCGGTTGAAAACCAAAGTTGGTATTTAAGTTTAATATCTTTTAACGATGGGACACCACTCTTTATATGGAAAATTATTCGAAAATTTTGATTCTTTTGAAAATGACTGTAACGATTTTGACTAAAATGCCATATGTTTGAGATATTTTGATGACAAATGAAATGTTTATCCTGAATTTTCTGGCTATAGCCCCTGTAGTCGTATTTATTCTAGACGACTTTTGCAAAACTCGTAAACCGTAAGAGATAGACAAACTCTTACTGTACAAAAAAATGTAGAACTCGTTAAAACACACACTTTATGTCTTAATATATTTTTTTTGCAGACTGACGCATTTCGGAGATATTGCTTGTTAATTGTGTCAGTTTCACAAAACTGAAATGGAACATCGTTCTTCATTTTTATATGTAAAGCGTGCAAAGAGAACGGGATCTCATAGCCTTAAAATATTTGACTATCGCACAAAGCCTAATGTGTTCTTACATTCTACTATATTCTATCAACTAACACGAAGAAGATAAAGGAATTAGAGTTTGTAAGAATCGTTAGTACAAGAGTAGAGAAAGTTATGTGAGTGCAACACATGAGATTTCTTTTTTCTTACTCTGTATTATTCCTATAATTAACGGGAGATTATCACCACCTATTATTTCAGTTACGTCCTACCAAACGTTTAAGGACATCCATTGATATTTAGAAAATTTGTCTTCGAAGAACGCATAAAACCGTTATAAATTTATGCATTCAATCATACATTGCAGATGATTTTATAATTTTTTGGGCCTCCTTTGGTTTTCAAACACACTAAATTTACTCTTCTGGGACAGTTTTAGCAAGATTCCTCTACCTCCCGATCTCATACGGATATATGTACCATTCTCAGTTATACCGGGTGGTAGGGAAATCATTACATTAATTTAAACCAGTGATAAATATCGATGTTTGGAACATTTTGTATGTTAGGTTTTTGTCTTTGATCATTTGCTACGGAGATACATTAATTTTGTCGAAAACAAGCTGGCAACACTGCAAATTGTGTGGGTGGCACTTTCTCTAGCTCAGTACATACACAAAAGCAGTTTCAATGTTTTTTTGGCATGACTGCTTCCCTCTTACAAATAATTGAAAACATGATTCAAACGACGCGGTAAAACTCAGTAAAATATTCACAAACAATTCATATATAAGCTGTTATTGGTATAAATGCAACATTTTCATCAGTGGTATTTTAATGTGTATTCACTTCGTGTAACAGTTTTCCCACAAACCAATCAGAAAGCTTACTATCTTATGTTTCTTGCATGACCGTATCTGCACCGCAAAATGAAGAACGCTAGGCTTATAAACTATCCATTTTTTCACACCTCAATACGCCTCCTAGTGGCGTAGATACTGTGCAGATAGCATTGGAACTCAGTTCCAGTACACCATTCGTTATCACGTAGCCGAGCCACTATACGCCATGCCTTCTGTGCCACGATTACTGGAAACTGGAAACATGCAACTCCTGATAGGTAATAGTGTAAGTTCGCAATGAAGCTATTATTGATGTAATATTCGTCATTCCACTGTCCTTAATTACAACAGGAATATCTGCATTTTAATAACTGGCAAAAATTATTTTAAAAAAGTATATTAGTGATTTATTAGTGTTCCTTTTTTCCACATTTCCTTACTTCTAACCTGCAAAATTTCACAGCTGTTTTTGGCACGTTTTATTTGCATTACCGTTGTGATAGAAATTCAGTTTAAAAATCATTTTTCACTGTCTAATATATTTTTTGAGCCGCAATTCCTTTGTTTCTCCTTAAAATGCAGGAGGAGAGTTATCTGTTCACATTATTAAGAGGAGTTACAGAATAGGATTCTGTTAATACATTTTTGGACGAACACTCCTGCAGCGTGTGTTCTTTTAGGTTCATCACAGATGCACCCTTGCACCACTCAACCCTGACTTCATACATCATCCCAATCCAATATTGATCCTGATCTCAAGACAAACACCACAAACGTACGTGAACGTCATTAAAATGTATGAGAAGCATCGATTTGTTTGTACAACTAATGTACCCGCTTGTTAGTCGTCTGAAAATGTGTTAGAAACTAAATAAAATATGAAGTATAAAATATACAGCTACAAGGGAGCGAAGAATAATGTATTTAAACGTGTAGAGTTTAATAAAGTAATAATAATAATTAACCAGTCAACCACAGAGTGGGATTTTAGATCGTTGCTTTAATTCTTTTCTGGTGATAGGTAAGCGTTCAGTGGTTCGAAAAATATTGTGATGCCGGCCGACAACCATCTGAGACTCTAAGGTCAAGCTACCTCACACCACTAGGTGGCCGCACGCCTCAGAAGCTCGGCGCTAACTACCACACAACACATCTAATTTTTGGGTCGAACAGTTAAGTCAAGAAGGTAAAATTTGGGTACGTTGATTTTATTTCTCGACGATTCATTAACAGATTACATCTAAACATTGGCCCCAAGAATCAGGACCCGAAGAGAATGAACCTCCTAATATTAGCAAGGCACGCGGCTGCCAATAAGCTCAGGAACACTGGGTTTGATTTCCTTAAGAAGCCCAAAATAGCCCTGTAGTAACACGGTTCTTGACATGGACAAGGTCAAAGGTGCTAAACACGTGCCCTGATACTGGCATACACCCGAAGAAACAATAATGAGTTTCTTTTCCTGCAAACTTTTGTTTCTCGAATCCCGAGGGTTGTTGAGGGAGAAGGGAGGAAAGGGTTTGTTCTCCGCAAGTTCGCCTGACAACAACGACAACTTATTGCATAGCGTCTTTCTCCACATAAACACACACCGAGGCGTCTTCCTTGCACCTAATTACATAGTTCTGATAACTTGGCCCAACTAATTATTCCTCCGCCTGTTTATTTCGATTTGTTTTCAGCGGCTTGCACGAGCTGATGGTAGTGCTGTGGCAACAAAGACACTATGGTAGTGTAGGGACAACGATTTTGGCTTTTAAGTTTGAAACCTGGGTTCATATCTAGGTGTAGTCAAACTGAGTGGCATTTTTCTTTTTAGGACGTACTTACTTCCTGACGCTACAGCTCGGGGTAACCTTTGGCCTCTTTGACAAGAGCATTCCACCTTCCAATGCTTCCCGTCATCCCCATTAATCTATTATCTTCCTCTACTTTGTCTGTCCATCTATTGTATTTATCTTAATCTTAATCTTAATCCAAGAAACAAACACAGAACACATAAACAAAACACAAACATCTCATTGTTTGCAGTTAATCACAGCTTTACTATTCAAAATTAGACAAAATTTTAAACCAGATAAATGACTGATGTCTCTGCGAGAGTACGGCAGAATAGGACACGTCGATACGCTCATTGTGTTAATCGCAATGGGCATGCGTTCCAACATTTACTCACGGAGCAAACACGTGACAACAATCAGAGCGCCAGAACCAAAAGGGGTTTTCTAGAGTACTCGTGAAGCTTCTAGCTGCCGCCAAGTTCCAGAAATGGCGAAGTTAGAAAACTATGTAAGTACATTATCACCGGTATAAAAGCTTGCGCGCGCGTGTGTGTGTAACTGGCGCGTCGTGAAGGAAGATCGCAAAGTAACTCTGCTGTGCATTCTGTTTTGGAAGAAAATAAAATGAGAGAAGGAAAAAAGTAACTGGACTGGAGTTTTGTCATTTAGTGAGAGTATGAAAATCGCAAGGTTATAAATCTCAACCATGATGTCTCACGTAACAAGTGCCCAATTACTGTTAAATTAAATCCAGAAAAATTGGAACATTTTTGTAATTTGTTGCTTGAACGCCTTTAATAGCCAGGTTAACTTTGTAGCATTTGCTCTCTGCATACTTAATTATGCTGCAGGTAGCGAATCCCAAGTTGCTCTGTGGGTGGCAGTCTTATTGCCTTTATCCGCTGTTATAGATTACTCCATTACCGAACTTCAATTTCATCGATTTATAACCACACCTGGTCCTTCAAATTCTTAATGAATGGTACTTGGACATGAACCTCGTACGAATCAGAAATTAGATGCCACCTTCTTTTATTTTTACTTTCCGACAGTTGTGATTTAACCGGAAATACATGTTTTCAGGCTACCTGAAATCACTACACGTAAAAGGTAAAATGTTCATACAGTAACTTGTTTGTGGCATTAGCCATTTCCGAGATATACATTGTTATTGGTTTTAAAACTTCTAGTAATGTCATTGAAAAAGTATGAAATTTCTAGGTCAGCATATGCTCAGTAGCCTTAAAACTTCAGGAAAACGATTCGGTTTCCGTTTACCCCTTGTACTTACAAGAAAATGTGTAATAAAACCGTTTCTACAAAGGTTTTATCGAATTAACAGGAAGCAGACAGAAAAGGAATAATTTGTGGAAGCTATGTAAAAAAAAATATTTGCGTGTGCGCTCGCATGAGTTTCGCTACCCATTCTTGTACATGATCTCCTTTCTACCTCATTTTAATCGAGATTGACGACAGTCAAATGTTTTAAGGGCTGATCGCTAAACGATGGCTTTGATGTTCCGTTCTCTGTGCATGTCCAGAACATAAAACATGAATAACGACTTCCAATTGAGAAAAGTAATACTCGAAAATCCAAACAAATAACCAAGAACATCTTAGCAATGGTTCACTTCACAAAAGTTGTACTTAAATTGTGTAGTAAGATTGTCGATTTATCAGCTATGCAAAAGTCATCCAAATTAAGGGCACTTCTCAAGAAACTCCCAGAAAATTCAAGATATACATTTCATTTGGCATAAAAATATCTTAAACATACACTATTTTAATTAGTATCGTTAGAACCAATTTTGATAAACTCAAATTTTTTAAACAAATTCTATGTTAAGGGTAACGTAGGCTGGAGGAATGGGTCTTCGTGACGGATCCTTAGAAGACGCTGAGCTTAAATATCATGTTTGGTTTCTAACCCATTTTCTAAAGTTTTATTTTAGTTTCGTTCCAAATTTTATTTTGCCTAGTTATTTTTAATTTTTACACGTTGAAAATTTTGAATAAAACTACCCAAAATCCAAAATAATATATCAAGAATGGCCAATCTTTCTCTTATGCCATCCCTCAAGTCATCAGAAGTGAACACACGAATTATTATGTATGCAAAATAATTAAGAAACCGAGGAGGCCAGTCAATTCGTCCTTCTCTTCCAATCCATTAGGAGCTTCTGTTTTCTCATATTCAAAATCCATTGTGATTGATGACTTGGTAAAGAAACAACAGTTCTATTCACTGAACCTTTCATCAAAATAATAAGGAAAAAATGTCCAAGTAAAGGATATTTTTTTTTGGGGGGGGGGGGGGGTTTCATATTGAAAACTTTGGCCTGACATATCCTGAGCTTAGATACCGAATAACTAAGGGAGCAGAGGTTCTCAACTTTTCCAAATTATGTGTATTCCTAATAATTATGACATGATTAAAGGTTATTGGGTAATTTTCTGAGAAACTGAATAGATTTCATGCAAAATCATCGTCGGTGTCATTGTTCCTACCATAATAACAATCAGGTGCACCTCATTTCGGGATAATTTCGTTTAATAGTAGCATTGTTAAGATAAATATTAAATTAAAAAGTTGGTGGTATGAATTATAGTTAAATGCAAATGAGTTTGGCTGGAGGTGTTACCATATTGATGTTTGAAGGCGTCGCCGGAACCAGAATGTTGGGCAGCTGTGCACGAAGTGAATGTTTCGTGCGTGCCAGAATGTCGTCATTTAAATCGTCGGGGTTTGCTTTGTTGGTAGTAATGAATTCCACGAATATTAGATTAACAGCAACAAGAAGCATGAATATGCATACACATCCATCACAGAGGTACAATAACTTGTGAATCTACAATTAGAGGGCATGCCAACCTTTGCGGACGGAGAAACTATTAGCTGCGGGAGGGATTCTCCTGCTAAATAATGGAAAGCAAACAAGTGGTATAGGGGAATCCGATAAATGAAAACTTCCCAAGTAAGGGATTTCGTTGTATTTGCCACAGGCTGTGCTTTACACATATGCAGAATGCAGACTTTGTACAACGCTCACAAGTCCTCGAGAGAATTTGCAATTTAAATAACACTGAAGGCTTAAACATTTTAATGCCACAATATAGCGCTTATAGATGGCTATAATGGTCCTCATTGTATCCACGTCTGCATAATGACAATGCTAACCACCAATCAAAAGATCCGTATGTACCAATCATTACTTTGGAATCTGCGTACATTCCTAGGCAGGTGAAAGTGAAACTATCGATTCCCGTATGTTCAGTCGAATCACCAGTACTTGGAGTTTAGAAAAAACTAAAAATGTCGGCCACGATTGACAGTGATGTGCAATTTACACCATCGGAAAAGTTGGTTAAAAACCAAGTTGGTATTTAAGTTTAATGTCTTTCAAGGATGCGATGCGAAGATTTTGAAGAAAATAGCCCCACCCTAAACTACCCTTTACGTGGAAAATATTGCGAAAATTTTGATTTTCTTGAAAATGTCTCTAACGATTTGTATATGAAATTGAAAAACACAGGTTGACTATGGTTTCTTGAGTGTATTATTTTGAACTAAATAGGGCAGAGTACAACGTCCATGATTAGGGGTGAATTGTGTAACTCCTAGTAACTTTAAGACGTTTCGACTGCAATTATACTCTACAATAGAGGTGGGCAAAAGTGGATTCGTAAATTCGTGTGATTCTTGAACCTTTCGCTGTATAACTATGCAACACAACGGCACACACGCCCTTCCTTAGTTGATTTCAAGAGTCCAATGGTCGTCTCGCGACCGGTATCAGTGGAGGAATTATGTCTGTCTCAACACTGTCTACCTCATTTGTAGCAAGATATTACATTCTTCGAGCCAACATTAACGGCTTTATAGTAGATATGCCGCATACAATAGCAAGTGTTTTCTGATCTACATGTTTATATGTTTTATATTATTATTAATTATTATGATTATTATTAATTATTCTTATTATTACTTTTTTTAACTGATCGTTAACTGCATCAACCCGCCACTGTCAATAGTTTAAGAAGCGAAGAACCACCAGCAAGAATGTTACGCGGGTTGCATGCACAGTGGATTTGGAACAGACACTAATCTGTCCGCCCCTACTCCACAATGTATAGCCATGGAAGAAATATTTGAGCGCTGTAACATTTGAAAGTGCAGGTAACAGCGCTCAATAATTTCTTTCACGGCTGTACATGATAATCAACATTTTTTACAGGAGACAAAAAATTTTGTTACCTTATGACAGTCTTGAATGGGAAGGAAAATGTTGATATCATTAGGATATCTGCAGGAACCGAACTAGTATTGTTTACTCCTATGTTGGGGTGCATATTTTTGTCCACGGGACTGAACTAGTAAACGCTGTTTTAAGCAGTGCATCTTTAAATATTATATGGCCGTTCGTTTATTCCTAATTTGCTTATTATCACGTGTAACACCGTAGCTTTATAAAATATCCTTCAGTAAGGTAATGCTTCGCCTGGCGAATATTTATTATATCCAACTAATCAATAATTTACACACTAGTCATGAAAATAAAGCATAGTGGGTAGAGAAGATCATGTGAACGTAAAGAGCACGTTTGTTAATCTTTAGACCTACTTCAGAATACGGCCTCTACTTCGTCTAGTTGCAAATTACTACATAACCCTCCCAGATTCTTCAGTAGAGGCATTTCTGTAAACCAAGGAAAACAGTATCGATTCCCAGATCTTCATTTTGCTCTCGACCTTACACTCAGCCTTCAAGTCTACTCATTTTTCCCCAGCAGTTTCAGCGTCGTTGGGATGTTGCTTCAGCTATTTACTTAGGATCAGAAAGTAATCTCAAACAGGCGTTCACAAAACCCTTCCATGGACAATATGCAGGCACAATGAAGATTGAGGTAGTTGGCAGATCTCCTGGCGAGGAAACCAGGAACTAACAACGAAATATAAGAAGTGAAACTGTTACCCACCCACCCCAGTTTGGGGTTTGGCGTTCAGGTCCATTTTCGATTTTTGACAGATGAGTAGTGTCTATTGCTATTCCCAAAACAAATATTACAGTTTTGAAATTTGTTCACATTTTGAGCTCCCCTACACTTTAACTATGGTAGCTACAGGATGTATTGCATTCTATCCCAAACTTAGGTCTGTCTGTTATGCTATCCGAGCACTGGTAAATGTAAGTTCTATAGACACAGTTAAATAAACTAGTTTATCATGCATATTTTAACTATCATAGAATGTAGCATTTTATTTTGGATGCAATTCAGTGGAGACTAAACGAATATTACTCATGCAAAACAAGGAATTATAAGAATTATTTCTGATTCTAAAATTATTTATACTTAACTGAGCCACATTTATAAAAAACAATGATATTCATGAGATAAACGCTAGACAAAAAAGCAACATTTATCATCTCAGTACAAAATTTCCTTGCTTCCGTGTATATTATGAAACCATAAAAATATTTAATGCTCTTTCTAACGATCTTAAGGAAAAAAGTTGACATGGTTATGAGAATAACAAATCATCCTGATAATGCTTATGTAGCGTTGTAATTAGTTTCTAGGAGTTTTAGTGGCAAAACATTGTCAATTACATTAAATGTATATGTATTGAACAACAGATAATAGATGGCATATACTGCTTATTATATAACGAAATAACACGACGGTGCAGGAAAAGCTTAGTGAAAGTTTAAATCCACGTTAAACTCGTATTTGAAAATACGCAGTAATTCTTACAACCAAGGGGAAGATTTGATTTTGTGTATTAATTATTCCTGATTTATTTAGTAACGTTTTATAAAGAGCAGGGGGTACCATTACGATGTGGTAAGGGATGGTGTGATTTGTTTTAGCCGAGCTGGATAAGCGATGAGCCTGAATAACTCTTTTCGTCCACTATTAGTTTCTCGGGCGCGGTACAGATCAACGAATAATTAAATTAATTATTTCTATAGATCCACATTAAAGTGTTTGTTTTTATTTGACTCTATAAACACACAAACTCAATGTATAAACAAAAAATTACATAATCTCATGGCTTGGCGTCCTTTTGAATCATGCTACGGGGTCCACAATTCCACAAACAAGGACTATACATTTTCACAAGTTCATATACTTACTTCTATTTTGTGCCGCTTGGCAGAGTATAAAGTTATTCTATACGTCGTTGTTTTTTATTCTTCTACCACCATAAATGTTTGTCTGAAAAACACTTTACACAGACAAATTTCTAAATTCCTGCGGACATTGCCTTTTCCGATGTGACGCATATCCAAGCCATGAAAAGAAGACAGTTGAATCTTTACTTTACCAACTATATTTTTTACAATTCTTAAGTTTAGGAGGCCTTTCTGCCGCCTCTGTAATTAGATTATTTTAGAGGGCTTACATTGAAATATCGCCTCAATTTATTTATTAATTTTGATTATTATTATTATTATTATTATTATTATTATTATTATTATTATTATTATTATTATTATTATTATTATTATTATTATTATTATTATTATTATTATTATTATTATTATTATTATTATTATTATTATTATTATTATTATTATTATTATTATTATTATTATTATTATTATTATTATTATTATTATTATTATTATTATTATTATTATTATTATTATTATTTCTTGTTTTCCATATTGCCTGATCCCAATGTATTTTTTCTGCTATACTGTCCATTTCCATTTACATGTTCATGGGCCTTTATGGTACTTGTGAAGTCGCTGAACGCAATCCAAACTAATACAATCTAATGATATCGATATTTCGTAGAAACTCACGTTTTGTGCTCTCTGAACACTAGTGGTGGGAAGCAAAACCGGTAGTCTATACGATAGGCGTCATATTTAGTATCATTGACAAAGATTTTGAAGAAAATTCCGCCACAAACTAACTTTTACATAGAAAATATTTATTTTCCTCAAAATTGGCTCTTACGATTTTAATTAAAATGCCAGATATTTAATTTATTTTTATGGCGAATGAAATGTGCATAGATTTTGAATTTTCTGGCTGTAACCCATAGTTCTGTTTATTCTTAATGACTTATACATAACCTATAAAACGTAAGAGATAGACCAAATTTTACTCCACAAAAGATGTAGATCCCGTGCAGTGAATCATTTCGGAGATATTCCTTACTATTTGTGTGAGATTTGCAATACTTATACTTTTCACAAATGTGAAGTCGTAGGTCATTATTCATCTTTTGATGTCCTGCCCAAAGTCATAGTACTAGTTCGTATTATAGGGTGAGTGGAAAGTCATGTAAGTGCAGACATTTTTGGGAGGGGTATGAGCCTGTCGAAGTAGTAACGTCCCTCAGAGGGACAAATGAAGGATCGCCCCTATGAAACAAAACTACAGGACAGGTCACCAAGCTGTGAGTAATACCTGCTACTTGTGAGGTTAGCCAGGTTAAGTGCACCAGAGTGCGCGCGCGCGCGAGCAGCTCGGGAAGAGCAATTAAGTGATAATGCTGCGGGTATGGTTCGTGGGTGTGGTCCAAATACAACTGACAATAATTTATATACTACACGTGGGTTTTTGTTTGTTCTTCTGGTACGTCAACCGCCGGCCACAGCGAGAATCACGCCTTCGTTGTTGTTTTGTTCCATCACGCAGCATGATGGTGCGTCTTGCCCCATCCGGGACTACTGCTGCATCTTCTTCATCTATCTATACATATAATAAAACTGTAACATAAAAAATCACACCCACGTGACTTTCTCTACTCTTGTTTTAACTGTTCTTACTATCTCTTATTCCTATATCTTCTTCCTGTTAGTTGAGATAAACATTTGCACAGATTATCTTATTGCTAATTTCCTTGTAGCTGCAAGAGGAATACAGTAGACTTTGAACGATAGTCAAATCCTTTAACATCCCGACAAAAAAAAAAAAAAAAAAAAAAAAAAATAACGACGTCACATTTGAGAAAAGCATAAGTATTGCACTCTACAGAAAAAATGCATTTGTACATAAAATTGTATAATTTAACGAGATTTACATTTTTTGTGTAGTAAGATTTGGTCTACCTCCTATGGTTAAGCAGTAAATCGTGAAAGTTACGTTTGAAAAATCCCAACTTTCAAAAAATTTTTCATGTAAAGCGTAGTTTACGCTGGAGTAATTATCTTCAAAATCTTGCACCTCAATCCTTGAAAGATATTAAAATAAAACAGCAACTCTGGTTTTTAAACGACTTTTAGTTTTTGAGTTATGTTCTTTACAGACATACACAGACGCACACATTTTTGCTAAAAATGCTTTTTTTTTTTTTTTTTTTTTTTTTTTTTTTTTTTTTTTAAATTCAGGGAGTCTCGAAACATATTTCCAGTGAAATATAGACATCGAATTGGGTCGAATAGAACACTTCCCCTACTAACTATACGTAATAGTTAGAAAGTAAACATTTGTGGCAATTTTCCATGAAGTCAAAAATCAATATTTATAAAACATAGATTGTATAGGGTCCGTTACAATTTACAATTGAAATTTCAAGTAGTACTCCACATATTAGAAACTGAGATTATTTTTTAATTTTATGATTGGGTGGCTGAAATGACGTATTGAAACGGTTTTGGCCGAAAGTGAAATTTAGGCCCATTGAAGATTTTGGCCTAGAAGATACATAACAATTGCCGAAGCCTCCAACAACGAAGCCTTTGACTCCAGGATCAATTAATTGTATTGTGACAAGATGACAA
This sequence comes from Tenodera sinensis, assembly GCA_030765045.1. Lineage (NCBI taxonomy): Eukaryota > Metazoa > Arthropoda > Insecta > Mantodea > Mantidae > Tenodera > Tenodera sinensis. The sequence continues at coordinate 73,292,377 of CM060968.1, forward strand.
TTCGACAAATCCCACTTCTGACACCAGTATAATAAGATCGAGAAAATCCAGCCCATTAATTTTTTTCTCAGGTTATTTTCCTCCAAAACTGAGCACATAAATACGCAGTTCTCTTTTACTAACATTAATCCAGTCTTCAGTCCTTCGTAATATTACAACTCCCAGCTGTTTTCCTCTCGAAAGATCGCCTCACTCCTTTGCCTTTCTTCACTTTCTTTGTCTCTCAAACAGCTGACATTGACGATACAATAAGTCCAAACTTATTAGCTGTTTCGCTATCTTCTTTTCGACTGGATTGAACACACACACACTAAAAAGTAAACACTGACTCCCCAACTTTCCTTATATAGTGAGGATGACGTAACATGTACTTCACCTTTCTGGAACTTCTACAAATACGCCGGCCGCCGGACATTTATCGAATAATCTCGAACACACCTTTTGGTTCTGCCGATGTCACGTGTTTGCTCGCGTGAATGGTATGGGCCAGTTTGACCTTGAGCGCCTCTTTTTGCTGGGTTTGTTGCCTCGAAACACATCCACATTCATTCCTAAATTCATACTTTTATGACTCTGGCTTTATCTGGGCAGTTCTCATGAATTTACAACAAAGAATGAAAATTTTAAGGGTACATACTCTACCACAGATTTTACGCTCAGGAATGGATCTACAAAAGTTTTCCTTTGCGTCAAGAGTTCGTAACTAGAGGAGGGAGAGGAAGTCTTTAAGCATCGTCCCAACTGTTGCATTATTCTGCAGGAGGAATTAAGGAGTTTAATTTTTCTCCTGGGTCTTTCGACATTGATTAACGGAAACCGATAAGCCACATTTCTTTGACATCTCTAACAGATTGCAAATCCCTTTCACAGTCCACATCATTACGCATCAAATCTCAGAGTCAAGGCGCAATATCAAGAAAGTAGGACGACTAAGCGAAGAAAATTTTAACTTTACTTTTGTTTTTACGTCAAGGAAGTACGCTCACCAATCAAAGACAGTTCTTCTTCGCGATCAAAGAGCAACCTTAACCACGAAAGCGTATTTGAAGAACGGTAATTCTGTCTTTCCATGTTCCTGTTCTTGCTCAAACCGGGCGATTAGATCTGTTACAACTATTTGTTTCTTTGCTTTAGCTCTAGAAAAATCGAAATGAAGTTTCCCGAAAAATACAAGTAACAGCGCTTTATTTGCACTATTAGGTCCCTGTTTACATAGACATTTTGTAAAGTAAGGTCCTATGTTTTATATACATTAAACCATAATAGATAATTGAAAACTGGTTATTTTATTTAATTCCCTACATCTTTGTCTATATTTCTACATAATTACCATATTTGTTTAAACATTTGACATAACATTGTATTTCACAGTAGGCGGGCCCATCGATTGCTTTAAACATTTTGAACCGACACTGCCAACAGCACACTGCAACATTATCAATGAATTAGATGAACTACGGGGGTTCCGGCTTTACTTTCCAAATTATCCTTGAATTACGTCCTTAAATAACTCCACATAAAAACTTTACTCCATCTTACAAAGCTTAAAATAGCGAAGTTGTTGTTCTTTATGGAATAATAAATGCGGAAATGTGTGGAATAACAACTCTAGCATCTAATAACTGTGATGGTGCAAACTTAAAACACTACAGTTCCAGCTAAACTGGTTTATGGAGCCATAATCGAGAAGTACTGCAGAGAGAATATAGTATCAGAATATGCCACACCAGTTCGGTTAAGAAACACATGAAGTATCCGTAAACATCAGAAGAAAACTGCTAACTCTGCACCAACAGAAGCCCATCACCATTTATATGCCAATTTTCCAGTAGATATAATCCTGAAAGCAGAAACAACTAGATACCACCACATTTAAGAGTAATCAAACACTGAAAAGAGTTTCATTTTATCATTTCCTTAGGGACAACAGATTGCAATCACTAAACTTAAGCTAAGATCAACCTGATCTCATGGTTCCCAATTTCTTCTTCTGGGTTATCTCAAGTTCCAAGTGTTCGAAAATCGCCCTGCGCTGGAGACCAACAATCACAGGGAAGTCGCCGATATTCCTGTTGCTTACTGAAGAAATCTTCACAGCTCTTCACTTTCTGAAGCATTTTTCCTTCACACATTCAGATAATCAAGCATTAGAGAAGTTTCTTTTTGACTCCCATGAATGCATCATAGCTCGGCAAATAGTGGGTGGAGGAAAGTCCGCACTTCCCTCTTTCGGATAAGGTTGAGCTCACTGTAAATATACATTATTCTGGTAATCACACAAATAAGATTTTATGATTATTGCTGACGATACTGCAGTGTATCCTTGTGTTTATTGCAACAGTAATTCTATCAACTAATAACGATATTAATTAAGTAAAGAACTTGATGTTCTCGTAAAGAGCAAAGGCCATCATGCAACTTGATTTTGGTCTGGGTAACCAAATTAGTATTTACTGGTGGAGTAACTGACGTATGATGGTCATGCTAAGCACGTTATCATATTGCGGTCAATTTACAGAACCAAGCGCGCTTCTCTGTTTCAACGATCTGATGAAATTAAGTCCTTAGTCAATCAAGCAAGGATTATTCCTGACATTTACAGATAAGACCATAACTCGAAGCAATTGCATCAATGTTAACGTAATAACCATGAAGTCAATGTGTTTTGTTGGAGAAATGTCTACTCAGTCGAGAATATTGATGTAACCGCAAGAAGCTGGACAATGCTCTTCGAAGGGCCTCACTGCCTTGCTAACAAGGTAGCAGTCTCGAATTGACATCACAGTGACTAACCGATCGAAACCTCAAACCTAAATTATTATTGATACTGTAATCATCTTCATCCTCTTCTTTTATAAAACTTAGAGATCTTCAACGTTCCGCCTCTGTTTAATTGATCTCGCCATTGTTTTACTGGTCTTCAATTACTATTTCGTACATAGAGACGTTAAATTATTATACACGAATTATATCTGGTCATTCTTTTGTTTTGTGCAAATTATCATTAGGCCTATCTTTTGTTTAATCAGTGTCGCCAACTGTATCGCTGAAAGACAATTAATAACAATCGATTAACAATCACAATAGCACTACATTTCAATTTGACAACTACGTCTTTAACAATTGTTAATTTAATAATTAATATACTTCTCCAGAAGAAAGGCAATTTGTTAATGAGATTTATTTGAGATTATAAACAAGAGAAGATGGAAATGCATGTAATTCTTGGGTTCCACTTTCCTCAGTTGGTTGTGCTGAGTAAATCGAATTGCAGCAATCGAAATGAACATATTTTGGTTTTCTTATTGGTGGAATTTAGCATTTTCTGGTCATATATTTATATTCATACTTTACTTCTGAAATAGTGTCACTCGGCTCGAAAATTAAATATTACTATTTACTGCAGATATTCTCTATTTAAACCATTTTACTGTGCTTCAAGAAATTATCTTGATTTAATTTTTCAGTTAAGAATACTGCAACAAAATGGCAAAAATCCAAAATCTCCAGTTACTTTCCTATCAGTTTACTGTCCTCTAAATTTTACTACCAATGAACAATTTTCTTATCGTTGTTAACACAGATTATAGTTCTTTCTGCTATCACAATTGTTCTTCTGATAATCTTTCTCAGTCCCTCAATGTCTTTCTCCAGTTTTTCTGTCTCTTATATCTTGACTATTAGGATACAAGCACTCGACGACACATACATACTGACAGGCTGGCCGACTCACTCTCGGAACTAAAAACTAACTCTACACGACGACTTACACAACTAAACAACTCAACTCAAATTGACTCAAAACTAAAACTTCTGTCTAGCTTCTCGCGGTCTCTATGGTCCTATTTATACTGGAGCCGACGCCACGTGACCTTTAGAGATCTTTTCATGCACAAGTGGGCAATGAGTCAGCGAGAATCATAGAGAAGCTTCTTGGCCCCTTTTGTTGTTATCGCGCATTATCACGTACACACACACAACCGCTCCAGGCCCCGGCCATCCCTCGCCCTCTCGTCCATATATTGTTGTATGACCATTGTCACAAAAGCTATATGTTATTGTGTATCTTTACGGTAAACGCTAAATGCTCTTTGGGTCATATTGATAAATAAAAGAAAGTTTGAACATTATTATTAGAGTTCAATTACTTAACAATAATTTTAACCATTTTTTCAACAATTTCAAACAAGAATCTATTTACGAATACAACACGATAAAATATTCGCCATCACCACCATCGGCATCGTCACTTCATAGATTAGGCATTAAAATGCATATGTGCGTTCCGTTAGTGATTTATTGTTTTTGAAGAAGGTTATAAAAAACGCATACCTTAGAGCACAAGCACCGTCGCCCCGAACGAAATACGTGATTGATAGCCGTTGCGTGGAACATTCTGGATGGAAACTGCTTACCCCTTTTCCGAGGTCATAGGAATTAGGAATTTCATCCATATTTCACTCTGCATTACATATCTGGTAAATTATTTCGTAGCAGAACACGCCATCATTATCTTAATGTGGTCTGTTTTGCAGTGCTTAAAGCTTATAAGATGCTTAACATGGATTTAAAATGATGCAAAACTCTGTATTTCGCCATATTCTCCATATTAGTTGTACATTCATATTAAAAGAATATTTCTTACGAGTTCATCAGAACTCTGTGAAGTTTCATTTTTGAGGGTGTGAGATAGAGTAAAAAATGATAATTCAATTCAATTAATTTCTTGAAAGTAATTTAAGTAGAAAAGTTGACAACATGATTTCGTTTTAATTATCATTATATGATGTATGAGACATTAAAAACCTTTGTAATGAAGCCGGAAGCTCCATTCTCCAATTTTTGTCCGATTTTGATAAATGCTTGTTTACCTCTTATTGCGATCTATTTTCTTTATTTGGATATATAAAAGTTTGTTTTTTCCATTTTTACTTAGAAGAGATTATGAATAAATTTTGTCGTAAGTAAGTCGTTTTCTCAGTAACCTTTAAAGATAACTAAATTAAATTTTAGGATGATAAACAGAACCTACTTTGGCAATACTAACCTCGCTGGTCATTTACAAAAATTGCACATGTATTTTAATCAAATGATTGTACAATTAGTCACTTTAAAAATAGCACACTCATTTTAAGGGGTTTCAGTATGGTCATAAACGATCAAATTTTCAACATTTAGATTTCCATTTCTACTTGTTCTTCAAATTTTAACGATTAAAATTATATGTATATAGCTTTATATTTACAATATATATAATTTTCAGCTTTTAACACATTGAAACTATCAAACACTATCAAAATGACAGCAAAGAGACACAGGCGGTGTAACATTCAAACGTTTATATCTCTTTTTCCTATGAGAGATCGAACTGAAACTTTCGATCTTTAGGGATATGTATTCCTCTTTGGGAAATTTCTGCGTTGGCCAGCCTGCTACAACATAGCTATCAATTATTCATACTCCTTTGTGTAGAGTACATTGTCGCTTAGTCTTCAATTTTTGTATTCTATGATGAAAAGGGAGCATTTTGCTTGTCTCTGTGTTTATATGTTAATATTTAAAATGCCTAGAAGTACAAGATAATTCAAGAAACGGCAAAATTGTAAGCAGAAAGAAATAACAGAAAGAAATAGATGTCAGACTCCTAACCTCAATACAAATAATACAGATGCATATAGTTCGTCTAAAAGATAAAACCTGCACTATAATTTTCTGAAGAAATGTTAGAAAAGAAAGCGTTGATTCTAACTATTAATTAATTAATATACTTTCATTACACAAGGCTAGTTTGTCTGTAGCAAAAAATGTCAGAGCCCAGTTACCATGTCTGTGAAGAAATGTGTAGATTTAGCAAGTGAAATGGTGTACTTTATCGCGAACTTCTTAAAAACTACATTTTCTCATATTTGTGTATATTTTTCTCCACTTCTATAAAAGATAAATGCGTAATTGTTTAAGCACGTGCTCCTTGTATATAGTTACTACTTTTAACAGAGGCATTTATTTGTATCTTATTTTGTTGATTTTAGTAGAAACATGGGCCAGAAAGAGATTTTAATTTCCTCTTAAATATATGTACCGAAATTTAACCCTCGAAAAACTATGTATAAAACACTTGTTTTCACAGCAGCCAAAAGTGGCTATAGTCTATAAGCCTGACTTAGGTAATGCAGCTGGCGGCACGATACAGCAGAACGTGAAGTCAAAACTGCTGAGAACGCAATCAATTTTTGTCACTCTGGGCACATAATAAGCTTCATCCGGATTACAGATATGTCAACCGCATGACTGACACGCGAGCTGATGTAGCTGTCTGTATTCTCTGGAAAAGAGCTCTTGTTTAACGAACATAATTATTATTCAAGGCTCCACAATTACTTTCTCTGTGTAGGTATAGGAACTGTTATATTCCACTCAAAATTAATATTATATATGACTATATTATGCAACGAGAGCTTAATTAAGATTCATACGACCATGAGTCAAATTTAAAACAATTAATCTTTTTATATTCTACGCTGAATAATTACGTACTTGTTATTCGAATGTACACACGAGAATCGATTGTTGCGCCTTCAACTTTTATTATGTTGGCTAGACACAATAATAGTGTATATACGCTACACCTTTGAAGAAAAACGCTTTGAAAAACGAGAGGGCAAATTGAATTTCTTTAGAATCTTATTTACAATATTAACACTAATTAATTTTTAAATAAAAAGAATAGCGTTATTTCATATGCGGGAATCGGTAGTTTCGATTTCACCTGCCTGGGAATGTGCACATACAGCAAACTATGGGAATCCTTTTATTGGCGGTTAGCAGTGTCGTTATGAACAGCTGCACCTTTGATTGGTGTGAAGACGATGATGCACTTTTGATGGCACTCAAAAAATTGGTCAACAGCGCTTTTATGGAAAGGACTATAGCAAAAGCCAGAGATAGATTTCAATATAAAATAAAATAGTAGTAAAAAGGTAAATATAGATAAATGTACCAAACAAACAGGTAAAAGCCATAATTAAGACAAAGTTATAAAAACAAAGAAAATTTATGACATTTCGATATCTAAAATTTTGAATACTTGAGTCGTTTGATTGGTGGATAGCAGTGCAGTTATGAACGAGTACACTTTTGATTGGTGGTTAGCGGTATTATGAAGTGGTGGATATGAGGTCCATTACAGTGGCGTATGGGCGTTAAATTATGGCATCGTCGAGCATAAAATTATTTTTACTTTCTTTATTACTTACCTATAAGCTAAGCAGAATATTTTAAAAGAAATTCCGACAGTTTCTAGGAGTAGACTGTGAAGTTCCTTTTCATTCCCATTGAAATTTACTTCCGTAAGAGATGTAATCTTTATACAAAATAAACGTACATCAAGCTAACGCACACAATATTTTAAGTAAATGTTTTGAGGCATTAATGATTTGTAAAATGTTCTTTGTAATATTTTTGAAGATTTAAACACGTATACGTGTGTGGCTATTTAGGGAGCTTTCCTTCCTAGAAATGAATTCAAATAAAGTACTTCGTTACATATAATATGAGGAAAAAACATTCAACTGGTTGTTCACAAGTATGCTATTCTTTGGAAATTGATTTCGAGAAAGGAAATACTATACAGTTGTTCACATAAGATCATTTTTCTTTCCTTTATTTTTTTATTTTTTTTTCTACAACTTATTTAGGGAAAAGTATTGTACTCTGTCAAAAATACACAATTAAGATTTCACCGAGAATAGAACTTCTAAGGTTCACTTAGTCCTGAAAGGAAGCATTTCAGAAAGTAGGCCTTGGACGTGCGCGTGTGTATATAACATACACGGTTTAAACTTGCCAGATGCATGCTTTGACAAAATTCTCCCCAAGTTACACTTTACACAGAAAATAATTTTTACTTTCTCTACTAGTGTCTGGACCACTTCGGAGATATTCCATGTTACGTCAGTTTCGGAAAACAAAACCTTCGTGAAATGGAATATCGTTGTTCATTTTTGTATACGTTTAGCGTGCAAAGAGAAGGTGATCTAAAAGCTTTAAAAGATTTGACTATCGCTCAAAGCCCTGTATTCTAATATTCTCGCTGCACATACAAGAAAATAAACAAGATAATTTCTACAACCGTTTATCTCAACTAACACGAAGAGTAGGAATAAGAGTTTGTAAGAATGGTTAGTAGAAGAGTAGAGAAAGTCATGTGAGTACAACACATCAGATTTTAAACTGAAACTGAACTTACTCTCGGGACATAAAGTGGTCTACCCGGAAAGTACGAATCACCTGGGGAATTTAATGTCGTACTGACAAGTTGGCCATGGTAGCTTAGTGGTTAGAGGAGTCGTTCAATAAGCGGAAGGTCCGTGGTTCAAATCCCGGCTATGGCATTGAATTTTGGTGTCTTAATTCCACCTCTTATACTATCGATATATTTAATTGAACTGAAACCAATTGTTAAAAGTAATAATGTAATCTATTTATGATACAATTACTAGATGCTTTCAAATTCGAGAAGATACCCAGTTATACTAAAATTTTAATATACTCTGGTACATAAGATACGCACAGTACATAAAATCACCGCTATCTAAATACCTTTTAGCGATTTCCGATATATTTTCTGCTGTTTATTTGCATTTTTAATACTTTTAAACAATACGAGTTCAACTTTTGTTTTGTTTCTTCTGAATTGTGCATATAGGGACTATTTCTGGTACTGGAGGTAGGACGTAAAAGAGGCTTTTGTGTAAAGAGTTGTGGGAATATAAGCTCATATGATTGTTGTACATGGATTTTTCTACCATACCAAAAGCGACTTTAGCTGATAGCCTTCTTAAGATGTTTCATAAAGTTTCTTTTCTTTTTAAATTACATGAGCATAAGTCCCATATTGTGTAAATTACCGCAGTGGTTATTATTGGTATTAAATAATAATTCCTGTTTGTTTTTCTTTATTGTTCATGTTTTCGTGTGCGTGTTGGCACTTAATTATAAAAAGGCGCCTGCTGTTACCGAGTACTGTGATAAAATAAAACCATACCGAAGTAAGTTATTGCTGAATTGCCAAGGCAACACCCTGTTACACCTCGCTGTTTGTAATTTAGATTAAATAATTTATTTGTAGTTTATTACATCAGCACAACAGTAAAGATGTCAATGATTGGCTAAAATTCCCGTGTTAATTATTTAGCTGTTCCAGCACGCAGTTGTATACCCCCTGGCTAGTCATTTTTATTAACTTTACCTCCAAAATTAACAATAGGAATGAATACTTTCTGTTGTGGTTTTTTTACTAAGACACTTTACTGTATTCAATGTATTTATTTTATATTTGAGAAAAAAGAAGTGCAGCTATCTACATCTCAGATAACAGAGTTAAATGACTTCAGGGTAAGGTGTGGGGCTCACGTTTTGGAGGTCCCGGTTTGATTCTCATTAGTCTAGCCACTCTGGCTAAGGTTTTCATTGGCTTCCCCGAGTCAGGGTGGTTCTCTTTATACCACGAATGCCCTGTCCCCATAATATTTCGTTTTATTTTATTCAGGGTTATAGGGGCAAGCGTCGGCGGTGGGTGTGTTGCGGCAGGTAGGTAGATTTCGTGTCATGGAAATATTTCTCTCTAACTCTTGGCGGAACTGCTGGGACCCCTTGTCTTCCTGGGAGCTTTCTTGCTTATTCCAGGGCCCCTCAGGGACAGTGTGACTAAACGACATAAGAATTGGTGTCATCTTGGAATAGTACGGGCCCCGCCTTTGCTAACGCATATAGACCTGATCGCCCCACGGGTCTCCCCCTTATCCCTTCCTCCCAGGGGTCACGTTGTGGCCGATTTTTCTGTTGTAGGACATTCACCGTGTATCAAAACCAACACGAAAGAGGTGCAGTTTGCCCCTGAAAGCGTTCTTTGCTACAAGCAGTTCATTAGTGGTTTCTATGTTTACATTTATAGCGATGTATGAATACTTTTTCCCTGTCAAATAGCCCCAGAATTGGGATATAAATAATTTTCCCGTTTAGCTTTATTTATTATTACTAAACATCAATTATTCCTGGATTTCATTGAGAAGTCTATATTGTCAATTTTGTTTGTATTTACATAGTGCTTTTTTATGTCATTTTATATTTACGTTGAGTTTTAACATTGAACTAAACAATAGTCTGAAAGCAAAGGAACGATTTTAAACAGTTTCAAACGCAGAGGGACAAAGAAAGAGCTATATAAATGGATCCTTTATAGCAATATGAAATAAAATGCGAGACAGCCTTGAAGGAGAAGTTTTAATTCGTTAATTCTTTTCTGACTTTGTGACCTTTAAAAGCGTAAAATTCAACTAATGGGGCGAAATAACTTTCTGTTGGAAGGTAGTTAATTACAGAAAAGTTTGAATATTATTCCAGGTCATTAAACACTCGAGGAATTATCAATTGGAAGGGATATCGTTGCTATTGTATCGCTTTCTGCGTATATTTAATTCCATTTTCTCTAAAACCTACAGAAATGGCCGTAGAAACTTACGTACTGCAGTGATGGAAATTAAAGGGTCTGATTCTCTAGGAACTTTCTCTACTGTTGTACTGACCATTCTTACAAATTCTTATTCTTCTATCTTCTTCGTGTTAGTTGAGATAAACATTTGCAGAAATTATTTTATTCCTTATTTCCTTGTAGGTGCAAGGAGAATATGAGAATACAAAAGGCTTTGAGCGATAGTCAAGTGTTTTAAAGCTTTGAGATTCCGTTCTCTTTGCACCATTAACATATAAAAATGAATAACGACGTTATAGTTGACATAAGTATAAGTTTTTCAAAATTCACAGCAACAAAGCATATCTCCGAAATGGTTCACTCTGCAAAAAACTTATTTGGACATAAATTGTGTGTTTTAGCGAGATCTACATTTTTTGTACAATAACATTTCGTCTGTTTCTTACGGTTTGTCAGTTATGCAAAAGTCATCCAGAGTAAATAGCACTTCATGGGCTATAACCAGAAAATTCAAGATATACATTTCATTTGTCATAAAAATATTTCAAACATATCTGATTTTAATCAAGACCGTTGGAGCCATTTTCAAGAAAATCAAAATTTTCGAAAAATGTTCCATGTAAAGGATAGTTTAGGAAGGAGCAAATTTATTCAAACTCTTCGTGTCACATCCTTGAAAGACATTAAACTTAAATATCAACTTTGGTTTTTAACCGATTTTTCGTTTTTGAGTTATGCTATCCTTAAACTGACAGACACACACGCGGAGCTTTTTCTAAGCGTGATTTTTTTTTCTTTTGGATTCAGCGGGCGTCAAAACATATATTTCCGGTGACATCTCGACATCAAATTTTTGGCTGGAATACAATACTTTACTACACCTAGTAGAGAAAGTAAAGATCAGGAAAAGTGATTGACAATTGTAACAACAGTGGTAATTTAACTTAATTTAACTCACTAAGGTGTAATTTTATGTATGTTTAGTATACCTTGTCTCCTAAAGCACTTTAGTTTTTCGAAAATTTACACATCGAATCCTCTAATTATTCGCTAAGTGTAGATTAAGATATGGGCAATGTAAGATCGTGCTTAAAATTGGCACCACTGTGCTTGACAAAGACCAAGTGCGAGAAAACCTGAGCTATAGATGCCCCGAAGTGATCAACCCTCCCACTAGATCCAGGATGTCAGCCAGACATATTGCTTCGAAATGGCCGCAAGCACAAATTCACAATTTTTAATAATGAAACACGAAAAAGCGCTATTAGTTATGGTGTAAGTATCGGTGCCGCATTCAAATCTCTTTAGGGTCACGATCAAGCCCAAGATGTCGAGGCATTTCCCCTGACATTTCTCCCCCTCCTTCTCCCTCCCCCCTCTCTCTCAATCGTGAGTTAATAGTGCAAGTAAGTGCCAAAGCAAGTTCTGAGTAGGTACTATTTTTAGTTGCTTAGGTGCTGGTCTACTGATCCCAAGTCGCTGGTTCAAACCCGGCCGAGATCGATTGTTTTCAACTGCCTTCGAAAGCAAAAACTCCATGTCAGTAGATTTACTGGCAATTCTTAGCATATTTAACAAACAAAATAATTTAAGTGCTTTTAAATCTGTTTTATTTAAAAACATCTGAGGTATTGCCACTCAAATGACTTTCTCTACTCTTGTACTCACTATTCTTACAAATTCGTATTCTTCTATCTTCTTCATGCAAGTCAAGATAAACATTCGCAGAAATTGTTATTAATTTTCTTGTAAGTGCAAGAGCAATATGGGAATACTGCAGGCTTTGAGCGATAGTCAAAACTTTTAAACCTAGCCACTATATGTAAGCTTTGAAATTCCGTTCTCTTGGTACAGACAAGAAATAAAAATCTGAACAACGAGCTTCCATTTGAGAAAATTTTAAGTATTGCAAAACTCACACAGATAACAAGGAATATATCCGATATGGTTCACTGCACAAACATGCATTTGGACATAACCTGTGTTTTAACGATATCTAAGGTGTGGTCTATCTCTTACAGTTTACCAGTTATGCAAACGTCATCACTTGGGTTATAACCAGAAACTTCAAAATATGTCAACATATGGCATTTTAATCAAAATCGTTGGAGAGATTTTTGAGTAAGTAGAAATTTTCAAATAATTTTCCATGTAAGGGTAGTTCAGGGAGGAAGAATTTACCTCAAAATCTTCGTGTCGCATCCCTTAAAAGGTAGTAAATTAAATATAAATTTTGATTTGTGACCAACGCTTCGTTTTTAAGTTACGCTGTTTAGACACATACACACACGCACCTTTTTCTAAAAATGCTTTTCTTAAATTCAGAGAACCTCAAAAATATATTTTCGATGAAATCTCGACAGCGAAATTTTGGATCCAATACATTACTTCCCCTATTTTACGGAGTAGAGCAAATAAAAAATGTGTTGTATTCACACGTCTTTCTCTACTCACACTTCAACAAATCATTTTCTTTTTCATATAATAAATTTATTGTATATGTTGAGCACATTTTGAAGTTAACAATCTGTTCTACTTATCGAACGTAAAGCTTGAGGAAATTCTTGTGGTCTTTTCGTTTTTGTCTTCCGAGCGGTGGGTCATGGTACCAGAAGATTGTTTCCTATTTTCTGAATCAGAGGATTTTCCAGTGTTCGCTGAAATCATACGTAATTCATGCGAAGGAATGTTATAATCTCTGGAGCTTTTATTTATGGAAGTTCCTTATCTGCTATGCTGTTTATCTATTTGGAGGAAGTGACGAGTAACTATTTGAAAGGAATTTTGGGGTAGGGCGGGGTGGAGGTACCTGCGGAATGAGGGAATTTGGGGCGCACAGAGCTACGTTAGAGTGCATAATCAGAATAGCTATACATTGGATGGAAATTCTTCATCCAATTAGAGCGATCTGCTACAGTGAACAGAATGAAACAACGGGCAACGGAATAAAATTGAACACTGATATCAAAATTAAACAAAGATTTGGATACTATTCCTTTTGATGGTGGTTAGGGAAACAGATGAAGTGTGTGTGGAGAGTACTGAGAATATTTGAGATATTGACAAACCACAACAATTTGAGCAATAAAGATCTTCCAGTTTCCACTGAGGTACCACTGTAAGATACAACAACTGACTCAGTTTTCCGCAAAACACACGGAGATCTCAAATTACTTTGAAAGAATTGTAAAATCCACTTGTCAAGGTTCCACATGAAAAACATACACAACGCTTAGTATATAGGCCAGGACATTTTTCAACACGGATAACATTGTTTGGCCGCTGTGGGGTGTCTAAATTTTATCGAAATGTTACTAAACGTGGTGCCACAACAGGTTCCTTGAGTAACATGGCTGCAACACCACGGAACCTCAGCTAATTTTTATGCAAATATGTGGAACTAACTGGACGCTACATACCGCAATTGATGGATTGGTAAAGGAGGACCTGTGCCATGGCCATCTAACACCTCTTGACTATTTTCTGTGGGGCATCATGAACACTATATTAAGTCTGAAGCATCAGAGACGAATCTTATCCCATGAATCCATGCTGCCACTGAAATACTGAGCACACAACCCCAATTATTTAACCATGCGCATCTGTCTGCACCACCGATGTGCGCTCTGCACTCAAGTTCCCTTTATAATTTACTGCACAGTGTGATGTTATTGTTGGGCTTCTTAGCGGAATGTAGAACCAACATCCATCAAAATATCCGAACCAACCACAAACTTCTCTCCATCTCTTGCAAACCATGAATTACCGGATATGGGTTTTTCCTTGTAAAATCTGTGTTTCGCTCACACTCTTGTACTGATCATTCTTACCAACTCTTATTCCTGTATCTTTTTCGTGTAAGTTGAGATAAACATTTATAAAAATTATCTAATTTCTTATTTCCTTGTAGGTGCAAGGGGAATATTAGACTACAGTGGGGAATATTCAAATATTTCTAAGCTTTGAGATCCCGTTCTCTTTGCATGCTTAACGTATAAAAAATGAAGAACGATGTTTCATTTCACGAAAGTTGTTTTCCGAAACTGATACAAATGACAAGGAATATCTCCGAAGCGGTTCACTCTACAAGAAATATTCTTCAGACACAAATTGTGTGTTTTTTGAGATCTACATTTTTTGTACAGTAAGGTTTTATGTATCTCTTACGGTTTACCAGTTATGCAAAAGTCATCCAGAGTAAACAGGACTTCATGGGCTATAGCCAGAAAATGCAAGATATACATTTTATTTGTCATAAAAATATCACAAACATATGGCATTTTAATCAAAATCGTTCCAGCCATTTTAAGAAAATCAAAATAAACGAAACATTTTCCATGTAAAGGGTAGTTTAGGCTGAGGCTAGTTTCTTCAAAATCTTCGTGTCGCATCTTTGAAAGACATTAAACTTAAATACCTACCTTGGTTTTTAACCGACTTTTCATTTTTGAGTTATGCTGTGCACAGTCTGACAGACACACAGACACATACGGACTTTTTTCTAAAAATGCCTCAAAACATCTATTTCCGGTGAAATCTCGATATCGAACTTTTGGGTGAAAATAGGTATATACCAGGAGTGAGGAGTGAATGTGATGTACCGGCTCATAGGTAGGTCATTTGGGTCTAATTTGTAATTGTTGGAAGTTCTTTTAAATATTATGTAGGTTAGTCGCTTTCAGCGCTGCCCCCAAATAAAATGCTACATAGGGGAAGAATATCTTACCTACTTTACAGGAAATGTTAGATTTGCACTCATGTCCGGTTTGCAAGGGAAAGTCTCATTACTCTAGATTGCCTCACAGGTGTGTGCATTTCTGTGGTTTTGCCTCGACATTGAATCACTGAATCATTGCATTAAACAAACAGCCTGCAGCAATAAGAGACGAAAAGGACTTCCTGAAGAGGCGGGCGGGCGGGATATGCGGTTTTGTAGGCGGGAGTGTGGCCACGTCGCCTGATTCAATGTGGCATGCTAGGAAACCATATTTTCTATATGATTATGTTTGCTTACTCACTAATTACTGTGCCTTAAGGGCTAGGAAATCCAGGAGGCGGAGTTGAGATGACACACAGGATGAGATAACGGACGGCGCAGGATTCCAGTCTAAGACAGAACAGAATAAAGCCTGGCTGGCTTCCTTCCTCTTCGACACAGGTGGTTTCTGACGTCACGGGAAACCCATTCGATAAAGAGTTATGATCACGATCTGCATATCTGTCTCTAGCAATTCTTCTTCAGCCATTTTTACTTTCTCTACTACTAAGTAGAGGAACTATTGTATTTCATCCAAAAATTCCATGACGAGATTTCACCGGAAATATGTTTTGAGACCGCCTGAATAAAATAAAATAAAATAAAATAAAAAACCACACATTTTTAGAAAAAGGTCCGTGTGTGTGTGTGTGTGTGTGTGTGTGTGTGTGTGTGTGTGTGTGTGTGTGTGTGTGTGTGTGTGTGTCAGTCTGTGGACAGCATAATTCAAAAACCAAAAGTCGGTTAAAAAACAAAGTTGGTACTTAAGTTTAATGTCTTCCAAATACGCGATACGAAGATTTTGAAAAAAATTCCTCCACCCTAAACTACCCTTTACATAGAACATTTTGATTTTCTTGAAAATGGCTGTAACGATTTTGATTAAAATGTCATATGTTTGAGACATCTTTATGACAGATGAAATGTATATCTTGAATTTTCTGGCTATAGCCCCTGTAGTCGTATTTACTCTGGACGACTTTTACATAACTGGTAAACTGTTAGAGATAGACCAAATCATTCTATACAAAAAATGTAGATCTTGCTAAAATAAACAACTTATGAACCAATGAATTTTCTTGTAGGGTTAACCGTTTCGGAGATATTCCTTGTTATGTGTGTCAGTTTCGGAAAAGTTTAAACTTTCGCGAAATGCAACATCGTTATTCACTGTTGATGTAGGAATAAGAGTTTGTAAGAACAAGATAGAGAAAGTCCTGTGAGTGCAACACATAAGATTTTTCTGGATTAGAATTGCACTCTACCAATGGTTCAGTACATAAATGACGGAGTCAGTGATTGAATTGCCGTAGATTGGTAGCACTGGTAGGAATACAAAAAATTAAGAAATTTAAGGAGAAATTGAAACATAATAATAATAATAATAATAATAATAATAATAATAATAATAATAATAATAATAATAATTAATAATAATAATAATAATAATAATAATAATAATAATAATAATAATAATAATAATAATAATAATAATAATAATAATAATAATAATAATAATAATAATAATAATAATAATAATAATAATAATAATAATAATAATAATAATAATAATAATAATAATAATAATAATGATAATAATGATAATGATGATAATGATGATAATGATGATAATGATGATAATGATGATAATGATGATAATAATGATAATAATGATAATAATGATAATAATAATAATAATAATAATAATAATAATAATAATAATAATAATAATAATAATAATAATAATAATAATAATAATAATAATCAAAAACTATGATCATGAGTTTGATCATGTGAACAAAATAAAAGCTGTACTTTTTTGTTCAAAATAACATTACTCATGGTCATAACAGTGTCTGCGATCTGGGATGGAATACACTTAGATCAGCATACAAATGTGCTTGAAGACACTAATGTCCTGTAGGTTAAGCCGGTCTTATACACCCTCTCTGTTTCGGGAAGGTTCAAAGTTCAGCGCTTCCGGTTTCTGGAGGAATCTAGTAAAACATGATCAAAAACGTAAATAACGCGATTAATGTGAGCGCCCTAGAGGTATGCAACACACCTAACTTACGGGTAATGTGGGTAGGTTTTTAAATGACCGATTCTACTAGGAAAACCACCGTAGTCTACACTTACAGTAACCACGTTAGATTTACAATCCTATTCCGGATTGAATTAATTTAATGAGGTTAACTAAAAACGTCCCACGTGTCAAGACTTTTTTACATCCTATTAAAAATTGTATTTTGTCTTTAACAGAATAAAGAATCTTACATTATAATTTTTTAAAAAGTCAATCTAGTAAGGATTGCCCTTTGGCTTTATGATTATAAGGCTGTTAAAATATTTAGTACAAATTACATAATTATGCAATTTAAAAATACCTATTCAGCCTCTTAAGTAACCATTCATGAAGTTTTGATGAACATTAGATACTTTTCGGTCAAGTATTTTGATATGTGGAGAATTTTAAGTAATAATTTTTTGGAGAAACAAGATTTGAAATTGAAATGTGCATTAGTGTGCTCAGGAATGTTTCAAAGGCCACACAGAGTGACAAAAATTGCTGATATTCGTAATCGAAGACACAATGGAAGTATGGAGTAATATAAGAAAAAGCAAACCATACCTTTTTTGCAGTTTTGCCGGATTTTCGCCCAATTTTACAGGTGATTTGATAGCTAAAATTTAAAAGTTCATATGTGGTGTTTACGCTGTTTTCTCTGTTCAGAAGTATTTATTTTAACTTATTGTGCAAATTAAGCCCCAATCTACTTCCTTTCAAAAACGATTTTTCAAAATATACAATGAACAATTTAAGTAACCTGGACTGTCAACTGTATTTCTGTCTGAAAATATGTATCTACAGAAATCTGGTGCTTTTCAGGTTATGGTCTCTCGAACACGAATTTATTATTTAATTGTTTTATATATACCGCCCTCTATGGTCACATTGGGTCTTTTACTTGGGAAAGAACTACTTGACTGTAATTTATTAGCATTGTGCTTTAATTATTCCTGTATTGAAGCACGGGCATATTCACTCCTACATACATCCAAACTCTGTGAAGGAAATCTTTATAATTAAACAAAAATGCCTCCAACAAGGAATGGAACCCGGGACCTCTGAGTTGTGAAGCGAGAATTTTGACCATCCATTTCCATGAATATTCTTCCATAAGCCTATATCCTCGGGATGATTTGCAACAATAACTTCTCTTAAATACTTCTGCACTTTAGGACTTTTTCTTTAACCAGAATAATTTCCTATGCCCAACAGAATCTGGAGATATGAATGTGGGAACGAACGTGAGTATATACAATGCTAAATAGAATGATAAAAATCAAAGTTATGAACCTACTGTTCAGCAAGAAACAGCATTACCAGTTGTTTTTCAAGTCAAAGCCCTCGACATGGCCAAAGAAGTTAAAGGGGGTTATACAAATGAAACAATAACAATAAATAAATAGTTCTCCGGCGCAAAGCTAGATACGAGAGCAATTCGTAACGTAAGGTCAGAATCGCCGTACCTCATCGAATTTCGCGTGAACATTGAAACGCGCATGCGCACAGACTCCCGCTATGCCTTGCGCGTAAAACGTCATTGGTATCGCCAGTGTTGCAGTGTGCTGCTCACTATATCGGTTCAAATACGGTCTGTGGATCTGTTTGTGACAGCAAGGAACGTTCCAGCAGTGGCCATTCATCCACAGTCAGTGACGTATATGGTCACAATGCGATGAGTGACAACAAAGTGCGTAAGTGGGCGAGACTTTTCAACGACTCTCCAATGAAGGGATGACAAACGATGCCTCTGAACACAAGCGCGCGCTTTGGAGCTTAGCAGGCTCACGCTGCCCGTAACAGCAACAGCTGCTTGCTGCTTGGGACAGTGTTAATGAGGGCTCTACAACGTGCATACCATAGAAAATGCGAAGCCACTTCCACATTTGCAACCCCTTAACAGAAGCACAGAAATTAATAAGTATAGTGACATATTGCATGCGCTCTTAGTGGAGGATTTTCAGGTCTGGAAACTCTCAATTCTAAACTGGATCTCTATTCTACTGATACCGAGAATATTCCAATTAACTAGAACTTATTTATTTATGCTGTGATTCAGATCTAAAAAATGCCTATAATGATAATATTGTCAGTTTTTATCACGCCCTTGATTCACAAACATATCCAGAATTTTGTAAGTTCATTACAGAAATTGTGTGTATGTTTGGCATTACGAATTTAGTCTGCCTTGACACTTGCTTCTATAATGTATGATTACCCAAATATTAAATATTAGAAAATCATAAACTGGGCACAATAAATGCGTCATTAACTTCAAAGTGTGACCACAAGTAGGGGTTTTAATTTGGAGCCATTTTATTTTATATTACAGAGGCAGTCTATTTTCTTTTGGTTTTAATAGTATGTTTTTGGAATATTAATTAGTTTTAGAACAATTACGTTACTATTGTAGCTCATATTAGAAGCTTACGGTCACAATGTCTATTTAAATAAATACTTTTAAACCAAACAAGAAGAAACACAATAACAATCTGATGTGTTATTTCTTATTTCTATATCTTCTTCGTGTTAGTTGAGATAAACATTTGGAGAAACTATCTTGTTTATCTTCTTGTAAATTCAAGAAGAATATGGGAATACAGCGATAGTAAAATCTTTTAAAACTTTCAAATTATGTTCTTTTGCACGGTTAACATAAAAAAATGAATAACGATGTTTCATTTCACAGAAGTACAAGTTCTCCAAAACTCACAAATAACAAGGAATACCTCCGGAATGGTTCAGTCTACAAAAACATTTATTTAGACATAAGTTGTGTTTTTTAGCAAGATCTACATTTTTTGCGTAAGACTTGGTCTATCTCTTACTAGTTATGCAAAAGTTATCCAGAGTAAATAGGACTACATGGGCTATAGCCATAAAATATCTCAAACAAATGGCATTTTAATCAACATCGTTAGAGCCAATTTTCAAGAAAATAAAAATGTTGAAAAATTTTCCATCTAAAGGGGAGTTTAGGGTGGAAGAATTTTCTTCAAAATTTTCGTGTCGCATCTCTGGAAAACATTAAACTTCAATATCAAATTTGATTTTTAACCGACTTTTCGATTTTGAGTTATGCTGTCCACAGACTGACACACAGACACACACACACACAAACACACACACACACACACACACACACACACACACACACACACACACACACCGTACACGGACTTTTTCCAAAAATTCTTTTTTTTATTCACGGGGCCTCAAAACATATATTTCCGGTGAAATCTCGACACCGAATTTTTGAGTGGAATACAATACTTCGTCTACTTGACGTAGTGGAGAAGGTAAACAGAGTTGACTATTTTGCCTTCAAGCTTTGTTTTGCTTAACGCCACCGCTATCTGTGTGTACACCAGTCTTTTTCGGAGCGCTACATGCCCGCGAGAGCTGCCAAGGTCGTGAACTTGCGCTTGGGTTGACACCGCTGCTCTAATGGATCAGTGACATCTTACGAAAAGCGGTATAAAGCACAGGAAAGTCGCTATGTTGGCAACAAAGGATGGTAAACTGATGAGAAAACCTTGAACGCCGCGACAAGCAGTGCGGCGGACAAACTGGAAACAGGAGGGGAAAATCTGGTCACGTCTTTCTGCTGTGGCAGTATCCAGTTTATACAAGGAGGGCCGCTGTAGTTAGTGCCCACTTCATATTTGTAACATTCCCTGCGCATGCGCCATCAGATAAACGTGGCTTACCGCGCGCACGATTACAAGACCAGTCTGGAATATTGTTCATATGCCACGAAGTGAGTGACTGAGTGACTGACTTCCACAAAAAGTTAAAAAATATGCGTCTCTTCTTGGCGCAGAGAATGACATTCGCTGGCAACTGGGGGAACATAAAACTGGCTCTCGCGGTGAAAATAAAATATATAACGTTTCAGGTGCCTGGATTCAGAACCCTTCATCTCCAAAATTTCGTGGGCATATAGACACTGAGGGCCACCGAGCTACTGGAGAGAGCCCGAAGGAATTACAGAAAAAGAAATACCAATAATTTTACTTTTTTATAATTGATGCAAGTTATTTTTATAGAAGTGTCATTTTCCGAAATCATGTGAATTGTCAGGACCACATAAAATTCCTATGGTAAAATCAGCGGATGGAGAAATTATAACTGTGAAAGATTCTGTTACACTAATAATAATAATAATAATAATAATAATAATAATAATAATAATAATAATAATAATAATAATAATAATAATAATAATAATAATGGTAAACACCAGCGCTTTATTACTATTATTATTATTATTATTATTATTATTATTATTATTATTATTATTATTATTATTATTATTATTATTATTATTATTGTTGTTGTTGTTGTTGTTGTTGTTATGATGGATTTGTGCATTGCCTGGAGAATGGCTAGGGTTAATACACAAGATTCCATATTTGCCGAGCTGTAGTTTGAGCTGGTATTTTACCAACCTTCTTAGCGGGTGCTTACCACCAGCGAAAATGTATGTGTGTGTGTGTGTGTGTGTGTGTGTGTCTGTGTGTGTGTGCGCGCGCGCGCGCGCCGTTCTGCTCTGTTTGACCAAAGTGACAAAATTTGCGGTTTTTTAATTATACTATAGATACAGCCTAAGAGAAAAAGAAAAATCTGATGTGTTGCACTCACATGACTTTCTCTACTCTTGTACTAACCATTCTTACAAACTCTTATTCCTATATCTTCTTCGTGTTAGTTAAAATAAACATTTGTACAAATTATCTTATTGCTTATTTCCTTGTAGGTGTAAGGGGAATTTTGGAATACAGTAGGCTTTGTGCCATAGTCAAATCTTTTAAAGCTTTGAGATTCCGTTCTCTTTGTACACGTAACATATAAAAAAATGAACAACGATGACCATTTCACGAAAGTTCCAAGTTTTCCGAAACTCACACACATAACAAGGTATATCTCCGAAATGGTTCACCGTACAAGAAAATTTATTGAGACATAAATTGTGTATTTTAGCAAGATCTACATTTTTTGTATAGTATAATTTGGTCTATCTCTAACGGTTTACCAGTTATGCAAAAGTCGTCCAGAGTAAATACGACTACAGGGGCTATAGCCAGAAAATTCAAGATATACATTTCATTTGTCATAAAAATATCTCAAACATATGACATTTTAATCCAAATCGTTAGAGCCATTTTCAAGAAAATCAAAATTTTCGAAAAATTTTCCATGTAAAGGGTAGTTTAGGGTGGGGCTATTTTCTTCAAAATCTTCGTGTCACATCCTTGAAGGGCATTAAACTTAAATACCAACTTTGGTTTTTAACCGACTTTTCGTTTTTGAGCTATGCTGTCCACAGACTGACAGACACACAGACACACACACGGACCTTTTTCTAAAAATTCTTTTTTTTTTTGGATTCAGGGGGCCTCAAAACATGTATTTCCGGTGAAATCTCGACTTAGAATTTTTGGGTGGAATACAATACTTCCCCTACTTACCAGTAGAGAAAGTAAAAAATGAGCAGACTCTGGAAGCGTATATTTGTGTAAGTCCAACCACTCGACCATCTGCTCACATTAAATAGTTGAGACTCAATATGAGAAATGACAACAGAACGACGCTAAAGACATGCATTCCGTGATACCATTGTAAACTGACCGCGGAAATGATACGGACTTAGTTATACGCTTCCAGGGTCCACTTTTTTTTTTGGGGGGGGGGGGGGGTGGCTGTCTTAGGTTGTATATTCTATACACACCTGTGAACTTTTCTTAATCCATTTTTAAAGGCCCAGCAACATGTTAAGTCACTAGTGTGCTCCATTTTAACCACTCTACGTTCGCCCACTTCCCCTTTTTGTATTTCCCCCTTCTCAGTTTTGAATTTTTAGTACGAAACTTATTCATTTTTGCTGTGATTCTTATGTAAATTCGTACGCATAATCTGAAATGAGCTATCTAAATATTCAAATATGCATTTTAGGATTGTTTTATTCATTGGCTCGAAAAACAATTGACTTACACCGAGAAAAAGAAATTTTAGCCAACAACTTCATAAAAACAAAAAACTTTTTTTTTCTCTACAAGTAATAATATAAACTTCAATTAACTATATTGAAAGATAATATCACACAGGTAATGAAGACAGGAGAAGGGCTATCGGAAGATGTATTACACTTTAAAAACTTATTAAATAATAGTAATATTACTATCTGCTTGTTATTCATACATAACCTCTTTATGCACAAAATGTTAAAATTGAGGTTAGGTACATTAGCTCATGGCAAGTGCAAGAAATAGAGCAGAAACCTATCCAACAATAGGTGTAATCAAGGCAATTAATGCCACTGGTATTTCAATGGGACACGTAAACAGTGGCATTCGGGCACAGTTTCCACAGAGGCGATTCAGCGAGGAGATTACAGCGGTTTGAAGCGGTAATTTAATTCTCTTACCAAGTAATTATTTTATAATCTGAGCCTTCCAGCAAGATGAATGGTCATTCCCACGTGTTGTAAGCGCTAAAACATTATGTAAGAGCAAAGAGGTGTGACTCCAAAACTCTCTCATAAAACCGCAAGCTTTGTCTACATACACTCACTGTTAGCTGCGTTTTACACCGACTACCTTCCTTTGTAAAAACACTCTATAATCCAAACTGTTGTGTAATGTGAAAAGTTAACCTCACCTCACTCAAATTAACTTGCATTTGTTCCTGTGTTGCATTATTATTATTACTTCCTTTTTAACACTAGATTTCATCACAATTATGTATTTTGAGGCCTTCTGAATTAAAAACAGCACTTTATAAAAAGCTCCATGAGTCTGTGCGTCCAACAACCTAACAATTCCCTAACATTCACATGACATTCTCTACTCATTCTTGTAATGCCAAACTTAAAGGAACATTGTAATTTCTGAGGTAAAAAACATCGGCTTTTTTTACTTTTTCTACTCCGTATAGTAAGTAGGTACTGTATTCCATCAAAACTTTCGATTTCAAGATTTCCCATATATTTGTTTTGAGGCCCCTTGAGCCCAAAAAAAGCAGTTCTAGAAATATTGTATCTGGTTGTCTTTCAAAGATGTGACACGAAGATGTTGAAGAAAATTCCGCCACCTAAACTAGCCTTTACATAAGAATTTTTTGGAAAATTTTTATTTTCTCAAAAATGGCTCTAACGATTTTTGTTAAAATGCCACATGTTTATAATATTTTTATAGCAAATGAAATGTATATTTTGAATTTACTAGCTATAGCCCATGTACTCCTATTTACTCTGGATAACTTTTGCATAATTAGTAAACGGTAAGAGATAGACCAAATCTTACTATACAAAAATATAGATTTTGTTATAGCATAAGTTGTGTTCAAATGCATTTTTTGTGAGCTGCACCTTTCTGAGATATTCCTTGTTATTTCTGTGAGTTTTGAAATACTTATAGACCGTTCTCAAATGAAGGTTGTTATTCACTTTTTGATCTCTTGGCCGTACAAAGTTTTAAAAATTTGACTATCGCTCAAAGCGTACTGTATTCCCATATTTCTCTCGCACCTAAAGAAAATCAGTAATAAGATAATTTCTGTAAATGTTTATCTCAATTAACATGAAGAAGATAGAGAAATAAGTACAACATAGATTTTTTTCTTTCCAGTATTGAAATCTCCATTCTTTTGTGCAGCCATTGATATATAATATACGGGTTGTTGTACATTTTACAGTTGTCAAAATAGTATTTCAATAACACACCGTACCTGCCACGCCCCCCGTTTTTTTTATTATTTTTTTTTTCTTTTTATTTTTTTTTTTTTAAGGTTTTTGTATTATGCCATAAGCTATAACAGGTACAATTTTCTGCAGAAATATTACATTTAAGGAGCTCAAATTTTCTAAGCTATTAATACATCATATGAACTTTAAAATGACGAGCAGTTTTGCCATATTTTACATCGAATTTAGAAACTATAATGTTATGTATTACAAAAATGGACCTAATTCTTTAAAGAGTGAGTAATTTTCCTCTATTTCCGTTCCCATAATGCTTGGTTTGCATTTTTGCCACATCGACCTCAGGTGGGTCCTGGACTGGATTTTGTTTGAGAGGTAGGCGTACCAACAGCAAACCAGGATACCATAATTTCCCTTTATATGGGAAGAGAATAATACACTTTTTCTACTTTGATTCTCTAAGCAATGCCGATTTGTATTGAGGTACGAGTGCTGTAGTTTTCCCTTTACAATTTGCTCCAGCAGAAATGTTTAGAAAATGGAAGTTTAGAACACAAAAATCGGAGCGCTACGAGGCCTAATAATCGTTTGCAAAGTATTTCGTTAGCAAATTCCAATAGCAGTTGGTGAAGAGGGGTAGCAGTTTGAACTCAAACATCGATCAGGGGAACCAAACTGCTAAAGTCTGGAGAGGGGGAGACCAGTTTGCGCAAAACTTTATGTTGTTTTAATTGGATTCCTAATGCCGACTATGTTGTTTATCTTGCAGACGGCGATTTATCGTCCTTTCTGTGTGCACTGCTTGCATTTTCTGTGAGCGCTTGTAATTTGCAAACCTGCACGTCTGCTACAATTCCTGAAGTTTCCTTATTCGCACACAGAATTACATGTACGAAGCTGAAAAACTTAACACCGCAGAAACAAGGCTACTTTCGTGTTAGGAATTCATGGGCTGTAGCTCGATAAATGCTAATTTCTATAAATTTCAACCAATGTAATTCAAAATGTTATACGCAGGGCTGGGATTCTAATGACATATCCGTTTGCATTGCTAAACTGCACATCAATTATTATCATCGGACCCGGATTTGGAAACTACACACTGCATCACTAACTAGAGATCAGATTTAATCTAAGATCAGACATGAACTGAGATCAGATTAGAGTAGCATTGTATAAAACTAATCTAAGATCATCGCTTAATATTTGTAAAGGAGCTTGATAACAAATCAACTAATGTATAAACCTTTATGGATTTATTGCGTATAGTTATGAACGTTTAGGAAGAAGCTTACTAATCAATAAATATGTATTGAATTTGGTGCTTAGAATAGCTCTTTACTTTACATTACATAAAGGTAAACACAAAAAACCAAATCCCTATTTGATAGTAAAAAAATCTAATGTGTTGCACTCACATGACTTTCTCTACTCTTGTACTAACCATTCTTACAAACTCTTATTCCTATATCTTCTTCGTGTTAGTTAAGATAAACATTTGTACAACTTATCTTATTGCTTATTTCCTTGAAGGTACAAGGGGAATATTAGAATACAGTAGATTTCGTGCGATAGTCAAATGTTTGAGATGCTATTGTCTTTGCACACTTAACATAAAAAAATGAAGAACGATGATCCATTTCACGAAAGTTCTAGTGTTCCGAAACCCACACACATAACAAGGAATATCTCCGAAATGGTTCACCCTACAAGAAAATTTATTGAGACATAAATTGTGTATTTTAGTAAGATCTACATTTTTTGTACAGTATAATTTAGTCTATCTTTAACGGTTTACCAGTTATGCAAAAGTCGCCCGGAGTAAATACGAGTACAGGAGCTATAGCCAGAAAATTCAAAATATACATTTCATTTATCATAAAAATATCTCAAACATATGACATTTTAATCAAAATCGTTAGAGTCATTTTCAAGAAAATCAAAATTTTCGAAAAATTTTCTATATAAAGGGTAGTTTAGGGTGGGGCTATTTTCTTCAAAATGTTCGTGTCGCATCCTTGAAAGACATTAAACCTAAATACCAACTTTGGTTTTTAACCAACTTTTCGTTTTTGAGTTATGCTGTCCACAGACTGACACACACGGACCTTTTTCTAAAAATGCTTTTTTTGGATTCAGGGGGTCTCAAAACATATATTTCCGGTGAAATCTCGACATCGAATTTTTGGGTGGAATACAATATTTCCCCTACTTACCAGTAGAGAAAGTAAAAATCATTGAATATCTTGTAATTAAGCTTTGATCTTAGTTCGAAATATGTTTGACAATCTTAAAACAGCTGAAAATCGCTGCTTGAGTTGCTATGTTGAGCTTCTGTTGTATTCGACAAGAATGGATGGGATATGATACGAAGAAACTGCATGGACGCAAGTGGGTGGGGGATTTTAACTCGAGGTTAATTATGTATTAACCTTGTTAATCGTATTAATTTGTATATTTTATCAATTATTGAATCAAAGAATACTTAAGTCCATTTTCCTAGAATTCGAAGAACATAACTGCAAATTGTTTTCAGTTTTCGTTTTTGAAAATTTTCTAGGTTAGCAGTATCAGTTTTTGCTTCTTCTGTGAATTCTTTTTGGACGTAGTATAATTTGAAGTAATGTTTATATTATCTAAATAACTACAAAATTAAATTCCTCACAGTTTTATTATTTTATTTACAACTGTACTATTTATTTCTTCCTCATGCAATTCTAGCCCTGATGACCAAGTTGTCGATGAGCTCTTAAACACGACGACACGAACAGTTCTGCTGATCTAAGTTCATTCAAGTTAATTGGAAAAAATTCATGAGTAAGACTTAACCTTCAACGTAAACACATTCCCTGTATCTCCGAAAATAATTCTGGTTTAATCGCAAAAATTCATGTTGACTGTATTTCTCTCGTGATTTTGTCCCTCAACTCTGTAACGTGTGTGGATTTAATGTTCTCTTAATCGTCACCTAACTCTATATTTTCACTTCCATAACAAAAATATCCACATGAAAATGTTCCAAGAGATTCAAGCCTACGTAATAATAAATTAAAGAGCTTTATTTGATCCCAGTTGACTGATTTTAACCGATAGGTCCCCTTAAATATGAGAAGTAACAATTGTTCTTCAATTGTTCCCTGGGAATCGAACACAAGACGTGTCTAATCTCTCGCGTTAGTAGTTGCGCTGTCGTCACAAATTCACTTCCAGAAGGTTCTGGTTATCCTTTTGACAGCGCTTCTAGTGTGAGAACGCTACCGTGTTTACTTATCTCTGTCTATCTGTCCAACTGACCGGTGTCAACTTGGCCAATGGCTACTCCGGTACAATATGCAATGTGCAAAGAATGGGAGACTTGGCAAAGGCAGACGGAAGGTCATAATTTGGTACCTCAACACCTTCCTGGTGCTGTTTATATTTAATTTACCGTCGTGGGGTATGTCCCAGCGCTCTCTCATTATCACCAAACAGTTGTCAGGATATCTTATGCAACTTCTGAAGCGTAACAGCCAACCTGTCAGAACATGTGTTTCAGCATTGTCGTAATAACCTTCACATAGTCAACAGGAGGTCGTAAACCCCGACGTAAATATACAGACGTGCTTAGGAACTCTAGAAATAAACTAAGGCTAATTTATGGCTGTTTCAGAGAGATATATAAGATGAGTGTATCACAACTTGAATCCTTTTAAATGATGATGGAGGATCAACACTAGAGGACGCCTCCCTTGGAATATTTCTGTCCCTCGCCGTAAGCCTGGAATAAAAACTCTTGGTTTATAACATTAAGAGAATGGCCACAAAATTGATTGTTAAATGGTATGCCATGTCAACCGAACTCCACTCCCCCTTATTGTATATGCTTACATTGCATGCCTGACTGGCCCCAGGCAGTCAGTTGTTTCTTTAAACATGCTCTCACGTGACCCCGGTTGGATTATATCTAAGTAATTTTAGGAGGTGTAATGTCTGTATTTTCATTTCACCTAAATATGTGGCGGTCTAGTAAGCAAACCCAAGTAAAAAGTCTGTTACATTTATATGGCTTTCTCTAGCCACTTCTCGTTTATGTCTTTCTCTAGTCGGCAGAGAAAATGCATTCCACCCAAAATTCGATATCGAGGTTTCACAGAAAATACATGTTTTGCAGACTCAAATCAAAAAGTATTTGTGTGCGTGTGTGTGTGTGTGTGTGTGTGTGTGTGTGTGTGTCCTGAGCAACATAACTCAAAAACGAAAACCCTGTTAAATACCAAACTTGGTATTTCAACTCACTGTGTTCGAAGATTTCAACAAAAACAACCTTTACATGGACAACATTTCGATAAATTTGACTTTTTCATATTTTAAAAAGTTTCATAACAAATAAAATGTGTATCTTAAATTTTCTGGAATAGACTAAGGTTTTCTTTATCCTGAATCACTTGTATAACCTTAACAGCCAAAATCGTACCACATAAAATATGCACACCTCATTTAAACACATAATTTAGATTAAATATACTTTTTTGGTGTTAACCATTTCCGAGATATTTCTCGTTATTGTTTCCAAGATTTCAACAAAATGTTTCCACCATCCTTAAACTGATTTTACATGCAAAATATTTTGATAATTTTGATTTTCTTAAAAGTAGGTCTAACGATTTGATTAAAATTCCATATTTTAAGAGCTTTCATCCCAAATGAAGCACCTTTCTTGGAATTAGCCATTTCCTAGATATTCCTTGTTATTGGTTTCAACTTACAAGTAGCTAAACCTTTCTCAAATGAGAAGTTTTCATTCGTGTTTTTCCCCTGATATGCAAATAAAACGGAATTTCAATGCCAACACATAGCGACCACCTCTAAAAGGATTTGACTACCACTAAGAGCTACTGTGTTTACCTGTTTCCACTAAAAATGTGCAAGATCACCATTTCTACAAATGTTTATCGTTTTCAGAATTGTATACAAGAGAGACTGCAGAATGTCATGTGAGATTAACACGTCAGATTTTTATTGCTAATATCGGCTGTGTATTGTTTATTGTGCACCAGCTCATAAGACCAATTTTTCGATGAGAACAATTGAAAGTTTTTCAGGACATTAGTGTCGGCAGACTTTTTTCCAGGGGGGGGGCCACATGTTGGAAATTTGGAATTATATAATATAAAATCAATATTTTATTGTCAAAATTTATAATATTTATTGCAGATAACCGTATTAATTTGTGCTAAATAAAAATTGTTCTACATCAAAATTAAAATAATAGTTTAATAGTCAGTAACTGGCTGCACATTAAGTTCACCAACTTCCAAGGGGGGGCCGTGGCCCCCTCTTGCCCTCGTTTCGCGACGCCCATGTTTCAGGATAGAATTATTAGTAGAGATTTGTGGCCTCCTGGGTCCCTCTACCTAAGCCCTTGCAATTTCTATCTCTGAGGAATCTAAAACAGTACACAAGACAACCCCACACATCATGGAAGAATTAAAAACAAAATATCCGCCTGGAAATTGCCAATATTTCTCAACGTGAACTACGGCAAGTGATGGATAGTTTCCTAAAGAGGTGCCAAAAATATATGAACATCGACGGTGGCCAGTTTTAGCATCTCCTTTCGCCTTTAAAATTAGTTTTAAAAGTGTTATGTGGTTTCTTCCGTGCCTTTCTATGATAGCGGCAGTCGGCAACGAGCTCTGAGGATGCGGACAGGCAAAACACTGCGCAGCCAGGCTCGTTCTTTTGTCAAAATTGTGTAACTTAAACTCTATTTCAGACTGCCCTGGACAAAGACTTTATCTGTGGCACTCAGCAGACAAAAGAAGTAACACAAATTTCATCAGAAGCATTGAGTCGACATTGTTTTTAATCTGGGTGGATCAGCGATGGTTAAATTCTTGTAACGTTAAATTCCTGTAATTTTTCAGTCTCATCACGCTTAATAGAGCTGTAATATTTTCTTTGTGCATTTCCTTTGCTTTCTAAAATGTGTTTTTCCCTCCACCTACAGCTAAAACTGTATAATTTCAGTCAGTGTGTATAATTTGTATTACAGACGGCGGAGTAATTACGAAACAGCGGCACATTGTATACAGTCATATTCTTGCAAAGAGCACATTCGATTAACACTACAATCATCTGGCGAAACAATGGTGGAAATAGTGCAGCGGTTTCAAAGTAATCATTTAGCATCGTTTGTTAATGTAGCATGCATGTTAATTGGTGATACGTGATTTGAAATGTAATAACATGGCCACGTATAGAATCAACAAAGCCTGATATATCATTACGCAAGCCGTGGCCTTCTTAATTAAAACAGATGCAAAGGCTCCTGTACCCGGCCCACATAGCACAAAGTCCCCCAGGCATTTTCCTCAACTTTAGTTTTCTGGAATGGCGGGCACCAGCAAAAAATGCAATAAATAGAAGCTCCTGGAGATTCCTCTGCGTTCCAGAGGGGGCAAGTATGCACAACAAGGAATATTGTTACGTGTTCCTTGCTATTTTTATTAACTCTATGTAGCGTAATATAACAGGGTCAGAAGATATGCTTGAAGTTGAAGTCCCTGCACATATGTATAATCTGTCTCAGGCAAGAACGATCCTGTTGTAAACAAGGATGAGCTGACCACGTGTTTGATGTAAATGGGTGCATATAAGTTTTGCAACATTTGAATACAAGCAGCAACTTATTGACAATAAATCGAATAAGACCTCCATATCGCAGTGGAGATTTTCGCCTTCTGGGAGGTCTGGTACGGGGTGCACTCAGCCTCGTTAGGTTCCTAAGGGACCGCTGGTTGCGAAGAGGCGATGGGCTATTGCGTCACACAGTTACAAAATCCATATTATTATGCAACAATATAAATTCCTAGGCGCTCTTCATAATACGGAGGTAACACTGAGACACGCGGGTTCAAGTCTCGGTACCGGAGATTTCCTTCCACTGGGATACCAGGTCTTAAACAGGACCCAGATGCTTATGATATAAAAAATTAGAAATATGCAAGCACTTATGACCGAAAAAATTAGAAAATATGACGATAAATATGGCCTTTGTGTGTGTGTGTGTGTGTGTGTGTGTGTGTGTGTGTGTGTGTGTGTGTGTGTGTGTGTGTATTTTCGAAATCTTCAGAAATGTAATACTGTTTAAATTAACATTATATTGAAAGTTTACTTAAAAATATAGCATACTCAATAATAAATAATATTAATTTTATTGTTGCACTTTGAATTTATTTAATTGCTTATTCCCTCAGCTCTACACACAATAAAATTTTACATTTTAAAACTGATCAGAAAGAAGAATTACAATAGCAAATTACATACAACTTACCCTCTAAATTCGTGGAAACATACATTTCTAAGAAAGATAATAATTGTAAGAAATATTATAGACAAAGAATTCAGACATGTAAAAATCGATCTTTGGGACTACTGCAACACACACACACACACACACACACACACACACACACACACACACACACACACACACACACACACACACACACACACACACACACACACACACACACACAGAGGGACCTTTTTCTAAAAATGCTTTTGTTGGATTCAGGGGGCTTCAAAACATATATTTCTATTGAAATCTCGACATCGAATAGTAGAGAAAGTAAAAATACTTGTCATAATGATCGCAAGCGTGGTTTGGAATATCAAATTTCATATTATATTCCATGTAGCTTTCTTGTTATTAACATAAAAGAGCTATACTTCAACTTTAAAATTCTTGAGAGGATTTACGTCACTGACAGATGATGCACAACAGGGACTGGGTATTCTGGGAACTTCCACATTTTTCAATTAAAGAGAAGTTTCTGTTTGAAGTTGAGAAACTGTGTCCAGCCATCGGAAACTTGTAATCAATTCTTTTAAACCGCTCTTTTGTAACTAAAAACAAATTGAAATCAATGCAACCAACCCTAGTTC
The DNA here is from genome assembly GCA_030765045.1 of Tenodera sinensis. Lineage (NCBI taxonomy): Eukaryota > Metazoa > Arthropoda > Insecta > Mantodea > Mantidae > Tenodera > Tenodera sinensis. Next base: position 73,325,321 of record CM060968.1, read on the forward strand.
CTTTAAAGAGCAAAAACACCACTACAGTTCTCAGGGATAAAAGCATAGAACTCTTTCTAGATCATTGTTACGAAAAGTAAAGGGGTGGTTAATTAAATTAATTAAATTTTAATTTGTCTTTAAAAGTAGTGTTTTATATGAATTAAAAAAATGTGTTTGTTACATTCACACAACCTCGTCACATAGTTTCTTACTGCCTCTACTGATATTGCATTCCACCCAAAAATCCAATATTGATATTTGAACAAAAATACATGTTTTGAGTCCCCTGAAACAAAAACAAGCATTTTTAGAAAGTTCGCGTGCACGTCTGCGAATAGCATAACTCAGAACTGAAAGGTTGGTTAAATTCCAAACATGTTATTTACGTTCCAAGGAACGAGATAGTCAAATATTGCTGCAGAAAAATAAAAAAGGTATATTTCATTAAAACACTATATCAAATACATATTTTGTGCAGTGAGCCATTTTCGAGATATTTCTTGTTATTTGCGTAAATATTCCAGAACTTATATTTTTCTCAAATGTGAAGTCGTTATTTGCTTTTCTTATTTGTTAATCACAAAAAATAGCATTTCAAAGCTGTCACATAGCGACTAGCTTTCAAAGATTTGACAATCGCTTAAAGCCTACTCTATTCCCATAAATTTACGTCATGGCAGCATCCTTCCCTTCTGAACAAAGCTATACTAAATATTGTATCAAAATTACTCTTCGTTTATCTTTTAATTTCTTTCCTTGTTATTTATTAATTTTCTTTACTTCCTTGAAGTCTCACTTACACAAATTATGACGCAAATACACTTAAACTCTTTTTACTAACCAAATGTACCACCAGATTCAAAGTTACTCAGCTAGCCTTACCAGATCATTTTATGGAAATGTAGAAAGAATGGTAAAAATATAGGAAATTTGATAAAAATGTAGGACATTGTCGGTCAATACAGAGTATGAGGATTTATAGAGAGAAAATTCCCTGCCACACGTGCCGAAAGTCCCCCCAACACTTGTTACCAAAATTATAGACACATAAAATTAATAATTTAAAAATAATTTAATAGTAATAATAATTAGAGTAATAATTTTCAGTAAAAATAAATAGAGAAAACGAACGCAAAAGGCAGTAGCCTCGGGAGTTTAAAAAGCTAAGGGTTTCAGAGTTTTCCAGCCCACCCCCCCCCCCCCCCGCTTTTTTTTTTTTTTTTTTTTTTTTTTTTTTTTTTTTTGTAGCGGCACTTTACTCAAAGCGGCCACTCTTCGCTTGTCTGTCGAAGTGAACCGACCTACATTTGTTGGAACTTCTAACTTTGTAGAAATCAATGGGCAAACAAAATTATTATTCTAAAACATATTTTACGTTATAATTGTAAGCCCAGTTTTATTTGGCTGGTGAATTATATTATAATAGACGTGTATTGGTCGGCAACATCTCAGTGAAAAGATTAAAGCTCTATTAAAGGGCATTATCATCAGAATTGGTGTCATCCTTTCAAAACAAAACCCACGCACACCCTGGGAGAGGAAGCTCATAGGTTTATCGGCGGCAAAGGACTGAATCAAAGGGACCTTGAGGCATTACTAGGCGGCGGCAAGCATTGTTACCTGAAACAGCCAACTAGAATGAAAGGTGAAGTTAGGTGAAATAGAGGACAGGAAATTCGGAAGATGTGGTTATCCCTTCTAGCATCCGCCTAGTGGCCCGGGAGTACCCCCACAAAGGTCAGTAAATGAGTAAGGTCTGCCATGGGAAACGAACCCACGACCTCCCAAGTGCGGGACACAGTCACTACCACCTGAGCCAACCCCCTCGGTAAAACATTTGCTTACTTGGACATTTAACCTTCGGTGCAGCTCCCACCACAAGTGCTTAACGATGTGACCAAAAAGACGTTATTTAGTGTTGAATTAATTACGTAAGGTTATGTCGAGAAGGGAATTTGGAACAATGCCGAGTGCCGACATGACAAATGGACTCACACTGACCGTCGCATATGCTCTAAACACGTGTTTTGTCGACGTAATTTACGCTCCGTTTAGCAGTTGTCACTCCTTCACTTTCTATTAGGCATTTATTTTGGTTGCCTTGTCTTGAGAAAGGGTTGTCTCCTGAGAGAGGAAACAACCACTCCCTCGTGTCATTTAGGGGAAGAGTTCCTCCGAAGCATGATCTTTACAGCAAGTGTTTGATTATTTATACGTAATTGACATCAGCAGTGCGGATTTAGGTATTTTGCCGCCCTTAGGCAGTGCTAAAATTTTCCAACCCCTCCCAATTTTCCCCAAACAATATAAGCAGCTATTATATAGGTCATTATGAGATTGAATGTAAGTTACAAGATGTGTTGCACTCACATGACTTTCTCTACTCTTGTACTAACCATTCTTACTAACTCTTATTCCTATATCTTCATGTTAATACAAATAAACATTTGAAGAAATTACGTCATTGCTTATTTCCTAGTAAATGTAAAGAGAATATGAGAATATAGTAGGCTTTGAAGGATAGTCAGATCTTTTAAAGCTTTCAAATTCTGTTCTCTTTGCACGGTTAACGTATAAAATATGAATAACAATGTTTCATTTGACAGAAGCATAAGTTCTCCAGAACTTACACAAATAACAAGAAATATCTCCGAAATGGTTTAGCCTACAAGAAAATTTATTTAGACATAAATTGTGTATTTTAGCAAGATCTACATTTTTTGTAGAGTAAGATTAGGTCTATCTCTTATGGTTTACCAATTATGCAAAAGTCATCCAGAGTAAATACCACTACAGGGGCTATAGCCAGAAAATTCAAGATATACATTTCATTTGTCATAAAAATATCTCAAACATATGGCATTTTAAACAAAATCCTTAGAGCCAATTTCAAGAAAATCAAAATTTTCGAAAAATTCTCCATGTAAAGGGTAGTTTAGGGTGAAGCAATTTTCTTCAAAATCTTTTTGTTCCATCCTTGAAAAGCATTAAACTTAAATACCAACTGTGGTTTTTAACCGACTTTTCGTTATTGAGTTATGCTGTCCACAGACTGACAGATACACACACACACACACACACACACACACACACACACACACACACACACACACACGGTTTTTTTTTTTTTTTTTTTTTAATCCATGGGACCTCAAAATATATTTCCGGTAAAATCTAGTCATCAAATTGTTGGGTGGAATTGTCGATAGTCATATGAATGTGACACACTAGACTTTCGTTTTTCCTCCAGTTCGCAGTTGACTCCTGCGTTGCATCAAATTGCGCCGCGACGTCAGTTGTGTTTCTTCTCACGGACCACGACGCCAGTTACATTTGGTGCAGGTTGGCCACACTGACCTGGTGAAAAGCAAAGGCAGAATGACAACTAGCACCTTCTTTCCATTTTCCGCTTTATGGTCGAAGTCACTTTATGATTGTTAATAACAATAATTTACCTCGGAGGCTATAACTGCCCCACACTCCAGGTGTTTCGGACATATTTATTGAGTTAGCGGGTTGCTTGTTCGAAGCCCAGCCTCAAGTGGTTTCGAAATTGGTATTTTGACCGGTTATTATAATAGGATTCACCTTTCCTTTAGGCAACGCGTTCTTCTTATGTCGCTGTTTCTCTTATTGCCGCTGCGTTTTTGTTTGTTTTCGTGTGCCGCAAAATCGCGCCTTTTGCCACTTTGTTGTTTGTTTTTTGTAGCTCGTTAGAGGTGAATGAAACCATTACTGTCAGCTATATGTATCTTTACAACAACCTATTCCATTGACATTAACGACGCCGATAACTGCCACATAAACTCATTTGGGATATAGTAATTATTTTCGTTCATACGTCCTCTGTATATTACACCACGTCATGTGACTTTCAATTTATTTCTCCTACATTAAGTAAACTCAGTAATACTCAGTTGTAATATGGACAGAGTGCAATTAAAGTGTAACCAAATGCTCGCATAAGTGCCAAACATGAAATAGTCACGCAATTTCAGTGCATATCACAATTTCCTAGCGATTCTGCAGATCATTCTTACCCCTTGGGTGATATTGTAAAAGTTTATTACTTCACCGCATGAAGGCGCTGTTAAGAATTTTGCGAAATTTAGTTCAAATATGGTACGCATCATGCGTTAGCAATTCATATGGATTCCACATTTTTATTCACTCCCTTTGGTCGCGTTCTAACTGGAGCCTCTCGTTACTAAGCCTACTTTTCTTACTGCTCGAAATTACTTATTTTTACATATTTTATTATAGAAAACATTTGCCCGGTGCCGGTACAGAAGGGCCCGGCTTACAGGCTAAAATTAACATTAATTATAGTTTACAGTATTTACATGTTCATGTTTGCTTTTATATGTTCAAAAACCCATACAGTGGGCAGCTTTAGCCCACCGAGAACAGTTTTTGGGCGTATACTCGGTCTTATGTTTGTCCGTTTTTGATATATTTTTTTTTAATTTATATACACGGATACATACACACACTCACTCCTGGGCATACCACACATATGTCCCATCACACGCACACACACACACACACACACACACACACACACACACACACACACACACACACACACACACACACACACACGCTCGTATATACATATTTACACTGCACTATATACACTTCACTATTTACAGTTTTTCCGCAGTTTTCCTGTGCGGCCAGGTTGCAGCTCCTGAGGCGTTTCCGAGGCACAGACCTCTTCCGGAGTGCGTGGCCTAGGGCCTGGGTTGCATGGGCGCGCATCAGTCGGCGAGCCATGAAATGTTTAAAACATTTTAATTCTAGCATGCTTACGATGCTTTGGCTCGCCCTTGCCAATATTGGCAATCACGTCATTTTGGTGATTCCTGATGCGCGCCCACGCGACAGTGGCTCTTTTTGTTATTGCCTCGGGTATGGAAGGGATCTGGGTTTCCTGGTGAAGGGTTTGGTTAGTGGTTAGGATGGGAGCAGAGAGGATTTTCCGGAGGGAGAGGTTTTGGAGGGTTTGGATAGTCTTCAGGGCGGTTTTTGAGGCGTTTGCCCAGGCCACACACGCGTAAAGAACCACTGACAGGATGAAAGCCTTATACAGGACGAGTTTGGACTTCAATTGCAGCTGTTTGCTGCGGAAGATGGGGGCGCATAACTTTAGCCGCTGTCTGCCTTTGTTGGTGCTATTTTTTATGTGGGTGGACCAGCACATTGTGCGGTCCAAGGTAACCCCTAAGTATTTAACTTGCCGACGGCAATGCAATACTTGACCACCGACCGTTAGGTCCATTGCCAAAATATCTATTATATGGACATATTTATGTCCATATTAGTTGCAATACATAAATGCATGCATATTAAAAATATTATTCAGCAAAAGTCTTGACCTAGTTACTATAAATAAACTGAAATGGCGTGCTTGCTGAAATAAAAATACTTTATTAATGACGCTGTCAATGGCCGGAAACATAACAGCGCCGCCGAAGTGCCGAAATTTCGTTTTTACATGCTGGTAGATCTATGTAGTGACATCTGTCGCTTTTAAGCACACTTAAAAACAGTTGATGTGCGCCGGGTTTGAACCCGCCACCTTGGAATCCCTAGACCAGCGCCAAAAGTCCAGTTGCCTTCTGGCAACATAGCTTACAGCATATGTTTCCATTTAGGGTTAAAGCAGTTTTGCAGAAGCACTTAAATAGACATGTTAACACAAATGGCGGCGAACAGCAACATTTAGCAAGGTAAATATTTGTAATTAAATCTTATTTCTTGTCTTTATTTCAATAAAATTAGATTTATTTATATGCACAAAGTATTTTGTACAAAAAAATTCTATATTAAGGATATATTCCAACCTCGTGGTCATTTTCAATTGCAGTCTTTACACTCTATATTTAACTATAACCTGAAATGATATGAAAATTAATTGAATTCAATATGTAAATCGGAATGTAGTGTTCAAAATACGAGCAGGCTTTGGTATTGGTCGGCATTTATGTTTTCAGAAGTTTTTGTGGCGTAGCACACGTTGGGTAGGGGCGGTACAGTCAAACAGGTTGCTGTAGCGGTGTGTCACCTTCTGGATCCCTAACTCCTCTCAACAACCATGAAGTGGAAACGAATATAGTAAGGTAGCTCTTAACGTAACTTCATTTGCAACTCGGACCGGAACTTAACAGTTCCATTTTTTGTTCTGAAATAGTTCGTGCTATGTTAACACAGGGATTTGATATTGGAGATTCTACTCTTACTGTCAATGATCATATTTGGGCATTTACAAGCAGTGAAGCATTTTAAGGATGCATTTTGAAATGATGTCGATGTGGAAGGCAGACGGGCGTATGAAATTAGAGTGCAATTCATTATATCTTCTTACATCTGTGAATATTACCATGTATTTCGCAATTTTACTATTGTTTTAGACTTAATGTTGTAACAATTTTTAATGTGTTGGTGTTAATGTCAGACGAAGTTAAGGTGCTATTTAGCTTTCATTAATCTTCGCTGGAATGAAAGTATGCTCGCGGCCTAGCATCAGTCTGAGAGCTATAAGACGGATTTATTTTATAGATGAAACAATCAATATTGTTTTAATGAACATTTTGAATAATTTAATAACAGTTAAAAGTCCTTATCTTTCTGATTAAACTCGTTTACAATTTTCTCGCTAAATATGGCGGACTTCTTCGCTAACAAAATGGCGGACACTGCTAATGATTGTGAAAAGTCAACGTTCTTTTCTAATCTCGGCGCACTCGATTGGTCTCAATCAATTATTGACGATATAGTTCCTTTTTATCAATATCACAAAGTTTCTCAATTAAGGATTCACTTTTCGATGTTTGATTATTATTTTTCGTCGTTATAATTTCGATCAAAATAATTTCTTCCTCCATTTTTGTATCCACACGAACAGAACTCAGCCTACACTGCCTATAGTTTAACATTGTTATTTCAGGGGGCTTTCTGTTGCCCCTATATTTCCAATTTCAGAGGGCTTACACAAAAATACCGCCTCAATGTAGAACTTTATGTCGTGATATTAAATATTCAATCTAATATTGGTCGAAATTGAACCCAAGACCTACCGAATGAGGGCCACAGTTGGCTTGAACAATTTCGCCCGATTAAAAATTGTCCTAAGATAATCCTTAGTTCAGGTGAACACCCTGTTGTTAATTTAAGGGCTTTAACAATGACTGGAGACTTGCGTCACCACTTAAGGTGTCAGAAAGAAATTGTAAAGCTTGTTTCTTTGGACAAGAGGAGGACGCGAACCTGCGAACCTTTGGTATGGAGCTGGTTTTGAGTGACGCTCGTGACTTGGTTACAAGTAGGTTGGGAAGAAAAAAAGCAAACAACGTTGCAGAAAGAACACATAGACTGTGTCACCAGCAACAGGTATGGCATGGTGAATATCCTTTATATATGGGAATCGCCAAGAATACAAATAGAGAGCAGTATAATGTACATAAAAACATGAAGCGGCTCTGAAAGATAATTTGCAATATAGTCGTGACTCCTGGACCTGCCCCTGCACGCCACAACAATGGGGCAGAGGCCAACTGAGCTATGGCTCAAAATGCGCAGCATCTACTTTTTTATTCTCCCATAGAGGACATATTTTTATTCGCCTTCTTAAAATAGCAATTGATGTGTGCGTTTTACATAGAGAAAAATAAAAGGGCAATACTTTTCGTACACAAAACGATAAAGGCAGTCAATTTCACTATATCTGACTTCATCATAATTCACAAAGATAAGCAAGGTATTAAATTAGCCATACTAAGGCTTATATTACCGAAATTATCATGGTTATACCAGGTCGGTAGGTGCCATTATTTCCTTTGTTCTGTGTCGTCTCATTTGTTTTTATATTGTAGAGTCATGCGACGGCGGTTGGTATGTTGCGACAGGTCGGTGGAATATGCACTGGCGGGACTCCTATGACCTCCTTCCTTGGAGTTACTTGCTATTCCTGGGAAGCTGCTCAAAGGATTTCTAATTATTGACCATATAATATTTGATCAATAACTTAATCTTACTAAGGATATGATTATATAACGTACTGAAATAATAATATTAAAATTATAAACAAAAATAAATTATTATAAAATTTATATTGAGTAACACCGAGGTTGCAGGTAGCTAACTCAGGACTAGCCGACGCAGGATTGTTGTTATGCTGGAATTGTTAGGAACCCCGACCTTGAGCATCGTTGTCCGGATCTGGTATTACTTTTCTCCCTTCACTTTTCCTCTAGTAATCGGAGGTCCCTCTTCTGACTAGCTCCGATCCTTAAATGTAATATTTACTGGCAAATAGGATATTATATTCTGGAAGGCAAACATTTCAAAGAACCCCTTTATTTTCGAGAACTGGTCTTTTGAAATTTCAGCTATTTTGATAAAAATAGCCGTGAAAAATTTGCCAAAAATGGCGTGAATATTTGTTATCCACCAATACTCCAAAAAACTTAGGCATTACACTCACATGATCGTCTCCACCCACTATCGTTTATGTTATACATCTTCTAGAAACCAAAGTAAATTTGTTAGCTATTCCAAGTTAAACCTGAAATGCAGTTACCGAGAGGTTAAGCGGAAAACACCGATTTTTAAAAGCGAGAAGCTATATGATTCCATACCGTTTTCATGACATCGCGAGAAACAATTGAATAGCAATAAGTATTTTTAAAAATCGTTAACAATGGACAAATTAAAACCAATAATAATGGTTATTTCGGCTATGGTTATTTATAATAGATGTCCGTTTTTTATTTATTATTATTGCTTTTGTTTTATAAAATTATGCAAAGTATCTTCCGAACGAAGATGACCTCACAGGGTATTCCCAGAAGATTTAAATTATATATTTGATGTTTATTTAAAATATCTTATATATGATATTATAATAAAATATTTAAGAACTATTATCAACACAAAATATCAAGAGGTGCTGAATTAAATACAAAGATGAATTAAATTATATATTTGATGTTTATTTAAAATATCTTATATATGATATTATAATAAAATATTTAAGAACTATTATCAACACAAAATATCAAGAGGTGCTGAATTAAATACAAAGATGAATATTTAGTTGTATACGTATACTGTTCACAGAAACTGCCACAGAATTCAAAATGTTTTGTTGTGGATTCGGGCCTCGAAACATGTGTTTTCGTTGAAATCTCGTCATAGACTAAATTTATGACTGAAACTGGTTGTCAGATTTCCGTGATATTTCAATGTAAGCGTATTGTAACAATTTAACAAAATCCAGTTTAGTTACTTTTATCTCGTTAAATTTTACACAGTTCTATTTTTCTGACGTTAACACAATGTTTACTCTTTCGTGATATAACTCACAACTGTTTCTTGTCGTAACCTTGACTCAGTCCTTTCACTGTCTTTCTTCGCTTTCTCTCTCTCCCACAAACTCCGACGATACAATTACTCGACGCTCGCTAAATCTTTACTTCCATGTGACGTAGGACACACACATAGCTTTCTTGCCTCCTTATATACCGGGAATGACGTCACATCGACCTTTTATGAACCTCTTCAAACATGCCGGCGATGACATAGCCAGATATTCCTCGAAGGCTCTGGAGAAACCCCCCTCTGGTTCTGCCGCTTAATTGTTTGTAATCACATACAGAGAAACAGCCGCGCGAGGCAGCCTGGCCATGGACGCCTGTTTGCTCGCCGGCCTGGTATGTGGTGTGAAGTAGCTTAGCCCCGACAGACCTTTGTTTTGCGCCGCGCCCTGCGTCACAGTGTTTGATTGTACATACATAAGATATATGAAATGTCAAAGCGACCAGTTCTTGAAAGATGAATGTTTTTACGAATATTTGTACAAAAGTGAGTACAGAAACTTATGTAAGTGCGCGCGTAAGATTCTTCTCAAAATAAATACACCCCAATGAGGAGTACTGTAAGTTCTTCAAGGTTATCGGTTGGAACTTTATTATGGGTATTAATAAAAAAATTAAACTAAGTTTAGTTATTGCGACACATGTTGGGAATCTCGCGGCCGAGTGGTGTGCCGCGGCACACACGTTGAGAATCCCGCTTTAGATGTAGGTAATATCTTCGCTGAGCATGTCCTTGCACGTGGCCTAGCTTTTCTCACGGCACACATTTTACAACCTCAGAGAGAGTTTACCTTTTTGGCCACGACATTGAATGCGTAGCTACGCGGTCGGCTGGTCGACTTGTTTTACGAACACCATAAACAATGTCACTGCGCGGTTATCGCTGCTAACTCTTTATTCCCCCATTGTTACATAATTTATTGGCACTGTTATGAGTTTACGCTTCTACAGTAAATCGCAAACGCTATATACATAATGTATACAAACCAATGGCTCCTTGGCTGCTGCTGGAAAGGGACTGCCTGTGATTAATCAGTTAATTGGATCAACAGCCTTTGGAAGTTAATGAGTCATTTTGCTGTTATGTAGGTAATAATTGGATTAACAAAGGAAAATTAATGGGTGAAGGAAGTTAACTTTCATTTGTTTACGATCTGAATGGAATCAAATGAGCTATAGACCCTGATGGAGTTATCAAGCTGTTTGTACACTTTTAATTAGATACTTGAAGTACCAGGTGGACTTCGAAGGTTAAGTTCTCACCTTGAGTGACCGTAAGATCAGACAGCCACTTTTGAGGTTATGTACTACATCTAATCTATACCCTATCCGGCCGGATGTCAACATTACGCCGCAGCACTACTTTCAGCGCGATAGGAAATAGTTCCTTACTATACTGCCTATATTATCACTTATTTGACACTTTAAAATAATTAACGGGTTAAATAAATACCGCAATTGAACTAACAAGACATTTAAACATCAGCATAAATATTTTACTTCCATTTATTATCACGTGGTGCTCGGTAATTCTCCAATTGCGTTGTTACAGACACTTATTATACGTGTGGCGGACAGTTTCTCGGACTAGTTAACTGTGTTTCAGTTTACAAAAAGAAAAAAAAAAAAAATGAATGTGATATTAGGTCAGGAAGTTGGTGTGGAGATTTGAGGATTCCGCGTCCCATTCTGATGACTGAGGTTAAAGGAAGTTTTCACTCACAAAATTACATTTCATAACTCTTCTTAACCAATTTCTTTAATTAGCTAATGTAGTTTATTTAATAAATATGAGCTCAGTGCAATCCTAACCTCACACTGCTGCAGTGCAACATTTGACGGCTACGATAACAGATGAAAACAGCTGTGCGCAGACAATGTCAACACGTGCTTGTTGGCGGAGTGATACAATCGCAATGTTTATGTGCGTACCCACTTTAAGCTCGGAGGGACTATAGAACTTTCGCTGCACCTTTCAGAACGTGAATGCATTCCGGAGGCTGCACTTAAAACAATTCTTTACTATCCAGCCTCTACTTTGTTCAGTTTGAAATGTTATTAAACGCTGATGAATGGGACATGACAGTCTGAACATAAGATTTTACACCTCGGTGAGTTAAATTACTACAATTAAAGTTCTCAATTGTTTTTCCTAAAATTTTTATAGATTATTCTATAAATCCTGACAGTTATTGCATTAACACCTTATGTGATTGAGTCTATCAAAATTATTTTAAAAAATCTGATGTGTTGCACTCACACGACTTTCTCCACTCTTGTAGTTGAGATAAACATTTGCAGAAATTATTTAGTTTATCTTCTTGTAGGTCCAAGGAGAATATAGCAGCGATAGTCAAATTTTTTAAAGCTTTGAAATTCCGTTCTCTTTGCACGGGTAACAAAAAAATGTTAACCATATTCCACTGGACAGAAGTATAAGTTCTCCAAAACCCACACAAATAACAATGAATATCTCCGAAAAGGTTCACTCCACAAAAAATATATTCAGACATAAATTGTGTTTTAGCAAGATCTACACTTTGTATAGTAAGATTTGGTCTATCTCTAACGGTTTACCAGTTATGCAAAATTCATCTAGAGTAAATAGGACTTCATTACTTTCTCTACTTTACAGAAAGTAATAAATTGTGATAAAATGTATGTGGAATAGCAGACTAACTTGCCAGGAATCCGAAAGCTCTGAATGGTTCTATTTAGGAAGCATTTCTCTTCAACTAAAGGGTGTTATATCACAGTGTTTGGCTAGAAATTGCAACAAATAAAAGACTAACAATTAGTAGTAGAAAGAAGGCTTAAAAACTGCAACTAAAACGATTCGGTTTCCATTCTTTTTGCCCGGAATGAATTTTCCGCTTTGCAAGTTAAGGAACGGCATTCTTCTCAGGTTATTAACCATGGGAGGAGGGGGGGGGCGTGTTTGATGGGCAACACACGACTCCTCTCTGCCTTCAGATCGCCCTTCAGATTTTCCTTCCCCAGTTCAAACCCTGGTTACGGTCGCTGATCGTGCAACATCCACGGAAAATGCTCTTCGTGTTATCCCACGAATTTAAACCTGATCGCTTTTGGTTTCATGACCATTTAATTGTGCACTGTAGAGGTCAGGTAAAGCACTACCTACCTAAAACTTCGCAGATACTTGTTCGATACTGCGAATGTAAAGGTATGTTTATCATCGTGTTAATTCGTTACGCCCATGAAGGCTTCATTCGACTGATTCAAACGTTACAATTATTTCTCAAACTCTGCCGTCATTATTTTCTTCAAATCGTGAACATTAAACTGATAACAGAACTTCGGGGGTGGAAATTACAAAGAGGAAAATATTTCAGACTCGTTATTTTATACACAATTACTCATGAATATTAGTACAATTTATTACACTGTCGTAAAATTATTCAACACTTCAAGAAGTACAAGAGCGTTTTTATAAGAATGAGAGGAACTTCCTATACTTTCGCTGATAATCGTCGATGTCGAGGTTTCACCGCAAATATATGTTTTGAAGCCTCCTGAATTAAAAAGAAGTTGGTACTTAAGTTTAATGTCTTTAAAGGATGCGACACAAAGATTTTGAAGAAAATGCCTCCACCCTAAACTACCATTTACATGGAAAATTTTGATTTTCTTGAAAATGGCTTTAATGATTTTGATTAAAATGTCATATGTTTGAGATATTTTGATGACAAATGAACTGTATATCTTGAATTTTCTGGCCGCTGTAGTCATATTTATTCTGGACGACTTTTGCATAACTGGTAAACCGCAAGAGATAGACCAAATCATACTCTACAAAAAATGCAGATCTTGCTAAAATACACAATTTATATACGAATAAATTTTTTTGTAGAGTGAACCATTTCGGAGATATTCCTTGTTACGTGTGTGACTTTCGGAAAACTTAATACTTTCGTGGAATGGAATATCGTTGTTCATTTTTTTATATGTTAAGTGTGCAAAGAGAACGGAATCTCAAAGCTTTAAAAGATTTGACAATCGCACGAAGTGTACTGTCTTCTAATTTCCCTTTGCAGCTACAAGGAAATAAGCAATAAGATAATCTCAACTAACACGAAGAAGATATAGAAAAAAGAATTTGTAAGTATGGTTATTACAGGAGTAGAGAAAGTCATGTGAGTGCAACACATCAGATTTTTTAGTTACCCTGTTCACAGATTGTAACACACACACACACACACACACACACACACACACACACACACACACACACACACACACACACACACACATACACACACACGATGCTTTTTTAGAATCAGGGGGCCTCAAAACATTTATTTCCGTTGAAATCTCGACATCGAGTTTTTGGGTGGAATATAATACTTCCTCTACTTTACCAAACATAGTAGAATGTTCTTGCTGTTTTCTACTGTTTCGACATCGAGAATGTTGTAGAAAGTTCCAGCTACTATTAGGTATAAGCGAGCGCTCTCGGGAAGCCAATATAAGGGTACGTGAATGAATCAGCAGGAGACGAAAAGTGATATTCTTTTGGAGATGTCTTCTGTTCGACTGCACAGTGAGTGAAACTTCCGGAGGAAGAGACATATCGGACGTATTTCGTTACTAGGATAGTCATGGAAGAAAGTGAAGTGATAGTAAACAGTGGAACTAGTTCACATTAGTGAAGTGTCATAGTGAACTATGCAAATTCTAGGCAAAAGTTGAACTATATTTTTTATTGAAAGTGAAAACTGAGCGAAAACTGAATGAAGTTACAATATGTTTCCTGTAGTGTTTTGAATGCATTGGATATATATTTTAAGTTCTCCTAAGTTTAAAAGACAGCGAACGAAGCTACTGAGGCTGGGGTCCAAGAACTGAAACTTACCGGACATTTATGTTTACAAATATGGAGGAAATTGTAGGTTAGGATGCACTAGGAGATGAACAGGTGTATTTCTAAAATTTAAATAAATGATTGCCTGAAGCAAGGAGTATAGACAAAGCATAAGCCGTGGCAGCACGTTACAATGTTACAGTAGCCTGCCTTAAACAAACTTTCTCCCAATAATGACAGTGTTTGTCGGCGTTCATTATCACATTCCCTCGCAAACTTTGTTTTGCAACATAATGAAGTCATGACGACGGCCAGTTTAATTTCTCTCCTAAACTGCACAAAATTACACGTGCGTCACCGCATTGGTTCCAAAACCGTGGTATTACAAGACATTATACTGTCCTGGATCCTCCACTCAAGAATGTAATTCGCGGTTTGGAGTTACTGCAACAAAATTATGTGCAGCCCCCTCTACTATGTCATCAAGGGGGTCCCCTCTCCCACCAGGCCATAATCAGAGTTGCCAACGTATCTTATAACAAGCTAAAATGTAGCTTATACGTAAAGGCTACCATAAAGTTTACCCACGAATCTTTTATGATATTAATGCGTAGACTAGATTTAAGAGTGCATTGTAGTTTCTGAAGTCAAAACAAAATCTTTTTTATTTCCTTTACTACGTAAGTAGGGAAAGTATTGTATTCCACCCAAAAATTCGATGTCTAGATTTCACCGAAAATCTGTTTTGAGAATCCCAAAAAGGCATTTTTAGAAAAATGTGTGTGGGTGTGTCTGTCTATGAACAACATAGTCAAAGCCTAGGGATGCGACAGTAAGATTTTGGAGTAAATTTCTCCACCCTAAACTACTCTTTACATATTTTGATAAAACGCGCTTATTTCATTGGTCATAACTTGTGTGTCGGTCTTACAGTAACTACTTTAATAGGAGTCGTGTATTTCAGGACCAAAGACTGGCACGATGTAAAAAAATAAATGCTTATGTATGTCCTCACATAACTTTCTCTACTCACTCGTGTGCAAAACTATTCTTTGAAACGCTTATTCTTGTGTCTAATTTATGCTAATTGAGATAATCGTTTTTAGAAATTGTTTTAGTATATATTTTGGTTTTGTTATTATATATAATATAGTGCAGTGCAGTGTAGTATAGTATAGTAGTGTCACCGCGCCCGCCGCATCTAATTGCCGACAACAATAGGAGCGTACGAGACAATAGCTACTACATGGCGGTGCGGTTTCTGGACCGTTCCGCCACAGGCACTCCCGAATATTCTACCTCCAGAACTTTCCCTCTGTCTAAGGACCTATATAAGTCGCTGCCAAGCACCGGGCAGCAGAAGGAAAAAGACGTATACGAAGCGTTGAGGAGTCGTGCCGACTAGCAGTTCAATCTGACAGTTCTTATTTGTGATTCGGCAGTTGTTCTGTTGCTCTGAGCTTGGACAAAAGTAATCTGAGTGTAACGTTAGCACTACGCTAACTGACTAAAAGGCAATAAAGTGTGAATGGCAGTAACTGGTGTTTTCTCTATTTGTTACAGTATAATGTAATGTAATATAATATAACAACGGACATTACTGCTTTTACCAAATGCGACACCGTAGGACTGGTGGTACATGGAATGAAGATAGAGTATACCAGTTGAATGAAATTATAGAAAACAAAAGAACGGGCAATTTAACTCTTTAAGATCTAACATTTAAAATCTAGCATTGAACATTTCAGAACTGGTTAAGCCTAGAAAAAGGTTTCAGATAATAAATTGCACAAGAGTGTCAGGGCGTTTAAACTTTTCATGTACTAGGTTCTTTTTTTAAATTATTTACAGAAAATTCAAAGCATGCTTTCTATTCTACGTACTAATGAAATTTTGAAAATGTTCGAGAATATATCTAAAGTTTTCCCCGTCTATCTCGCAGACATTTCAATTAGATACCCTACATTTTCCACACGACAGAGAAGTCAAACATTTATTGTTGAGGTTACCTTGGAATAGAATAGAAAACTTATTCAGAGCTGCTTTTAGCGGAGTACTTAAATATCGGGTTGGCAACCCTGACATGATGTAGCTGTAGATGGCGTGACCAGAGATGATCGTTCCCTAAGCAGTTTATTTTCTATTCTCACTCTCCATCCGCAGGCTTGCCACAATCATTTCTCTCTTATCAAATTGAATAATAACAAGCAAAACTTTCCCTGCGCGAGTTAGAGCCCTGAAAATTAAACCTAACCTCACAAACATTGTCGGGTTGTTTAACAACAAAATGGATTTGGTCTCAGGCAGGTAATTGCGGATTGCTTTGGGCGTCGCTGGTCCCCGAATACACACACTCTAAACCTGGACTCGTAATTAACAGTGTAAGTAATTAACGCATGAATGAACTCCCTGCAGATGTTAACCCTGCGAAATGTGCCTAACTTGAAACTAATCACAAACATAATGATCATATATTGTATCGTTTCTACTTTCTCTACGTACAGTAATTAGGGGAATTGTATTCAATCCTCAAATTTGAGATATCACCGTAAATACATGTTTTGAGGCTCCCTGAATCCAAATAAAGCATAGTAGAAAAAAAAATTCCCTGTATGAGTGCCTCTCTGAGAAGAGCGTAACTCTAAAATTGGTATTTAAGTTTAATATCTTTCAAGGATGTGATATGAAGATTTTTAACAAAATTACTCCATCCTAAACTACCCTTTACTAGAAAAAATTTTGAAAATTATTTTCTCAAAAATGGCTCTAATGATTTTGATTAAAATGCCTTATGTTTATGATATTTTTATCGAAAATGAAATGTATATTTTGAATTCTCTGGCTATAGCCCATGTAGTCCTGTTTACTCTGGATAACTTTGACATAACTAGTAAACCATAACACATACACCAAATCTTACTCAACAGAAAATATAGATCTCGTTAAAGCATACAATTTATGTTAAATGAACTTTTCTGTGAAGAGAACTATTTCGGAGACATTGCGTGGTACGTGTCAGAATTTTGCAACACATAGTTCTCAAATAGGAGGTCATTATTCATGTTTTTGTCTCTTGGTCATGTAAAGAAAAAGGACTTTCCAAGCCATCATATAGTGACACTCTTGAAACATTTGCCTTGTCGCTTTAAACCTATTCCCATATTCCCTTGCACCTACAAGAAATTTAGAATAAGATAATTTCTACAAATATTCATCTCTATTAGCATGAAACAGACATAGAATAAGTGTTGTAAGAATAGTTTGTGCAAGAGTAGAGAAAGTCATGTGAATGCTGCACACCAGATTTTTTAAAAGATTACTTACATAACTTCCATGGAAAATATCACAAATCACACCTGTGCGATCACGTGATATTTTAATGCAAAGGGCGTTGTTTTGACAAGCGTTTATATTGATTACAATTTAGTGTTATATTTCTGTGCTTCTAAAATGGGAGAAACATACTTTACATCTTGTTAAGGAATTAATTTCCTTGATTTAATGCATGACGCATCCGTTTATTATAGAAGAATTATTACAAGATACCAGATATATTACAGAATTTCTATAATATGCTCTAGGGCGTTTAGAATTTGTTACGCAATATTACGAAAATATTGTATTCGAAAGCTAACAATTTAATTCACCTCTAAGATTAATTAACACCATCACCTTGGTTATAAACATCTTAAGCCTGTTATCTAAGTGCTCCGATGTACTTTTTAGTCAGACTTATGTATTACAATTCCCAATTTAGAAAAGGAATGGAATGATCATTAACAGTAAACTCCCGAAGCAATAAACCATGAACATATATACTGATCAAAGATGGCGTACTATGTAAGGGAATATGCCTATTATAATAGATATTTTAATAAAATCTGATGTTTTGCGGTCACATGAGTTTCTCTACTCGTATGTAACTATTCTTACAAACGCTTATTCTTCTGTATTTATTTTAATTGAGATAATTTATTTGCATAAACTATCTTATTCTATATTTGGTTGCAGCCACAATGCATTTCTCTTTGAGGGATAAGCAAATAGTTCATGAGCTCGCCGCTACTTGATTGCATTGATATTGCGTCCTTTTTGCATGGCCAGACATAAAAAAAAAAAAGACTGTGATGAGCTAGGACTGTTTGTTTACCGTATTTGGACTTTTTCTAACCTTTAAATAAGGTACATCAAGAATTTTATTCCCTCCAAAAATCTGAAGTCAAACAGGAAAAGTGGGATGAATACCAAACCTTAAATTCAATCTCTTCCAAGGGTCCGAATCAAAGATTGTCAGGAAAAAGCTAAACATGTTGATTAAAATAGCACATGTTTAACACAGTTGATGAATAAAATGCATGTCACGTCCAACCAACGTTTACAGGCTAATTCACAAAAAGAAATGTCATTTAAATCTAAAATAAGCAAATACATTGAAGAATATAACATAGAAGTTCCTGCCATAATGCCCAGAAAGTTGAATTGTCTACCACCTTGGAGAATACCAACTGTTCAACTAAATTTGAATATTACAGCTTACCATAAATCTCATACAGATGCATCTTGCTATAAACAGCTGTTTCAAGAAATAACAAATGCCTACCCTAACCATACATTTATTTACACTGATGGTTCCAAAACGGACAGCGACAATGGATGTGCCATAATTATCCCAGATAAGAAACTTCAGCTGAAACTCCCTAAATATTATTCCATATTCTCCTGCGAACTTTCTGCACTTAAGCAAGCTTTAACATACATCATCCAATCTAGTGAGAGTAAATTTCTTATAATTTCTGATTCATTAAGCTCTCTCCAAAGTCTCAGAGATCGTTCAACTGACCTCCAACTGCTTCAAGATATCCACAGTCTTTATTCCATTGCTCTAAATAAAAAGAAAATAGTTACTTTCATTTGGGTCCCTTCACACTGCGGCATTAAGGGCAATGAAGAAGCGGACAAAGCTGCTAAAGAAGCAAGTCGGTTAACAGACACACATGAACAGCAAGCAGTACCTTACCGTGATATTACAAAGTACTTCTCCAAACTAATAAAAACAAGATGGAAACAGGCCTGGAATCTATCGCCTCCAGAAAAACTACACATGGTAAGGAAAGGAGACACCAATTCTTCCCTGTCTATTCTCTTAGCAGGAAAGAGCAGGTAATTATCTCACGTCTCCGCATTGGTCATACAAGGTTAACCCACTCATACCTCCTCAGCAAAGGCCAGCCACCACAACGGGACGTCTGCAACACCCGCCGCACAGTAAAACATCTCCTCACAGAATGTAAGCAATACGCTACACAACGACAGCTTCATCACATCACTGGAGACTTATCCACCACTCTGAACACGCCATCCAACTGCAGAAGGGTGTTATCATTTCTCAAAGGTACGGGCTTGCATACGAAAATATAATATGAAAGATACTTGTTGTACTGATTTGATTGTATTCTCATGTTTTTGGTAAAATAATTGTACTAAATTTATTGTATACCGCTGTATTTCATAGAATAGTCGCGATATGACTTAATTGTTAAAACGACTCTAAATAAATTTAAAAAAAAATGCATGTCTTGAACTTCCTGTGATCTAGACTAAACTTCCGTCCTTACATTCATTAATCCTAGCTGCCAAAAGCTTTCAATTATTTCTACAATCAAGACTTCTGGGATGAGAATTAAGTACTTATCACTTCTATAGACAAATACAGAATCATCAGAATTGCATGTGCAAGTATATTACATCAGGTTCCTGTAATAAACAAACTTCACACTGTTTCAACATCTACCTTGTTTCCAGGAAGTAAACACTTTCTAAAAAATAGTTCTAGAGCAATGCACTTTATTGTCATGAACCAGGTGTGCAAATAATCTTATCTTCCGACAAAGCTCTGGAGATAAAGATGAAATGGTAAATGTAAATATTTCGAAGTATGTCATCAGATGAATGAGTGAGTACCCATGAACTAAAGGATAACTTTTGACTGTTCAGCATCAACATAGATGGCTCTTCCACATGTGGTTAATCTTTTACTAATGGATCATATTTCAAAATTACTGATCTTGGTGAAGTAGTCGAGTGTCTTGAATGAATAATGACACTGGCCTAAAAGCTAATTGTTTATGTGAATCTACCGATCATTAGTCCGGGTTATGAAGTGAGGTGGTTGAATAATGGTGGGCTGGAAATAAGTGACAGGCGACCGACCAACGTGTCCTTGCATTCAAATATCTATATCTCACATAGCACACAAACACACTCTGCTGCAGGGGTGCAAAAGCATGCTTAGAGCAGTGTTGCCAACTGCGTACCCTGGGTTCCATATATACCACCCCTACTTGGCATTTTACCAACCTTCTCAGCCGATACATACATTGCAGGGAGGAAGTCTGTGGAGCGTTTGGCCTTTGTTACTCGACCAAGGTAACTTAGAACTAAATTTTTAGGTGGAAATGACATTTTCGGTGTTTATATCATATTTATAATTATATCATTGTGGCTTACCGCATTAAAAACTGTCTTTACTTACTCTTTTATAAAAAGTTCGTAGAAAAGCTCATTTTTCTATCTATATTTTTACAAATAAACCTTCATTTAAATATTTCATCGTACGTATAAGAAGAATTTAGTAACTTATCCCGATAATCAGGTCTTTCCAAAGGCAACTGATATATGACTGAACTTTGACTCTCTGATTCTTTGCATAAACACGGGAAAATAGTGGTTTGCAGTTGAAAAAAATGTAAAAGGACGTTTTTGAAAATACAAACCTATAATAAAGAACATTAGGAAATGGTTAACACCATAAAAAATGTATTTGAACAAATTCTGTGCTTTAACGAGATTTTACGTTTCTGATTAATTAATTGATTGGTATTGCGGATATAAAATCTACGTATTCTGTGGAAAGTTTTGGACAATAGCTCATGACAATTTCGGAATTAATGAAAACAGCTGCTGGTGTCGTATTACTTTAAAACTATGTGATTTATTATTTTTCATTCGTTATGTTATATATCTATAATAGATCTTACCTTGCAGAAGAACGGTTTTAGTATAGGAAAATGTCTTGGTTATCTTTCTTACCTGAAACAAAAGGAAATATTTTATTAAAACCGATGAATGAAAACGTCTGATTCATTTATACGATAAGCGCAGAGTAAGTAAAAATGAACTGTCTACACCTGTAAAAGGTTTAGTAAGAGCACTTTTAGAAGTAACCTATAAGGGCACCAAAGAGGGCCAAGTGTTGCGGTAAATCGCTACAGAACCTAGTTCAGATTCGCGTGGAATTATCTTCCTCAAGAGAATTTCCCTGTCTAGAAATTTCCATTTTGTGCATGGCGGAAAAGATAGCCAACAAAATTTCATTTCCATCCCGTAATTTCCTTATTTTTTGTATAAAGCTGAGCGCGAAGCTATGAGAAAAACAAGACTCCCGGATGAGGAGCCATTATACGTACACTCAAAAGGCGCTTTGAGGGAAAAATTATTTCCTGCACTAACTTCGTTTGCTTTGAACCAAGCTAGCACTCCTTTCTTTACAGAAATGCGCCGTAGAACAAAGAGTTGCATTGCCACTGGCTGCCCGTGGAAATGATGTAATTAATCGCCGTACATGATTATGAAACAAGTGACTTCTGGTACTCGTATCTCTATGTCACCCAAACTGACAAGACACCTTGAAGAAATTATTGTTTGACAAAAACATCTGATATGTTGCAGTCACATGACTTTCTCTACTCTTGCACTAACCATTCTTACAAACTCTTATTCCTATATCTTCTTCATGTTAGTTGAGATAAACATTTGTACAAATTATCTTATTGCTTATTTCCTTGTAGGTGCAAGGGGAATGTTAGGATACAGATTCCGTTCTCTTTGCACGGTTAAGATATAAAAAATTGAACAGCGATGTTCCATTTGACAGAATAAGTTCTCCAAAACTTACACAAATAACGAGGAAAATTGCTTAATTCCACAAAAACATTTACGCAGACATTGTGTGTTTTACCAACATCTACATTTTTTGAATACAATGATTTGGTCTATCTGTTACTGTTTACCAGTTATGCAAAAGTCATCCAGAGTAAATAGGGCTATAGCCAGAAAATTCAAGATATACATTTCATTTGTCATAAAAATATTTCAAGCATATGGCATTTTAATCAAAATCGTTAGAGCCATTTTCAACAAAATAAAACTTTTCGACAAATTTTCCATGTAAAGGGTAGTTTAGGGGGGAGGAATTTTCTTCAAAATCTTTGAGTCGCATCGTTCAAAGACATTAAACTTAAATACCAACTTTGGTTTTTAACGGACTTTTCGTTTTTGAGCTATGCTGTCCACAGACACACACGGACCTTTTTCTAAAAAATCATATGCAATAGAAAAACAAAGATTACAAGAAGGAAACTTGTGAAAATATTGAAAGTAACACGCACATCACTATATTAAATACACCTTATAAAAATAATAAATTAATCAATAAAAATATGTGTTGTATTCACAATATTTTCTCAACGCACTTTGGTCTTCCTTAATATATCTTCACTTACTGTAACTATGAAAGATTATTTTTTGCGTCTAGTGATATAAACCTTCGCAAAAAGGTTTCTTGTTGGACACAAGATGGATAATGGAAACCGAATCGATAGTCTCATGTTTAAAAGCGAGTGACTGCACGCCTGCCTGGAAAGCTCATACTCTTGGCACGAAATCGAGAGAAACAACTAAATAGTGACAGCACATTACAAAAATAATTAAGTATTGAAAAGGATCAGCCATTAATAATGGATATCTTCGAAATAGATAAGAGTAGGTGGAAAATATTATTTGAAATTAATTGCGTTTTTGAGTGGTATATTAAGATGCAACCGTAAAGCTTGAGTACTTATACGGCCATACGCAATGGACTTGTTTGTAATATTTGCTGTTTATCATAATCATCATGTACAATCAAGGATTGAGTTTTTATAAGCTCGTTTGTTTCACCGCCAGCACCGCTGCCGCCGCCACCACCACCACCGCTGCCGCGCCGCCACCTCACTCTCCTATAAATTGGAGACCTACACTTGGAAAGCAGAGGTTCACAACTATAATTCACCCAAAGCGGAAGTCACTTTACGAATTTAGATTATACTTTTGGAAGCTGTAGGTAACTCGGAGCGGTTTTGGCTGGAGAGGGAGCGGTTTTAACGACCTCTGTCGTTGAACATCTTACATACAAGTTGATGAGAAGAATGCTGTAACCAGTGTGACGTTATAAAACGATCGAACTGGCCGTTTCGCGTCCCACGCAAAGCCCGATAGCCAAATATGTGGGACGCATTATGCATGCGCATGGTTTCTGCAACCAGAAGCTACGTCGTGATGTCTTTCATGCTCTGTGTGGCTCAGACCCGGAGGAAATATTCCGGATAAATCCGTCCAAGCTATACCTGATTTTTTCCCTAATTGGACATGCTTCGCTGAACAATTTTTACCCTACTTTCCAGAAGGGTGCACCTCAACACAATCCTTTACTGTGCAACTTCTTTTAAACCGAAAAGCATAAAACGGTTCGTTTGCTTCAGGTTGTATGTGCTATTATTTTTCTATACGTGAATATAAGTTATCTACATGGCGATAAAAGTGCTATATATACAGGCTGTGCAAGTTATACACCTCCCGGGTTACTGTCAATAAAAACTTTACATGACTTCCTCTGCTCCGTCTTAAGCTATCTTCTGTTTCAAAACTTATTCCACTTTTCCACTAATTGTTTATTTGGTGTGTCTACTTTAGCACCAGTCAAACGACTCAAATGACTTTCTCTACTCTTGTACTAACCATTCCTACAAACTCTTACTCCGATATCTTCTTCGTGTTAGTTGAGGTAAACATTTCTACAAATTATCTTATTGTTTATTTTCTTGTAGGTGCAAGGGGAATGTTGGAATACAGTAGGCTTTGAGCGATAGTCAAATATTTTAAAACTTTGAGGATCCGTTCTCTTTGCTCACTTAAAATATAAAAATTGAACACCGAGGTTCCATTTCACGAAAGTTTTAAGTTTACCGAAACTAACACACATAACAAGGAATATCTCCGAAATGATTCACCCTAAAGCGAAATTCATCGAGACATAAATTGTGTATTTTAGCAAGATCTACATTTTTTGTATAGTATGATTTGGTCTATCTCTAACGGTTTACCAGTTATGCAAAAGTCATCCAGAGTAAATAGGGCTATAGCCAGAAAATTCAAGATATACATCTCATTTGTCATAAAAATATCTCAAACATATGACATTTTAATTAAAATCGTTAGAGCTATTTTCAAGAAAATCAAAATTTTCGAAAAGTGTTCCATGTAAAGGGTAGTTTAGAGTGGGACTATTTTCTTCAAAATCTTCGTGTTGTATCCTTGCAAGACATTAAACTTAAATACCAACTTTGGTTTTAACCGACTTTTCGTTTTTGAGGTATGCTGTTCACAGACAGACACATAGACACACACACACACACAGAGAGAGAGAGAGAGAGAGAGAGAGAGAGAGAGAGAGAGAGAGAGAGAGAGAGAGAGAGACTGACCTTTTTCTAAAAATGCTTTTTCTGGATTCAGGAGTCTCAAAACATATATTTCCAGTGAAATATCGACATCGAATTTTTTGAGTAGAATAGTAGAGAAAGTAAAAAAGAATAAAAATGTTGCATTTGAGGAACGTTTAAACATCTCCGAAATGGTTCACTCTACAGAAAGTTTATTTACACATAAATTGTGTTTTTCGGATGATCTATATTTTGATTAAAATGTCATATGTTGAAGATATTCCTATGGCAAATGAAATGTATATTTTGAATTTTCTGACTATAGTCCTGTTTACTCTGGATGACTTTTGAATAACTCGTAAACCGTTAGAGATAGACAAAATCTTACTGTACAAAAAATGTAGGCCTCGTTAAAACACACAATTTATGTCTCAGTAAATTTTCTTGTAGGGTGAACCTTTTCGGAGATATTCCTTGTTATGTGTGTCAGTTTCGGAAAACTTGAAACTTTCGTGAAATAGAACATCGTTGTTCATTTTTTATATGTTAAGCGTGCAAAGAGAACGGAATCTCAAAGCTTTAAACGATTTGACTATCGCACAAAGCACCTACAGGGAAATAAGCAATAATGTGACTTTTTTGGTGGGGTGCGAAGTAAAGTAGACAGATGTAGTCGAGATAAAGAAACACTTTTATTTCCGTAAACAGTAACTTTGTACACTCGTTGCAACAGCAAGAAAGTCTTTACCGATTCACCAACAGCACGGCTCCGAATTCGTAACACAAAGAACTAACTCTTCTCCGTCGGCACAACGCTTCACATCGTCTGTCCGTCTCCGTCGGCACGACTACTCAGCCTTCACATACGTCTGACTGACTCCTGTCGCACTTTACCGCTATTTATATCTCCCAGGCACTATTCTGGAAAGTTCAGTTATTCGGTGGAATACAAAGAGGAAGATTCCAGAAGCTTCTATTCTTTTCTCTCTTTCGGCAAGCGGCCCAACAATGCGGCCATTCTCTGTCTCTTTCCTTCGGCTCCTTTGCGGTAGTGCCGACAATAATGCGATGGGTGACACTGCTGCTGTCGGCAATTAGATGCGGCGGGCGCGGTGACACTGCTCCCTCCTCAGAGCTGGTCGTCGCGACCAGCACTATCACTGCGGCAACTCCCTTGCGCCCTGGTGGACTAACCCATCGAACCTCTTCTCCAGGAGGCACGATCCTAGGTATCGCTGTTGGATAGTGTCCCTTGGTCCGGGTAGGACGATGTATGCCATCCTGCTTCGAAATTCTGCAACAGTACCGCCGGTCTTGACGGTCTCTCGTCCAGTTGCCCTTCTTCCTGGTGTGTTGACGGGTTATCCTGCGCACTTGGAAACGGCTCACTGGGTACCATGTCCGCCGACCTCTCTGGCGCACCTTCGCAGCCACCTTGCTTCCGATGGGTCCGGCAACAAACCCCACCACATCCGCGCGAGTCGCGTCCACCGCTGCACTCGTGTTCACTCGTGCTCGGCACGGCCTCTCCTGTATCCTGCCGTCCAAGATGATGTCCGTCATTCTTCCGTTCACGGCACTATGCGTCAGGTGATTAGATGGCTCCGACGGTCCTCCCATGTCACACACCAAGTCGGTTCTCGCGTGTTGCTCGTTTGCTTGTGCGCTTCCCTGCCGATCGTCCTCCACGTCATATCCTGGTTGGTTACGTACCCGACACACTCCTCCAGAGGATCCTCGACGACGTCCCTGAACTGCCCCTTTGTCTTCCCCGAGACGTACACTTTCGTTATCTGAAACGGGCGCAACTGTCGCCTCGGCCACTAGGTGCTCCCTCCCCGGGTCCGCGCTATTCCGTCTGCCCCTGGCATCCAGCACTTTGACGCTCTCGTCAACTCTTACTACCAGGGCGCCAAGACGTTCCCCGTCGTCCTCCACGACGTCCATATGCTGGCAGAGGTCTTCCACCTTTTCGCCGAGTTCTTCCACGTCTTCCGTCACGCCAATCCGTTCGCCGAGTTGTTCCACGTCTTCCGTCATGCTAATCAGTTCGCCGAGTTGTTCCACGTCTTCCGTCACGCCAATCAATTCGCCGAGTTGTTCCACGTCTTCCGTCACGCCAATCAGTTCGCCGAGTTGTTCCACGTCTTCCGTCACGCCAATCAGTTCGCCGAGTTGTTCCACGTCTTCCGTCACGCCAACCAGTTCGCCGAGTTGTTCCACGTCTTCCGTCACGCCAATCAATTCGCCGAGTTGTTCCACGTCTTCCGTCACGCCAATCAGTTCGCCGAGTTGTTCCACGTCTTCCGTCACGCCAACCAGTTCGCCGAGTTCTTCCACGTCTTCCGTCACGCCAATCAGTTCGCCGAGTTGTTCCACGTCTTCCGTCACGCCAACCAGTTCGCCGAGTTGTTCCACGTCTTCCGTCACGCCAATCAGTTCGCCGAGTTGTTCCACGTCTTCCGTCACGCCAATCAGTTCGCCGAGTTCTTCCACGTCTTCCGTCACGCCAATCAGTTCGCCGAGTTGTTCCACGTCTTCCGTCACGCCAACCAGTTCGCCGAGTTGTTCCACGTCTTCCGTCACGCCAACCAGTTCGCCGAGTTCTTCCACGTCTTCCGTCACGCCAACCAGTTCGCCGAGTTGTTCCACGTCTTCCGTCATGCCAATCAGTTCGCCGAGTTGTTCCACGTCTTCCGTCACGCCAACCAGTTCGCCGAGTTGTTCCACGTCTTCCGTCACGCCAATCAGTTCGCCGAGTTGTTCCACGTCTTCCGTCACGCCAATCAGTTCGCCGAGTTGTTCCACGTCTTCCGTCACGCCAATCAGTTCGCCAAGTTCTTCCACGTCTTCCGTCACGCCAACCAGTTCGCCGAGTTCTTCCACGTCTTCCGTCACGCCAATCAGTTCGCCGAGTTGTTCCACGTCTTCCGTCACGCCAACCAGTTCGCCGAGTTGTTCCACGTCTTCCGTCATGCCAATCAGTTCGCCGAGTTGTTCCACGTCTTCCGTCATGCCAACCAGTTCGCCGAGTTGTTCCACGTCTTCCGTCATGCCAATCAGTTCGCCGAGTTGTTCCACGTCTTCCGTCACGCCAATTAGTTCGCCGAGTTGTTCCACGTCTTCCCTCATATCATCCGAAACGGGCGTGACTGTCGCCTCGGCCACTAGGTGCTCCCTCCCCGGCTCCGCGCTATTCCGTCTGCCCCTGGCATCCAGTACTTTGACGCTCTCGTCAACTCTTACTACCAGGGCACCAAGACTTTCCCCGTCGTCCTCCACGACGTCCACGTGCTGGCAGAGGTCTTCCACCTTTTCGCCGAGTTCTTCCACGTCTTCCGTCACGCCAATCAGTTCGCCGTCAATTTTCGCCGATAGCTCCGTCTTCATCTCTTTCAGCTGGGCAGCGAGGTTGTTTCTCGTCTTTATTTCTTCTTTCAGCTCGGCAAAGAGGTTGTCGTTTCTCGTTTTCATTTTGGCAGCGAGGTTGTCGTTTGACGTTTCCTTTTTGGCAGCGAGGTTGTCGTTTGCCGTCTTCATCTTGGACATTTCTGTCTTCATTTCGGCGAATAATTCTTTCATCATTGCCATCATCCTGGTTTCCGAATCTCCCTCCATCTTGGTTCTAACGTTGCAACTTCTAACGACGATGTAACGAAACTAGAAGCAATTCGACGGATCCCACTTCTGACACCAGTGTGACTTTTGGTGTGGGTGTGAAATAAAGAACACAGATGTAGTCGAGATAAAGAAACACTTTTATTTCCGTAAACAGTAACTTTGTACACTCGTTGCAACAGCAAGAAAGTCTTTTCCGATTCTCCAACAGCACGACTCCGAATTCGTAACACAAAGAACTAACTCTTCTCCGTCGGCACAACTCTTCACATCGTCTGTCCGTCTCCGTCGGCACGACTACTCAACCTTCACATACGTCTGTCCGTCTCCGTCGGCACGACTACTCAACCTTTACATACGTCTGTCCGTCTCCGTCGGCACGACTACTCAACCTTCACATACGTCTGTCCGTCTCCGTCGGCACGACTACTCAACCTTCACATACGTCTGTCCGTCTCCGTCGGCACGACTACTCAACCTTCACATACGTCTGTCCGTCTCCGTCGGCACGACTAGTCAACCTTCACATACGTCTGTCCGTCTCCGTCGGCACGACTACTCAACCTTCACATACGTCTGTCCGTCTCCGTCGGCACGACTACTCAACCTTCACATACGTCTGTCCGTCTCCGTCGGCACGACTACTCAACCTTCACATACGTCTGTCCGTCTCCGTCGGCACGACTACTCAACCTTCACATACGTCTGTCCGTCTCCGTCGGCACGACTACTCAACCTTCACATACGTCTGTCCGTCTCCGTCGGCACGACTAGTCAACCTTCACATACGTCTGTCCGTCTCCGTCGGCACGACTACTCAACCTTCACATACGTCTGTCCGTCTCCGTCGGCACGACTACTCAACCTTCACATACGTCTGTCCGTCTCCGTCGGCACGACTACTCAACCTTCACATACGTCTGTCCGTCTCCGTCGGCACGACTACTCAACCTTCACATACGTCTGTCCGTCTCCGTCGGCACGACTAGTCAACCTTCACATACGTCTGTCCGTCTCCGTCGGCACGACTACTCAACCTTCACATACGTCTGTCCGTCTCCGTCGGCACGACTACTCAACCTTCACATACGTCTGTCCGTCTCCGTCGGCACGACTACTCAACCTTCACATACGTCTGACTCATTCTCCTGTCGCACTTTACCGCTATTTATATCTCCCAGGCACTATTCTGGAAAGTTCAGTTATTCGGTGGAATACAAAGAGGAAGATTCCAGAAGCTTCTATCCTTTTCTCTCTTTCGGCAAGCGGCCCAACAATGCGGCCATGCTCTGTCTCTTTCCTTCGGCTCCTTTGCGGTAGTGCCGACAATAATGCGATGGGTGACACTGCTGCTGTCGGCAATTAGATGCGGCGGGCGCGGTGACAATAAGATAATTTGTACAAATGTTTATGTTATCACGAGGAAGATATAGGAATAAGAGTTTGTAAGAAAGGTTAGGACAAGAGTAGAGAAAGTCATGTGAGTGTAAGACATCAGATGTTTTTCTAGCTTAACCTCTGCCTATACGATACCGCCTGAGCTAACCCGCTTGGTTTTAGAAACAAAATACATTTATACATAATATATGGGATAAAAAACAGAGTGACAGTTTTTTTTATTTATTTAATTTTTATTTAGTACACGGCATGTCACAAGTTTTCACTTATTCAGGTCTGCAGACCTCACACTCGTTAATTCTCTTTAGCGACAAATTTTTGGCATATGAAAAGGGAAGTGTATAAACAATGGATGGATATCGATTCGCTTGGAGTGTTTTATGATTGGTGCATGGAATTATCACATGCCATGCCTTCCAAAACATCATCGCATCGCTACAATTAGTAATTCAGCTGTTCAGACACGACGGACGCTCTGTGAATATTTCAATGTTGTTAACGATACTTATCGACACATTTATACACTTTTATGTTGCATCGCTCTCGGCAATGATGTATAATGAAATCCATTATTGTGGAAGACAACATGTTGCAGCGAATCCATTACGAGTCTTAAACAGTCCATACTATAATTAATGACCACATAAATTGTTACATATTGGCTGTAAATGCAATTATTGTTACTGTTTAAATATGCATTAATTTCCTCGATTACATCGTCTCACACAAGGTGTGGTAAAACAGCAGGCAACTATTGTAATCAAGTATTTTCCTGAATGGTTTTAAGGAGTGAGCAATTGTTTGTTAGTGTCATTGTTTTGTTTGGGTATGTCTTTATAAAAGCCTTTTGTAAAATCATATACCCGAGTCCTTATCTCATCTGCCAACCCCTATTCTGTTCCGACTTGAACATACCTATATTTCTCCTTCCTTTAGGTCTATAGCAGGCATGGGGAAGAGGGGTGACAACAGTATTTACCCTCTCCACTTACTGACACAAGTTGAAGGACTGACCGGTTCCCTGAGGTTGATAGACAATAGTGGGAAACGTGGCCTGGCAGCTAGCCGCTGTGAAACAGTGGACGGGGTTAAAACTACATTATGGAAGTGACACATTGAGTCAGTTCTCCCCATGTTCCCTCCATTCCTTTATTCATACTATAAATCTCTGATTCTTTCCATATTTCCGAATTCTATATTTGGTCTCTTAGAGTACATTATTTTACTTTCCTTAGGAATTTCATTTCTGCGGACTCTATTTTCTTAGTTATTGTCCAGGCATCTCTTCTTTGAGCGATAGTCAAATATTTTAAAGCTTTGAGATCCCGTTCTCTTTGCACACTTAACATGTAAAAAAAATTAACAACGATGTTCCATTTCATGAAAGCAATATTTCCGAAAAGGTTCAACCTACAAGAAAATTTATTCAGACATAAATTGTATATTTTAGCAAGATCTACATTTTTTGTATAGTATGATTTGGTCTATCTCTAACGGTTTACCAGTTATGCAAAAGTCGTCCAGAGTAAATACGACTACAGGGGTATACCCAGAAAATTCAAGATATACATTTCATTTGTCATAAAAATATCTCAAACATATGATATTTCAATGAAAATCGCCACAGCCATTTTCAAGAAAATAAAAATTTTCGAAAAATTTTCTATGTAAAGGGTAGTTTAGGGTAGGGCTATGTTCTTCAAAATCTTCGTGTCGCATCCTTAAAAGATATTAAACTTAAATACGAACTTTGGTTTTTAACCGAGTTTTCGTTTTTGAGTTATGCTGTCCACAGACACACACACACACCGATCTTGTTCTAAAAATGCTTTTTTTTTGGATTCGGGGGGTCTCAAAAGATATTTCCGGTGAAATCTAGTCATCGAAATTTTCAGTGGAATGCAATACTTCCCCTACTTACCACTAGAGAGAGTAAAATTAGCTCGTACATGAGTCAGTAGATAAAGTAATTTAATTGTAGTTATACGAAACGCATTTGAACGCAATAAATTACTCTAATTCTTTTAAAGCAGGGAGTTGATAAGCTATTGCGAAGATCTCTGACTCAAATGACAATCTCCGTGGGCTTGCTCCGGTTTCCCCACGAGGAGGTGATCTGACTGGTCCAGTTATTACGACACAGTATAATTAACTCTGAGTTGCCCAACGTTTGGCTAACGGCATCAGCAGTGATAATTCCTGACCAAAATTAGCACTTTCTGTGGCTGAGTAATGCACGCCTGTGATTCCAAGGATATGCAAAACCTCGGGTGTGGTGGTATCATTGACACTACTCCATGTTGAAACAACGAGAAAACTTATAGAATAAGTACGTAATGGTTATCGGTCAGAGTAATCACAGTCGTAAACAAAGTCAATGGCCTACCGCCAGCTAACACACAGATTGTCTTCGCTTTTTGTCTTTTTACTTCACGCATTCGCAATAAAACGCGCAAAAAATTGCCTTCGGAGAATACAGCGAATATTTCTTGTTCTTCCTGGAGATAATGTTAAAGCACTACATTACGTTGTTGCTTAGCAACCAATTTTAACAAATACAACTCATGTAGAACAAAAACCACACAAGTACAACGATGTAACCATTTTACTCATTAAATTAAAGTGTTGGGAGATAAACTGTGTTATATATTTGCATTTTTATATCATTGCTTACTTTGTTTACTTTTATGAAATGATATTAAGCCTGTAGACCTCATTTAAGAACAGTGAACGTCACTGCAACCATGAAGATTGACCGCCACTGAACTGTGTGCTTCTGCAATTACTAATCCCCTACCATCGACATTTCTGATCACTCGGTTGTTAGAAACACCAAACGCGTGCAAAGAAGCCCATAAAAAGGTTGTAATGTCCCAGCAGATGTTTTTGAGTGCGTTTGTCCCTGGGTTCCCTTCCGCCACTGGCTAACGCGTTTTAATGAACGATCAAACAAAGAAAATTTCGCCACACCCAAGCAAGTAGGAGGTCGCGTATAAATAAAAGCGACATACATGTCACTTCTGTCGTGCAGGTGTCTCATGGTAGGTGCCTACTTAGGCACAATTTAGGATGCACATTGGATTGTCCGTAGGAGGCATGAAACTATTGTTGGATCCTGACGAATCGGTGATTCATGCACATTTGCACAGTTTTAACATTAATCCTGCTGGCAAAGTAAATATAAAACACATTCTCAGCTCATTCCTGTCTCACCTACGGCTCAGTATCTTATACGACCTAACAAACCTACCAAATAAGTTATGCTCACTGCTTACAAATTAAAAAAGTAATACTCTGGCTTGTCATAGACTCAATATTTATTATATTTAACCGGCTGGGGCAATTGAATAAGTATTGTCTTATATGCAAAATTTTACTGACGTCCTTGGGCAGGGCTAAGAATTTATTCATTAAGTCTGGCCATTAGCACCAGTCGCATTTTCTGAGAGCCTCATTTTGGAAAAAAAAAAAAAAAAACATACAAACAAACAAACCTAATGTTGCACTCACATGACTTTCTCTAGTCTTGTACTAACCATTCTTACAAACTCATTCCTATATCTTCGTGTTAGTCGAGGTAAAAATTTGCAGAAATTAACTTATTACTGATTTTCGTGTAGGCGCAAGGAGAATATGGGATTACAGTAGGCTTTGAGCGATAGTCAAATCTTTTAAAGCTTTGAAATTCCATTCTCTTTGCAGCGTCAGGAAATAAAAAAGTGAATAGCGATCTTCCATTTGTGGAAAACGTAAGTATTGCAAACGCCACAGAAATAACAAAAGATCTCTGAAATGATTCACTGCACAAAAAATTCATTCGCACACAAATTGTAACTTACTCATCCAGAGTAAATACGACTGAAGGGACTATAGCCAGAAAATTCAAAATATACATTTCATTTATCATAGAAATATCTTAAACATATGGCATTTTAATCAAAATCGTTAGAGCCATTTTCAAGAAAATCGAAATTTTCGAAAAATGTTCCATGTAAAGGGTACTTTAGGTGGGACTATTTTCTTGAAAATCTTCGTGTCGCATCGTTGAAAGACATTAAACTTAAATACCAACTTTGGTTTTTAACCGACTTTTCGTGTTTCAGCTATGCTGTCCACAGACACACACGGACCTTTTTCTAAAAATGTGTTTTTTTTGTTTTTTTTGTTTTTTTTTTTTTGTTTTTTTTTTTTTTTAATTCAAGAGGCCTTAAAACATATTTTACTTCCCCTACTTACCAATAGAGAAAGTAAAAAGGTCCTTGTGTGTGTGTGTGTGTGTGTGTGTGCGCGCGCGGGCGTGTGCGTGTGTGTGTCTTTGTGTCTGGTGTCAGTCTGTGGACAGCATAACTCAAAAACGAGAAGTCGGTTAAAAACGAAAGTTGGTATTTAAGTTTAATGTCTTTCAAGCATTCGGCGCGAAGATTTTGAAGAAAATAGCCCCATCCTAAACTTACCTTTACATGAAAAATCTTTCGAAAATTTTTATTTTCTTGAAAATCGCTCTAATGATTTTGATTAAAATGCCACAAGTTTGAGATATTTTTATAACAAATGAAATGTATATTTTGAATTTTCTGGCTATAGTCTATGTAGTGCTGTTTAGTCTGAACTTT
Organism: Tenodera sinensis; assembly: GCA_030765045.1. Classification (NCBI taxonomy): domain Eukaryota; kingdom Metazoa; phylum Arthropoda; class Insecta; order Mantodea; family Mantidae; genus Tenodera; species Tenodera sinensis. Next base: position 73,359,666 of record CM060968.1, read on the forward strand.
TTAATAACTCGTAAACCCTAAGAGATAGACAAAATCATTTTATACAAAAAATATCACCTCCCTAAAACACGCAATTTATCTTCGAATAAATGTTTTTGTAGAGTGAACCATTTCGGAGATATTCCTTGTTATTTGTGTAACTATTGGACAACTTACAGTTCTGACAAATGGAACATCGGTATTGATCTGTTTATATGTTAACCGTGCAAAGAGGAGAGAAAGTCATGTGAGTGCAACACATCAGATTTTTTTCTTTGAGGAATTCCCATCATTAGATGCACACAGGTGAAAAGAAAAAGAAGACGGAAGTGTTGTTTTTTATCGTCATTAGACAAGAGTAGGTAGGTACTCAGTCTATGATGACTATAAAAAGTACATTACCTGAAGTAACATTAGCTTCCTGGGAATAGAGGAACTTGCTGACATCACGATTCGTGTGATCATGACGGCGGTGTTAGCTTTCACTCTCACTTAATGAAATTAATGAATAGTGGCACACACACACAACGCTTCAGTCACTTCTGAGGCAAGCCAACTGAGGAGCAAAGATTTTGTAAAAATATATACACCAGCAACCGGCGTGAAAAAAGAACGTTGGTTTCCGAGTTGGAACGGAAATTAGCATTGTCCTGAACCACATCCTGCACATAATTAGGCCTACCTAACTATATAATATTGCAAATTAAATTTCCAGTTTCCACGGGCTCGTGACACTCTCCCTCTGAAACAAATCCTGAACGCCAATCAACCAGGCTTTCCAATTTATCCCGGGTTAACAGGCGGCGGGAGAGAGGAAAAAAATCTCTACAAACATCACGTGAATCTGTAAACTGAATGCTTCTGTAACGCGTTTCTATTGTTTCTCAGCGAACATTTGCTAGGCAAATAATTAAAAAAAAAAAAAAAAAAAAAAAAAAAAAAAAAAAAAAAAAAAAAAAAAATGAAAATAATTTATACCTTAAAATTGCGTTAAGGAAACTAACTTTACGTGTAGTAAAGTAGATGACCAGCTATTTGCGTGTGTGTGTGTGTGTGCGTGTCTGTCTGTCTGTGGACAGCATAACCCAAAAACAAAAAGTCGGTTGAAAACCACATTTGGTATTTAAATTAAATGTCTGTCCAGGATGCGGTACGAAGATTTTGAAGAAAATAGCCCCACCCTAAACTACCCTTTACATGAACATTTTCGAAAATTTTTATTTTCTTGAAAACAGCTCTAAAGATTTTGATTAAAATGCCATATGTTTGGGATATTTGTATGGCAAATGAAATGTATATCTTGAATTCCCTGCATATAGCTCATGTAGTCTTGTTTATTCTGGATGACTTTTGAATAACTCGTAAACCGTAAGAGATAGACAAAATCTTACTATACACAAAATGTAGATCTTGCTAAAATATACAATTTATGTTCAATAACGTTTTTTTATAGAGTAAACCATTTGGAAGATATGCCTTGTTGTTTACGTGAGTTTGGGAGAACTTTAATTCTGAGGAATGTGAAAGTTTTAAAAGATTCACTATCGCTCAAAGCCTACTGTATTCCAATATTCTCCTTGTACCCATAAGGAGATAAAGAATAAGGTAATTTCTGCAAATTACCACTTCACTAACAGAAGAAAATATAGGAATAAGAGCTTTTAAGAATGGTTAGTACAAGAGTAGAGAAAGTCATGTGAGTGCAACACATCAGATTTTTTCCCAACTATTCTTTATGATGGATATTGAACTATAAAACACCCAATTGGAATTCGTAAATCACTAAAAGAAGGGACTTTACAAAGTCCTTGTACTTGAATACAAATACACTGGATTTATAAAAAAGAAAAACATGCTTTTAGTTGAAATGCCATGGAGTTAAAAATATTTCTTACTCCACTGAAAATGCATATAAAATAAAACAAAAGCTGCGTATAGTTCATTCCAAGTAATTATATATAGATGGTCACGATTTACCCAATGAAATTAGAAAAGCTAAGGACCCATTCTGTGGTCGAGTGATCAGCGTTTTGGTGTCTTAACCAGAGCTTCCGGGTTCGATTTCCGGTTGGGGAAAGAATTTTTCTTTAACCAGAATAATTCCCTTGTTACAGAGTGTGTTAAAATGCATGAAAAAAGGGCATGTGAGTAAGTTTAATATTAATAACGATAAAAATCAAGGTTAAACGAGCAATAACATCACCAATTGTTCAAGTGTACGCCTCCAATATGACCAGAGATGTTAAAGAAAGCTATATAAATTTAAAAATTTTAAAAAGTATGCCCAGCTGCATAATTTTATGATGATTCCCAGATAAGCGTCCACTTAAGCTCTGCAACACTTATGTAGCTTAATTAACACAAATACTTTTTTCAAGTGTTTAAACTTGACAATGCAGAACACCCGAATATGTATAACATGCAGAATACCCCTTGAACTAATTTTAACAAAAAGTATGGAAGTGTAGCGGAAACAAGAATGACAACATACACTGAATTATGACATTAATTTGCCTGAAGCAGTTTAAAAACAATTTCAGTTGAAATGCAGATCAACAACTAAGGAAACAAAACTAATTCAAAACTCATGCTTATAATACCAAAATATGTAAACATAGTATTTTTACTGATGCCTTTAACCCCAAGAATATTAACGAGGGTTCTTGGCTTATTGAGGTGCATCTTTTCAATAAATTACCGGTCGATATAAGAACTAAATTAAGAATATTTTAAGAAACAATTGAAAGGAAGTATGTTGAATAATTCTGTTCAGATATGAATATATACACATAATAATAGGTCTAAATTGAAACAAAAACATGTTAGCTTTATATAGTAAAACATAACCCCGTAGCCCATCCGAAAATTTCGAGGAACAATATTTTACCTGAAAGTTTGTTCTTTGATTTGATCTTTCCCAGAAATTACTACCTATATGTGTTAGTTTTGATTGAAATAAGTATCATCTATACATTCGGTGAAATTGTATACATATTTATTCACTTTTTATAACTGGAGAAGCAAGAGATACATAGAAATATGTAGCAGAAAAAGGTTAGGTTCATTAAAATAAACAGTTGATACACTTTAGCATACATGCTGCAGTTGTTTGTTTTTAAATGACACACTAGAACGTTCTGAGGAAGTTCTTTACCTCATATAATCTTCCCAGAATGTCAAGGAGGATTATATGGGTCAACTTTTACAAACTATCTTTTCTAAGACCTAAATAAAACCACTTCTATTAAATATTTATAGGTTAAACTGTATGAATACAGCAACATGAATTTCACCATTCTTCCGCTAGATGGCAAACGCCACAGAAGATTGTGCACTTTTGGAATGTTTACATTATTATTTTCACTGGCGTTATCATATAATAGGAAATTGCACTTCAGTATTTTTAAATACGAGTAATACAACAAAGACAATGCTCCAAGACGAGAGAAAAGGATTCTTGTGAAATTTAGAAATCTTAGATGCATGCTGAGGGTCGAAGCTTTCCCTTTGATGTAAGAGAATCCCAAAAATGAGGACAGCTAAACGCATTTCTATCAGTTCATTAGGAAGTTACAAAGACGCTGAAGCACGTAAAATAAGAGGAAAGAAGGAAGATTCCGGGTGATCCAAATGAATCAAGAGAGAGAGATAGAAATCTTCCTCGTTGGTCTTGTCACCGGGTGAATATACACTAATTCCCGTTCAAAAGTATCGGGCGGAGCATGCGCTGTACGCTTCCGGACGGGGGTTGTGTGTGGTCTGTCATATAAAACACCCAGCCCATATAAAAACGTCTGGGACACACTGTTAAATATTTTCTATTTAACGCAAACGAAGACGAGTAATCAAGTTGGACACAAGCATATAGCTACAAAATTTATTTGTATGAGAAGTCATTGTTCCGTCACACAATAAACACTATATCACAATTGTTGTCGTTAGCGGTATAATTATTGTAGGGGGTGTGTCAGGCCTCGTTTTATCTTCTGACCCGCTTTATAACTGTTGTTATTTTTTCTGTTTTGTTATACATTCAGATCTTCCGCAGCAGGATTCTCAACTTGAGGTGTGAGTACCATCAATGGCTCAAGAACAAGTACGGTTTACACTGGTAACCTCTTCTTTATCTTCTCAAACAGCCAGGCTGAACTTTAGGGTCTAAGTTAGGGCCACTCAAAGCTTAAAGTCGCACTCGGTGCAATCCAATGTGCATCGTAGCGACTCGGGTAAGCTCGGCTCATCTCGCGCTCTACAGAACGAAGAAGCGAAAACCCGAGTAAGTCTGTGTTGATAGACGGTTTGTTTATCATTGAAATATGCTGGTGCAATTAGAGATTTAGCTTATACAAATTAAAGAACTCTCATTAAAGATGTCTGATGTGTTGCACTCATATGAATTTCGATATCCTCTCTTCTACAAACCATTATTACCATTAATCTAGCTACATCTTGTTAATCCGATCAAACTTTCAATTCATATTTACACATTTTGTTATAGCAGTAGGCAAAGTGATAGTCAATTATTAACGGCAATGTCGCTGTGTGATGGTTTTGAAATTCCGTGTTCTTTCCATGGAAAGAGAAAAGAGAGTAAAAAGAGAGGAAGCAATGACGAAATTCCAGTTGAAAATATAAGCATTTGAAAATTCAAACCAATGACAAGGAATTTCTCGGAAGTAGTTAATTCTACAAAAAATACTTATATGCAATATAGTATGTGCTTTTAACTGCTATAGTTGTCTACCTTGGGCTTGAAAGACCACTTAGTTTTGCTCAGAGGCCTTTATCAGTCTTAATACTTTACTATAGGTAACCAGATAACATTTTATAGCATTGTTATTTTAGCATGCAGCGTTTGTTTTAGCTTTTCTTATGAAGCTTGTCTCATTTGAAAGGATAACCGAGTAATAGAAAATTAACTTTGCACTTTATTGATATCTCAATTTAATATTTTTACTTTAAAAACATTCATATTACGTCCATATGTTTATGTATAGAGTATATATAATTATCCATATATGTTTGCAATAGTAAAACATCAAAAGAGGATTTAATATAGTAGCTCATGCACAAACGATGCACATGCATTGCACGCACAATATGAAAATATATAGGTAGGTTAGGTTACCAGCTCTGAATACAAAATTTAACTTTCCTTCTTTCAGGTGCACAGAAAGTAGTTGTCACCCTTTTAAGCCGAGATAGATCTTGCTGACTGTATTGAAAATATTTATAAATCCTTTTCACAATTAAAAAAAAAAAAAAAAAAAAAAAAAAACTGCCACCTTTGCAAGGGTGCCGTTTTCCTTACACATGGGTAGGTAAGTAACGCAGTTAACAGGAAAGATCAGCCCTTTACAGTGTAGAAGGAGCACCCGATGCCGGTTTTGAAATTTTTAATAAAAGTTTATGTTATGTAGACACTGTAAAAATCAAAATAATCGTTAACTATCATATGCAAGAAAGTGCAATTGCTTATAGAAAAATTCTCTGAAGGCAAATAAAGCAAAGTAGTAGTAGTAATAATAATAATAATAATAATAATAATAATAATAATAATAATAATAATAATAATAATAATAATAATAATAATAATAATAATAATAATAATAATAATAATAATAATAATAATAATACGTGGCCCGATGATAATGCAACGGTCAAAACAAAGTCGAGGATGAGCGAGAGATTTCGACTGCCGGTTTATTTGCGAGAGGTAAATTTCGTGAAAAATCCGTGCTACGTTCCTCTCGCCTATATAAGCGAGTGCGGCGGTGAGAAAGGGGAATCGTTAAGTGTTTAACGATACAGCTATTAGTACTGTGCATGTGTGTACGTGTGTGGATGTGTTTGTGTGTGTGCGTGCACAGTCGACAGAAATTTGAGTGTGTATCATTAGTTTTAGGCATTTAATCGTGGCGTCCAAGTTGTTTGCTGCGTGAAACAGTTTTAGTGAGTGAGTTCGCCAAAACTAGCAGTTTGTGAGATACAGAGAGGGAAATACGTGTCAGTTTACGATAAGACAGAACAGCTCCGAGAAGCAAGACCACAACGAATTGTGGATTGTGTAAACGATGAAGTAGAACTGTGATTTTGTTTTGGAACGGAAATAAAGGAAAGAAAGGGAAAAGTAACTGCTATTGTCATTTGTCCCAACAACAATAATATTAATGATTGAGTATATCGAATTAATATACAATACCGAAGAAAAGCAGGCTAAAAAGGAAATTATTAGTAACCTGGCCATCAATTTACCCTCTTCTTTTTCTTGTTTTTTAATGGGGGGAGAACTTGTAATTATTTTTGTGTATGCGAGTGTGACTGACGCAAAACTCACGCCACCCACTTGATTGAAATCCATTTAAGATTTCAAAAGTTAAATCAGCAGTTTCGATAGACGCCCACACGAACGAAATGAGTGAGCAGAATACGAGAGGTAAAAAACCACCAAGATTGTCTTTCAAAAGCAGGCTGATGGTGTGCGAATTGAATTTGTTTAAAAGGTTTCACCAATGCAAACATCAGCAAGACAGGCCAATATAACAAACTTGCGATGATGATGATGAAAAAAAGTTCAAGTCTTATAAATGAAGAAGGGGTGTTAAAACGAAATCGTCCATTTTGAAACCTGGATCATAACCAAGCTTACGAGTAAAATAGTGGCGAGCGAATGTAACTAAATTGGTCTTCACTACACAAAGCTAAATTGCCAACTTAACTATGAGTTATGGCTTGCTTTCTTTACTACTTATGGTTAGTAGGGAAAGTTAGTATTCCACCCAACATTTTGATGCGAGATTTCACCGTAAATATGTTTTGAGGCCCCTGAATCCCAAAAAGGAGCATTTTTAGGTGTGTGTGTGTGTGTGTGTCGGTGTGTCGGTGTGTGTGTGTGTGTCGGTGTGTGTGTGTGTGTGTCGGTGTGTGTGTGTGTGTGTCGGTGTGTGTGTGTGCGTGCGTGCGTGCGTGTGTGTGTGTGTGTGTGTGTGTGTGTGTGTGTGTGTGTGTGTGTGTGTGTGTGTGTGTGTGTGTGTGTGTGAACAGCGAAACTCCTTGAAAAGTCGGTTAAAAACCAATGTTAGTATCTAATTTTAATGTCTGTCAAGGATGCGACTCAAAGATTTTGAAGAAAATCCCTTCACCCTAAACTACTCTTTACATGGAAAATTTTGATTTTCTCAAAAATGCCTCTAACGATTTTAGATAAAACGCGATATGTTTAAAATACTTCTTATGGCAAATGGAATGCATATATTTTGAGCATTCTGGCCCACATAGTCCTGTTTACTCTTGATAAATGGTGAAACACAATTAATGTTAAGATAATTTCTGCAAATGTTTATCTTGACTGACATGAAGAAGATATAGGAAAAATAGTCTGCAAGAATAGTTAGTACAAGAGTAGACAGTTTCTTAATTTCAGTGATTTCGAGAAACTGAAAGATTAACAGCCATATGATCAAAGTTGTAAAATTGTATTGTATGTTGGCTTTGAAATTCTATTCTTTTTGCATGGACAACACATAGAAAACGAATAACGACTTTCTATCTCAGAAAAGCAAGTGTACAAATTAGTAACACAAAATATCTCAAAATGGTTTTCTCCATAACATTTTCTTTTATTTTACATAAACTGTGCTTTAACCAGATTTGGGAAAAGAGTAAACATTTGGAATTACAAGTCAACAAAGAACATCTTGAAAATGGCTAACTGCGTGAAAAAATCAAGTTAATTGTGTGCTTTAATAAAATTTTGTCTAACTCTTACGATTTAACAGCTCTACAAGAATCATACAAAATAAAGACGACTTCTGAGATATTTTTAGAAGAGTCGAGATGTCATGAAAATATCTTCAATATTTTCGTTCTATTCATAGATATTTTTCGTCGCTTTAGCTGCGTCATATCACGACGGATCTATAAGGAGATACCACGTAGAACAGTGTATGACGGATAATTGTGTTAAAGGTCCCATCTTGCTTCTTCACGAATCCAAAGAGGAATCAGTACAGGGTAGCAGTAGCTCCGTCTTTATAACGGCAGATGGCATTAGGGTGCCATTCAATGTAACTGCTTTCATTATCTTTAGATAGGTGGTCTAGCATTCACTATTACTACCGATTTTTCAGTGTTAGTACCATTTTAGACTTAAGCTGGAACTTTGGATGGTGGTATTGAATACCCAAACCGGTATTTACCTTGGTCACTGAGAGATACCACGCAAAAACCGTAGATTGCTCGTGCCATAGGATTTGAACCCGCAAAGCGCGGCAATGCCTGAGCCATCCAGCTCGGTGCATTTTATTACAGTCATAATCAACCATTGTTTAAATTTATAACAATTTTTCTCATCTTCAGCATAGCTTCATGTCGCATTCATTAAAGATATTGAACTTACCAAGTTTTGTATTTAACCCAATTTATGTTTGAGTTATCCTGTTCAGACAGAACACGGATGCAATGCCTTTTCCTAAAAATACCTTTTTATTCTTTCTATCACGCATAGTAAGTACGGGAAGTACTGTAATTGATATGTTTTGAGAACCCTTGAATTCAAAAAGAGCATTTTTAGAAAAAGGTCCGTGTGAACGAAAAGTAGGTTAAAAACCAAAGTTGGTATTTAAGTTTAATGTTTTTCAACGATGCGACACGAAGATTTTGAAGAAAATAGCTCCACCCTCAACTACCCTTTACATGGAAGATTTTTCGAAAAGTTTGATCTTCTTGAAAATAGCTCTAGCGATTTTGATTAAAATGTCATATGTTTAAGATATTTTTATGACAAATGAAATGTATATTTTGAATTTTCAGGCTATAGATTATGTAGTCCTGTTTAGACAAATTCTTAGTACAAAAAATGTAGATCTCATTAAGACACGCAATTTATTTCCAAATAAATTTTTGTTGGTAGAGTAAACCATTTCGAACATATTCATTGTTATTTGTGTCAGTTTTGGAAAACAAAACATTCGTGAAATGGATCATTGTTCGATTTTTTATATGTTAAGCGTGCAAAGAGAACGGAATCTCAAAGCTTTAAAACATTTGACTATCGCTCAAAGTCTACTGTATTCTGATATTCCCCTTGTACCTACAAGGAAATAAACAATTGTACAAATGCTTATCTCAACTAACACGAAGAAGATACAGTAATAAGAGTTTGTAAGAATGGTTAGTACAAGAGTAGAGAAAGTCATGTGAGTGTGTGTAATGCAATACCTTCTGTATCTATTACACGGCAGTAAAAACCACTAGCGTTATAATATTTCATTCATTTGTAGAGAAACATTTGAATGTCTTTTACACTTGTTTCCTCTCAGCTTTGAGTTGGAATCGTGCAAGCTCCGTATTCGGAGCCCGCTATAAAGCATAGCCACGTATTTCGGAGTAAAAGCTGGGATATAATGGAATTATTATAATTTACGACGCCAGTATTTGCGATATCGACACCTAACTGCGGTTACCTTGCGGTAGATAAGACAAAGATGGGCACGTTTGTCGCAGGGGTGCTCCGGGCGATGACCACGGGTATTTAAGAAGATGATATCACTTTAACTACCGTTGCTGTTGGTGTGAAAAATGGGTCTGTTCGGGACCGGTTACTCTTGTAGGTACTACACAGTGCTGCTGCAGATAACGCTTTCACGTGCTACAGTGGGAAACGCACGGCTTCTTGCGCTTCACTCGGCACGGGGCTTCTGAGTCGTGTCTGAATCCTTTATTTTAATTATCACTCCTTTCTTGTTCGGACGCTGGACACTTCAATTGTTTTTAACTTTAACAGTACCTGTAGCTCGACCCAGAAACTGTGTGTCAACATTTCACCTCTATCTTTCTTATGTTAGTTCAGATAAACATTTACAGAAATTATTGCATATTTTCTTCTAGGTGCAAAGGCTTTGATATTCCGTTCTCTTTGCACGGCCAAGAGATAAAGTGAATAATGACCTTCCTTTTGAGAAAAACTTAAGTATTGCAACACTCACAAAAGTAACAAAGAATATCTCCGAAATGGTTCCCTCCACAAAAAAGATTATTTTACATAAATTGTGTGTTTTAGTGCGATCTATATCTTCGTGTAGTAAGATTTGGTGTATCTCTTACGGTTTAACAGTTATGCAAAAGTTATCAAGAGCATACAGGATTATGTAGGCTATAGCTATAAAATTCAAATTTACATTTCATTTGTCATACAAATATCTTAAACATATGACAATTTAATCAAAATCGTTAGTCATTTTCAAGAAAATCAAAATTGTTGAAAAATTTTCCATGTAAAGGGTAGTTTAGGGTGGGGCTATTTTCTTCAAAATCTTCGTGTCGCATCCCTAAAAGACATTAAACTTAAATATCAACTTTGGTTTTTAACCGAATTTTCGTTTTTGAGTTATGCTGTCCTCAGACTGACACACACACACACATGCCCACCCACCACACACACACACACATACCCACCCACCCACACACACAAACACACACACACACATACACGGATCTTTTTCCACAAATGTTTTTTATTTTATTCAGGGGGCCTCAAAACATATATTTCCGTTGAAATCTCGACATCGAGTTTTTGGGTGGAATACAATATTTCCTCTACTTACCAGCAGAGAAATTAAAAATGCACAATTTATTTCGAATACCTTTCCTTGGCATCAGTCATTTCAGAAATATCCTTTAATATTGGTGGTTTCAAATTTTCAAACTTCGGAATTTCTTTCATGGGAACGATATGAGCTTTGTTTGTTGTTTAATTTCTTTCAACAAAATATTTACTCTATAATGAATACGACTATGAACTGTAAGTCTGAATGAAACTTAAAAGGAAATAAATGTTAACTTTAAAATTTACCTACTTACTATTTTATGTAGGAAATAAATAGATGCAGTTCTTTATAACAATACAAAACGATAAGATTTGTATCAAAATATCCAAGAATAAATAAAGGAAAACAGGTATTTTATTTAACTTTTGAGTAAATGTAGTAAGATAAAGTCAATGATTTTATTTACGTATTTAATAATGGAGACTAACAACTATTTTCATTTAATCGTTCAATAAAATTAAATAAGGACGCGCAATTTTGATGATGTTTATATCGAATACAGTTTAGCCAGCGGGAAAGAGAACACAATAATGTGAGGCGTGTGTGTGGTCAGCTATTGCGACGTCTTACCTTCATGTAAATTATAATTCATACATCAAAGTGCAAATATAGGGGCTTTTTAAGAAGAAATTTGAGACAGCGGAATGTAGATTAGTTCTACTCTATCATTTTTTTACCTCACATCGCTGTGGGGTTTATAACTACGTGGCCAACAACAATAAGAACAATCAACAACAATAAGAACGATTTCCAGAACGTTCGTGAAACGTCGATTGCCGGCCTGTTTATAACAAGTGTTAAGAAAAGGTGAATTTCGAGAAAAATCCGTGCTAGGCCACACTCGTCTATATAAGCGAGTGCGGCAGCGAAAGAAGCGAGTTGTGATGGAGTCGTGAGTGCTGAACGAGACAGATGGTAGCAGTGTGTACGTGTTTACAGTCGTTGAGAGAAATGTGTGTGTCGTCAGAGACGGCTTTGGAACATTTCATCGTCGCGTCTGAGTTAGTATTGAAGTGTTGTGAAGCTGTTTTAATGAGTGTGATCGACAAAGCCAGCAGTTTGTGAGACAGACAGAGGGGCAGAGTAACAGTGAGAGAATGAAGTATATGTCAAAGTTACGAGAGGAAAGAACTGTGAGTTGTAAGGTCACGAAGAACTGTAGCCTGTTTTAGCGATAAAAAGAACTGTGTTTCTGTGCTTCAGTCCTGAAAGAGAAAATAAAGTGATAGGAAAAATAACTGGATTTGTAATTTTTGTCATGTGGTGTCAGATGTGGGATTTGCCACATTATCTTGTGTCACAATATTTTTATGCTGAAGTATGCGTTCATAGACGCATGAGTTCAACACCTCCAACTGATATAGGATTTTATTGGATGCAAATTTATTTTCTTGCAATTTCTTGGGATTATCACGTTACTTAGATGCATGTTCGGATGAAGGCAACAATTGCAGATGTGCTTATCTATTCTTGGTATTCTAAGAGAGACCGCTCAAACGTACCGTTTTGCAATTTGTGAATTTCCAGAGATCGATAACGGCAGATATGCTTCGCGATGTATTTACCCAAATTCGCTACGCGGTTCGCAACAAGATGTAGAATGCCTGAGGCATGTGGGACGCATGCGCATTACCATAAAGACAAAATCCGCCGCTCTGCAGTTGAGCCCCGAAGCGCTAAACCGACAGACTTCCTTGTTGCTCGAGCCATTATATCGTACCAGGTTATTTTTTACTTTCTTTTTAGGATGGGAGTCAAGCTGCGGATTATCTGGATCCCATCGCAGCTTCACTCTGCGGTATTTTCCTGTACAGAAACAAGCATGTATATGTAAGGCGTGAGGACGATGACAGAAAAACGGTGGGAACATGGGAACACGGGCTTAAAAAAAGAAAACACTGGCAGCAGGCGAAAAAAAAGAACTTCTGGGTGACGAGAAGCGTTGGCGAAAAATGGCGCTTTCAAACCGTTAGACGGCAATGAATGCCAAGAATACCAACTAATATTTCCATGATATATAGTTTATTTACAATACAGACTAAAAACTCCACTGCTAAGCTAATTTTAACATTATCTTCAACTTTTACTTTCTCTACTAGCAGGTAGAGGAAGTATTGCAATCCACCCAAAAATTGGATGCCGAGTTCTCAAAGGAAACATATGTTTTGAGACCCCCTGAATCCAAAAACAAAAGCATTTTTAGAATAAAGGCCTGTGGACAGCATAACTCAAAAACCAAACGTTGGTTAAAAACCAAAGTTGGTATTTAAGTACAATGTCTTTCAAGGATGCGACACGAAGATTTTGAGGAAAATAGCCCCACCCTAAGCTACCCTTTACATGGAACATTTTTCGAAAATTTGTATTTTCTTGAAAATGGCTCTAACAATTTTGATTAAAATGTCATATGTTTGATATATTTTTGTGACAAATGAAATGTATATCTTGAATTTTCTGGCTATAGCCCCTGTAGTCGTATTTACTCTAGACGACTTTTGCATAACTGGTAAACCGTTAGATATAGACCAAATCATACTATACAAAAAATGTAGATCTTGCTAAAATACACAATTTATGACCAAATAAAATTTCTTGTACGGTGAACCATTTCGGAGATATTCCTTGTTATGTGTGTGAGTTTCGAAAAACTTGGAACTTTCGTGAAATGGATCATCGTTGCTCATTTTTTTATATGTTACGCGTGCAAAGACAACAGAATCTCAAAGCTTTAAAAGATTTGACTATCGCACAAAGCTTACTGTATTTTAATATTCCCCTTGCATCTACAAGGAAATAAGCAATAAGATAATTTGTACAAATGTTTATTTCAACTAACACGAAGAAGATATAGGAATCAGAGTTTGTAAGAATGATTAGTTCAAGAGTAGAGAAAGTCATGTGAGTGCAACATATGAGATTTTTTATTAAAATATGTATATCTTCTTTATCTGATTACCTTCCCCGTAATGAGGATTTATACCCACTTAAACCCTCTAGGGTGAGACACCTGTCGGTGAGTAGACGAACCTATGGACCGGACAGAGTGAAGATCTGGAAGCGGGTGGTCAGCCAAGCACCAGGAATCTTAAGAGATAGACAAAATCTGGTTAAAGCATTCAATTTATGTCAAATAAAATTTTTATAGAAGTAAACATTTTCGAGATATTCGTTGTTATTGGTTCCAAGTTTTTAATCCTTTCCCCAGACTGGAAATAATTCTTTCTTAGGCCTCGGACATGCAAACAGAATGGAATGTCAAAACCATCGCACAACTCTTAAAACATTTGACTATCGCCTAGGGCTACTATAAACTCACGTTGGAGCTTTTTAAAAATTCAAACGAAGCTATGCTAGAAAGCTGTTCTGAATTTTTGGATATAATATATATAATATTTAATAAAAAATAGCGTAATTATAAAATGTAAAATGACCTGAGTATGTTAAGTCATTAATTAGTGGAGTTTTACTGAAAGTTAGAAGTTAATTTGTCAAGAATATTTTCACTTAAATTAAACATAGATATAAGTACGTAAAAGTTTCAACGCAATGGTAAAAGTAATGGCTTTCGAAGGTGATAATCTAGTTCGGTCTGTTATAATCTTAAAACACAAAGCAACAGAACAGTTGAGTGTGACAAAAAATATATAAATAAATATATTTAGTCACAGCAGGGGCACTTAAATCTGCTACAGAAACAAAGCTAGAAAAGAATATATCATACACAACAATGGCAGCATCCATACTTTATTAGGTTCGACGCACAGTCAGGAAAAAAACGAATATACACTCAACAATAATAGGGTGTGTAGAAATGGGTATAAAAACACGACAAAATAAATATAAAATTTACGAGACGATTTTTCGTTAATTTATGGAACTATTTCAAATTGGTGGTTATTTCATAAAATAAATAATAATCCAAGATGTCGACTGCAGTTGTTATGAGAACAAAAAACTAATATAAAATACAGGTATTTCATTTTGAAGACATTGAATCAGTACTGAGTTTCACTTTTCTAGAAAGTAAAAGGAAAGAAACAAGTGCTACAGCACTTCCGGTGTGCGCACGTGCTTAAATGCACGCGCTAAAACACCCCGTGCCTTTTAAATGCTCCCCTTCTCTTCAGACACGACCTTTTCCTTCCCCCTCTAACCCCCTACAGAATAAATGAGCCAATGCCCCAATGTAACCATGCAATGTAGTGGCGCTGTTGCGGTTACCTCAGTCATTCAATGAACAATCGAATATCGGTTATTCAATGTGCAATATATCGATTGTAGTTGAGGAAGCGGTTATAGACTGGCGTTACCAACCTCGCTACATATCGGCGAGCACATTCCCACGTCACACATCCGAAAACCGTTTAGACGTCCCAAGACTCGAGGCAGTTATAGTTCAGAAAAAAGCAGTATTGCCAACTAAACGTTTCTGTCTCTAGCAGATAACTAAACTCAAAAATAATTCTCAACTCTGGGACTCAAAAATATGATTTTGCACTCAAATGATTCTCTCTACTCTTGTACTATTATTACAAACTCTTATTCCTCTATATTCTTCATGTTGAGATAAACACTTCCAGGGATTGTAACTACAAAGAGAATACAGTGGTCTTTGAGCGATAGTTAAATCGTTTAAAACTATATGAAGACTCTGAAATTGCGCTCTATTTGCGCAGCCTACAGACAAAAAAGTGAATAACGACCTTCCATTCAAGAAAGGGATAAGTTGCAATGTTAAGGATAGTTTAAGGTGGAGGAATTTTCTTTAAAATCTTCTTGCCGCATCCTTGAAAGATATTAAATTAATGTGAACTTTGGGTTTTTAACAGATTTTTAACACACACAAACACACACACACGCACAAACACACACACACACACAAACACACACACAAGAACCTTTTTCTAAAATGCTTTTTTGGATTCAGGGGGCCTCAAAGCAAATATTTCCAATGAAATGTGGCCATAGAAATTTTCTATCAAACAGAATGCTTCCCCTGCTATACTTACTAAAGAAATTAGAAATGTCGAAAAAAATATATTTCAAATTGATGATTTTTAAGTTTAAGCATAACTATCATTGTTATCGAAACCTTCAGTCATTGACAGTGAAATATTTTAGATTCCGTCATGGCTTTAAAAGCCCATGCTACGTTTAAACGCCTATTTTCTACTTAAATTTTCGGAAATGTTTGAACACAGGGTCAAAAGGGCTCAAAAACCACCAATTTCAGCGGAAAGATGTGGTTAAGCTAGAATCCGAGGAGAGAAATTTCTAGATCATGATGCACGAGTGTAAAAAATTTGGGTTTCCTCAACATTACATTTTTTACTATCTGTTCCGTGCTCATTTAATTTTGTGCTATTTTTCTAGAATTTTTTCCAGCATGTGCTCCATTTAAGTGATTAATATTTATTATTATTGTTATTATTATAGAATATTATCATTAGAAAATATTATTCAAACATATTGTAAGTTAAACTACTCAATCCGTTACCCTTTATCAATTTCCTTTTTATTTAATTCCTTTCCGTGCATTATTACTGGCTTCAAAATGACACACATTACGCCATATACTATTCTGACCAACTATTGTTTACACAAGCGTTATGAACTACCCATCAGCGCCTTAGTTACTCTCTGCCTCCTTGGCAATGTGACGTCATCCAAGGAGCATTCGATTTTACATACTTCCCAGACGGAAGCTTGAAACAATGTCATTATTTAATATATTTAAGTATTATGGCGTTATTTTTTGAGGTTCTATATGAATTTTATTAAAAAGCACGCTATAATTCATTACATTAAAACACCTGGCACTAATATGTAGTAGAAATAGTAATAATAGTAGTAATAGAAGAAAAAGACTCCGTAATTTTGCTGAATTTCATGCGGTAGCTGCAGAAATAATTCCCTTTTTCCATCAGTGACCCTCCCATTCTCTCCCTAACTTCTTTCACACCTTTCTCCCTCCTCCCTTTCTCTATCAACATTTTGCGCAACCAACCCCCTTTTTTTCCTACTCACTTCTTGCTTACTACCATTAGATGAAAAGGAGGGGATGTTGCAGGGTGTGTAATAAAATTAATTGCCAGATACATCTCTACCAATGAATTTACCGTGAGGATGTTCTACAGATAACACTATGTATAGTAATAAACATTCTGACTAAATCTTTTAGTACAAATGGGTTAGCATTATTCATACAGTATCTTGTGGTGCTAAACCATAATAGCGGTTTGATATCAGGATTTTCGACAACACCTTGTACTGAAAATTGGTAAACCACCTTGTTTCTTTGGAGAACCTAACCTAATGAGAGGCTTTACCCCACTCCAATCCTTCAGTCGTAGAGCCAGACCGTCAGAATCCTGTGACGAATAAAACCAGTCAATTTCATAGTCGTTTATAGGTTAATTGTGAGATTGAAAATAAAGGCAACTCCATTAACCGTTTCTGTGGGACCCTAAGGCGAACATTAAGTAAAAAATCTGATGTGTAGCACTCACATGACTTTCTCTACTCTTGTACTAACCATACGTATTCCTTTATCTTCTTGTTGACATAAACATTTGCAGAAATTACCTTACTTGCTTATTTCCTTGTAGCTGGAAGAATATATGAATGCAGTAGTCCTTCAGCGGCAGTCAAGTGTTTTAAATCTTTCAAATTCCGTTCTCTTTGCACGTTTAACATGTAAAAAATTGAATAACGATGTTCCAATTGACAGAAGTATAATTTCTTCAAAACTCACACAAATAATAAGGATATCTCCAAAATGGTTCACTCTCTCTTCAAACTAATCAGGATAATTGGGAATTCGCATAGTTGAGTTCGCATAACTATAATTCTACTATATTTCACGCTTTCGTAAGAGCCATTTCGAGCACGTCCTAGCAGGCTAGCCAACCTTGCAGTCCCACACAGTGTATACAACATTTTGGTACCTCGCCCGCACTTTATTTCTCGCCAGAAACAAAAGAGGCATGAGCATGCTTTGCATATACGTGCATTGTGTCCATCTGTGGCTGCGTAGGCAGACAGAGTGGAGTGTTCGATTCTAGTCAGAGGCAGTGGACGTTATTTATTGCTCCACGGTTGGCTGAAGTAATGCTCCTCTGGAGACCTCCGTGAGGAACGTGACATGGACATGATTTTAGAAACTTGGATTTATTACCCCTGCCGAGTGTGTTGTAAAACACATCAAGACACTGCAGCGAAAAAATGTAGCTACTTTCTTAATCCGGAGAAAGAAAGGATTTGCTTTACGCGAAATACCTCTTTGTTCTTACTTCTGATACTCCTTTTGTATCTACAGTTCAGCTTATGTTCTTGCGGTTGCGTTTCACATAAACTCTATGTTTGAACGAGGTATACATTTTTACTTTCTCTACTGCTAAGTAGAGGAACTATTGTATTCCATCCAAAAATTCGATGTCGAAATTTCACCGGAAAGTCGGTTAAAAACCAAATGTGGTACTTACCTTTTATGTCTTTCAAGGAAGCAACACGAAGATTTTGAAGAAAATAGCCTCAACCTAAACTACCCTTTGCATGGAAAATTTTTCGAAAATTTTGATTTTCTTGAAAATGGCTCTAACGATTTTGATTAAAATGTCATATGTTTGAGATATTTTTATGACAAATGAAATGTATATCTTGAATTTTCTGGCTATAGCCCCTGTAGTCGTATTTACTATGGACGACTTTTGCATAACTGGTAAACCATAAGAGATAGACCAAATCTTACTACACAAAAAATGTAGATCTTGCTAAAATACACAATTTATGTCCCGATAAATTTTCTTGTAGGTTGAACCATTTTGGAGATATTCCTTGTTGTGTGGGTGAGTTTCGGAAAGCTTAAAACTTTCGTGAAATGGAACATCGTTGTTCATTTTTTTATATGTTAAGTGTGCAAAGAGAACGGAATCTCAAAGTTTTAAAATATTTGACTATCGCACAAAGGCTACTGTATTCTAATACTCCCCTTGCACCTACAAGGGTATAAGCAATAAGAGAATTTGTACAAATGTTCATCTTAACTAACACGAAGAAGATATAGGAATAAGAGTTTGTAAGAATGGTTAGTACAAGGGTAGAGAAAGTCATGTGAGTGCAATACATCAGATTTTTTATTTAGTAAGATTTTGTCTGTCTCCTAAAGAGACGAGGTTGGACATCGCTGTTTTTGTGTGGTGGCTGACACCTGGTATATGCATCAGCTGAATCAGCTACCCTTATTTTTTGGAAGGTAGGCCACCCACCAAACGCCATGTGTGCTTTAGTCCAGTTTTGCTCATAGTAAAACGCATTGCATAAAGTTCAGAGGAACAGCGATTTAAGAGACAGAACGCACGCCTCGCTAAAGCGCAGCTAAAAAACATACGACTATTTACTGAGAGCAAATTCCGGTTTCCAGCCCATTTTACAAACTTTTTATTGCAATATACGTAACAATGTAATTCAGTAAACGTCTTTCAAAAATGGACCTATCATATAAGTACATTAACATAAATGGCGGATTCTTGTAAATATATAATAGTTTTTGCCACTTAAGAAATAATATTAAAACTCCCAGCAAGACATTAAAACTATATTAAAAAGCTAAATTAAGCACGAAAAGTCGCGAAGTGGCAATGACAGATCGTGGCATACTGTTGAACTTGGTATGTGTTTTCAGTGAAATGTCGAAATAGCTGAAGAGAGTTATGACTGTATCCTGTGCGCCAACCCGTGGTACATGGGTTCGCGTCTCCACATTGTAAAATTCTTTTTATGCTCGTCAAAATGATGTCCCTGAGGGTTTAAGACATAACTTGAATCGTTTTTGGTTGCATTTCGAAATAAAACAGGTATAATAACTTCTTCATGAGATTCGCACGATGTAGTGTGTCATTATGAATGCCGACTCCCTCCATTCTCCACGCGTACGCTATTTCATTATATATTGTACCATTCCTTCACCATGTATTCGACAGACGAGGATGCTGATATGCTTTTGATTTACGGAGAAGCAAGAGCCAATGTACAAAGCACATGACTTTCCCTTTCTTATTCTTATTGATCTACCTACTTCATGTTAACCATATAAATATTTGCAGTAATTATCTTGTTGCCAATTATCTTGTATCCTTAGTTACAAAACTTTGACAACCCTTAATGGGCATGATGGAGAAAAGCATCTGTTTCTTTGCTGTGAGCAAGATGAGCAAGGAAAAAGTCGCCCATTTCTCATGTCCAGTTAAGAAGCATTAGTGCAGATGAACTTTGGAGTACAGTTCATTTACTTGTCGACATTCCTTCACAGCAGTATGTCAGGTATTCCTGCTGCTTGGATTAACAGCGAGCGGCGGGCGTCGTAAAAACAGTCACTTTGAGTCATTTCGCGAGGAACAAGTGATGAGCGAATAAATCACGGCAGGAACACGGCATGTGTTCGAGACAATGCCCCCTACATACCACGTCACCGTAGTAGGTGGGAACAAATTATTAGGGTATTGTCTCTGCTAGTATCGAAAATTTTCTCGGGACAACACGACCCACGGGTATTGGGTGCCCAGGATTTAAAATTCAGGCATGTTCATTTGTGTTAAGAGTTATTGCAGCGTTTACTAGCGATGAGAGTACGCCCATCGTGTCGACCGACCGACCACCCACCCCTCCCGGTATTGTTACATTGTTATAAAACTGTGGAAAGATGTCAATGCACCTCCAAGGTTGACTGTTCCTCCTCAACTGACCAGTGCGGCGGCAACCTTGCTCCTACTGGCTTCTGCCGTGCATCGCCCCGCCGCTTCGCTTGTACTGCTGTCATCTGTTTCCTCCTGTTTAATGCACTGACACTCACATGCTTTTCTCTACCCATGTATATTATTTTTTTCTCTACTACGTATACCAGAGGAGGTATTCTATTCCACCCAAAAATTCGATGTGAGTCTGTGTGTCTGTGGACACCATAACTCAAAAACGAAAAGTCGGTTAAAAACCAAAGTTGGTATTTAAGTTTAACGTCTTTCAAGGATACGGCACGAAGATTTTGAAGAAAATTGCTCCACCCTAAACTTCCCTTTACATGGAAAATTTTTCGAAAATTTTGATTTTCTTGAAAATGACTCTAATGATTTTTATTAAAATGCCATATGTTTCAGATACTTTTATGACAAATGAAATGTATGTCTTGAATTTTGTATAACTGGTAAACCGTAAGAGATAGACCAACTCTTACTATACACACAATTTATGACTAAATACAATTTTTGTACTGAACCATTTCGGAGATATTCCAGGTTATTTGTGAGTTTTGGAGAACTTAAACTTCTGTCAAATGGAACATAGCCATTCGTTTTTTATATGTTAACCGTGCAAAGAGAACAGAATTTCAAAGCTTTGACTATCACTCAAACCCTACTGTATTCCCAATTTCTCTTTGCATCTACGAGGAAATAACCAATAAGATAATTTGTACAAGTGTTTGTCTCAACTAACACGAAGAAAATATAGGAATAAGGGTTTGTAAGAATGGTTAGTACAAGAGTAGAGAAAGTCATGTGAGTGCAACACAACAGATTTTTAGAGAAAGGTACCGTGTCTGTGTGTGTGTTTGTGTGTGTGTGTGTGTGTGTGTGTGTGTGTGTGTGTGTGTGTGTGTGTGTGTGTGTGTGTGTGTGTGTGTGTGTGTCAGTCTGTGGTCAGGATAACTCAAAAACGAAAAGTCGGTTAAAAACCAAAGTTGGTATTTGAGTTAAATGTTTTCAAGGATGCGACACGAAAATTTTGAATAAAATTACTCCATCCTAAACTACCCTTTAGATGGAAAATTTTTCGAAAATTTTTATTAAAATGCCATGTTTCAGTTATTTTTATGGCAAATGAAATGTATCTTCGATTTTCTGCCAGTAGAATTTGAAGTCTTCATTCTGAGTCAGTTTTGCGAAACTGATATATAAAATCTTACTACATAAAAATGGATATCTCGATGCAAGTACTCAATTAAACTAAAACACTTTTTTATGGAGATATCCACTTTTGAGATAATGCTTCTTATTGGTCTTAATTTTCAAATATTTATGGTTTAGTCAAATAGGAAGTTGTTTTCATATTTTTATGTCTTGGCCATGCAAAGAGAATGGAATTTCAAAGCCATCACATAACCACCGGCTCTTAAAAGGTTTCACTACCGCTTAAGCGTACTGTATTTTCTTATCCTGATTGTACTTATAAGGAAGTATGTAGTAAAATCAGCTCAAACCGAAAGTGCTACTGTGTCTGTCCTGTTTATACTGGAGCCGCGTCACGTGACCTTCGAGAACGCTCCATACACACGTGCAACGATGAGTCAGTGGAATTAACTAGAAGCTTCTGGACAGTACGGTGTTATCGCGCTGTTCACACAGTCACTAGTTGACCTGTAGTCTCAGACCTCTCTTTTGTGTTTTACCGCTATTATTACGGTGACGTATATGCAGCCTCTCCCCAAGGCCACCGCCCCCTCTCGTCCGTATATTGCTGAACGATCCAATGTCACAATATCATAAAGATATTGGTAATCCCGGAAACCACTCAACTGATTCTAATAATTCTTTTACCACTGAAAGGTACATTTCTTCATAAGCTATAAAACATTTCCAACATTTTTAAACCTGGGAGCGGGCTTTCAATCATCTTGAGAGATTCTTTTCTTTAGCAGCGTGTTAAATTAGAACACATTTTATGAAAGCTTTCTTTTTCTAAGTCAGCTCCCATAAACTCAGTTGCGCTTTACAAATGATTTATTATAAAGCGTGCGTCACACTAAATATTTCACTTTATTCTCTGTAGATTTATTTATTGCTGAATGTACGGAGGCAAATTCCCCACACCCATACTGGCTTGTCCTGCCTACGTTCCAAATATGGAACAAGGAACAGAGACAATAAGAACCAGAAAATAACGAAAATGGAGAGCGCAACGGAAAATTGAAAAGATAATGGAAGACAGAAAAGACGGCGAAGAAAATGGAAAATAATAAATTACGAAATGTGAAGTAATAAAAGAATCACATCATTGAATAAGGTGGAATATAAATGTAGGAGGAGCAGAGGACGAATATACCTTGAGGGGCAGAGGTGAAAAACTTCTGAAAAGCAAGGAAGTATTTTAAACAACTTAGAGATGAACATCAAAATTACGAGAATAACACAGATTCATCCACTGTTGTTTAATTACCCTTTTAGTTTAATTACTACTTCTCAACGTTGATAGCTACAGTGGGTGCCATTTAAAAAGTCGCCGGGGGTGGCATACTATTTTTAACTGCCGATATATGTATAAAAATTAGCATTATAAGGAACCAAGGGATTTGGCTATAATTATGTTTCAATTATTTTCTTGTTAGCTGCAATTGTTTCAGCTGCACGCTGTTATAGTAATGTTTACTCATTTGCGGCAAGCTCACCAGCAGCTTCCCCTATGCGTAAATTTTTTTTTCATAGCTCACCCCACGACCTATAAATGAATTTAATTTCCTCAGCTGCATTACTTTAAGCTACTTCAATTGGGCACTAATATTTATACTTTCAACAATATACACACACATGTGCAGATTCTTGAAACGTCATCACCATCATCATTATCCTTATCATCTTCTTCATCTTTATGTTCATCTTCATTCTTATTATCTTCATAAACTTGCAAAGTCAGCAAAAAACACAAAATTTAGGCATATTTTTGACCCAAATGAGCTTACAAACTCCCTTTAAAGTGTTATAAAAGGTATTTCAAAATCTTTGTTTCCTGAGATATAAAAATATAATTCTTTGGATAGATTACAACACTTTTTCTACTTCTAGGTATAGGCAGGTAGGAGAGAAAGTATAATGTTAAAAAATCTGATTTCTTACACTCACATGACTTTCTCTACTCTTACACTAACCAATGCTACAAACTCTTCTTTCTATATCTTCTTCGTGTTAGTTGAGTTAAACATTCGCAGAATCTATTGTTTTGCTTATTTCCTTGTAGGTGCAAGGGGAATATTAGAATAGAGTAGGCTTTGTGCGATAGTCAAATCTTTTAAAGCTTTGAGATTCCGTTCTCTTTGCACGCTTAACATATAAAAAATGAATAGCAATGTTCCATTTGACAGAAGTATAAGTTCTCCACAATAGAGACAAATAACAAGGAATATCTCAGAAATGGTTCACTGTACGAAAAATTTATTTGGACATAAAGTGTGTGTTTTAGCAAGGTCTACATTTTTTGTAGAGTAAGATTTGGTCTATATCTTATGGTTTACCAGTTATGCAAAAGTCATCCAGAGTAAATACGACTTCATGGGCTATAGCCAGAAAATTCAAGATATACATTTCATTTACCATAAAAATATCTTAAAGATATTTTTGAGAAAATCAAACTTTTTAAAAACATTTTCTACGTAATGGTTAGTTTAGGGTGAACACACACACACACACACACGCACGCACGCACACACACACACACACACACACACACACACACGCACGCACGCACACACACACACGCACGCACGCACACACACACACACACACACACACACACACACACACACACACACACACACACACACACACACACACACACACACACACACACACGCACATTTCCGGTGAAATCTCGAGATCTGCTTAAGCAGTAGAGAAAGTAAAAAGAGGGGAAATGTTAAAACTAGAGGAAAGAGAATAAAATATGAAAATTGATGAATAGAATTATGCAGATGAGATACGAGAGGGAACAGAAAAGTGAGTCTTCGCAAATATAGATCCATTATCATACATTCCCACAGAAATCAGACACAAAATTACGTGCCTTGCCTTCAGCCGTTCTGTTGTTCTTACTTGTGATATATCTTTCCTCGAATCTCTATAAAAATGCTTGCAAAAAAGGAAAACCGACTGCTATTTTCCTTGGAAGAATTTATGGGGGGGGGGGTGATGCTGTGATTCGCCGTATTGTGTGTGCTTCTGCGGAAACTCTGATGGCTGTTGGCGGAATCTAGGTTGAATACACTTGAATGACAGATGCTCGTCGCAAGGTACAGAGTTCGATATTTGCAGGAAATGTGCGGTACTTTATCTGCCGCCGCACAAAGGCTTGTTGATGATGATGTATGTTCCAGCAATTTCTGCTAACGTCTCTTTCCCACAGCTCAACAGTTGTTTTCATAGGCGGCGAGCGGCGTTTGTTCTTCGGGAAGCAAGGCAAACACCTGGCAAAAATTACACGAGCTTTTTAACATGGTTACATGAAAACATTCTTATTTACAGGGCTCGGATGAAATGTTAGAAATATACAAGCACTTATGACCGAAAAGATTAGAAAATATGACGATAAATGATCTAAACTTTTCAGGCACATTTTCCAAATTTGTTTCTGGTGTATATATACCGGGTATCCCAAAAATATAGATGTTTTATATATTTGAGATGGAGGGTATGTCAAGAAACTGTCTTAACTTCCTTGGAAGACGCTCAACTTTAATACCGCGTTTTTTATTTAATGAATCTACATATTTTCTGTTATAACATATTGTTTATCTCTTATGGTTTACCAGATATGCAAAAGACATCCGGAATGAAGAGGAATTCAGAGGAGATTCCGCAACAATTCAAGATATATATATTTCCCTTATTTTTCATAAGGGTTTGTAAGAAAAGTTACCAAATTGGAGCCGCCCTGATGACATTTCTCAAGAGGGGTGCTACCCCTGAGAAGGGATGAGGGTGAAGTAAGAAGATAGGGTTGACTGCTCTTCAACAGTAATATAATTACATTAGCATATTTATGAGAATATGATAGCCGGATTGCATACCAATAAAGTACGACAACTGTAGTGTAAACATCAGGCTATCGTGCACAATGGGAATCGACAAGTCGTGTTCTGCAGGGAGACAGGTGTGCCATAGGTGAGCCAGTTCGTTGTGTAGACCAAACATGGAATGAAAACAATCCCACTCTCGTGACCTAGACATTGCTGCCAACGAAAACGCATTAGCCATTTTTCTGAACTGCCAGGTAGTGTATGTACCTAACCTGTCAGGTCTCGCAATGCTAAAAGGAAATGTCAGGGTATCAAGACAGGGGACATGCCTCATCGGTTTATTGCAAAGTGGCTTTTTGTTGCTTCCAGAAGTGTTTTGTGATCTTCTCTAACACCTTGAAAGATGGCATCAGCACTCAGCTTTTCTGTACCTACCTGTTTGGGCAAACTACAAGTCTGCAGAATCGTTAAGGCACTTTCAAAATAAATGAAATAAATCTATGTGTACGTAATAAGGGGTAGTTGCAGATTTATACGATTTCCCTTGCTTACGTTCCATGTTCACGATAAACGCTATTCGCCTGAAAAAATGTAAAAAGTGTATCTTAAAAACGAAAAGTCTCAAAATACAAAAATTGGTTTATTAAGTTCATCTTCCAGGATGCACGTGAAGATTTATATGAAAATTCCGCATTTCGTAACTTGTTATTGCAATGGCTCTAAGGATGTTTATTTAAACACCAGGTTTAAGATATTTGCACGAAATATTTCAATATAACCTGTAGGCGTAGACGTAGACAAACTCTTGCAACAATTGAATCTTGTTAAATAATACAATTTACTCAAATAAAACATTTTGAGGCATTCACCATTTCCAATGTATTCTTTATATTCTTCAGTAATCAACATGCACCAAGTATATTCTTCTTAATATCCACTGAACTCTACAAACGCATATGATTCTTCTTTAATAGTGGACTTCATCAACTAATTTAATTCACAATTTATATTGTGTTCAGTTTGTGAATTATTTCTCTTGACCTGCAACTCAATTACTCTGTTTTCTCGTTACATTATTAACTTATGAATACTTTTTGTTGCGTTGTAATATATCGCGATAAGAGTTATTAAAGTGACAATAAACGGAGCACTAAAATAAAAAAAGAACAACTGTGACCGTGTTATTACTCCGTGAAGAAATCAACGAATATTATATGAGCTCTCAGTTCCTTTGTTATTTTGTGAGGCGTGCAAACGTAATTACCCTTATGTTGGTACTGTTTGAAATATATATTTGACAAGAACATAGGTGGTCTTGGTGAGCTTTTGTAGACGTTGCACAAAATTGAATATTTTATTGTGTGCAATGGAGTGGAATTTCGAATTCTAGGTTAGGCACTAATTTCCGCCTCGTGTCAAAGGTTATACCGGGTGGAAGGAAATGACGAATAAAAAAGTGCAGTAACAAATGCATTTATAGTGAACGATAAAGAAGATAATTTAACATCTGTACAATCCTAACAGAGTAGGGCTGAATAGGCAAATGTTTTGTTTATTAATCGGCTTTCAAGCTTTCCCAGCACAGTCACAAGAGACCTAGCAGCTAGCTATTACTGCCAACATTTCTGACCATCCGTTCTACACACACGCCAAAGTCGCGTGATTCTATGTTTATTCAGGTTTGCTGAAATCCAATTATTTCATATGATTTTGTGGCTAAAGGATTCGTTTTAGCAAAAATAGAAAATTCACAAGTAACCGATCTTTTGGAGGTCTACTTTTGCATGCTAATTACAGAAGTAAATAACAGGTGTTGTGAATATGGCTGACGAAACATCTAACCAATTTTATTGTGAGGGTAACGCATCAGATGTTTTAATTGCTTAACCCTGTAGATGTGACAAACACGTGCTATATCCGAAGCACCTTATCTGCTGTAAGAACTTCATCGCAGGGATGATAAGGCTGCAACACTTCTTGCCTGTAATTTATGGCATGATAACACGCGCTTTGCTGTAGTAGATCAAAGGGAATTAGCGTGTATGATAACTGCCGATTAAGCAATCAAATTCCAATACGCGCTCCCTCCCCATTCTCTTTGTGTACCGGTCTGGAAACCCGGAGGCTGCAGCGAAGTTCCTGCTTATCTTAAGACACAAATCTCTGGGGTAAAGTAGGTACTATGTATAACGTCTAGCTCTGTGTGTGTAACATGACCCCAGCATGTGGTGGCATCGGCCTTTGTTCTTCAACTTTCTCTCCTGGAACAACAACAACAACAATAACAAAAATGACAATAGAAATAGTATTTTTAGATCTTCAAGCCTTGTATTCCTCCCAAATATCCTATATCGCGATTTCACCGTTAATACATTTTTCTAGGCCACATGAATTTATACAAAAATCTAAAAAAATATCAATTTGCGCAAAAATCTTTGAACAGCATAACTAAAAAATACTATAGTTCATATTTAAATTCATCTTCCAAGGATTCGACGCGAATATTTTTCCTGAACTATCTTTTAGCTGCAAAAAATGCGTATTATTTTTAATTTACATAAAAATGGCTCAACTATTTTTATTAAGTTCAATAATAGAAGTGCCTCTTACACAACAAAGAAAAAAAAACATGGCTACACGAAAAAATGCATTTAAATATGCTTTAGCGTTTATAATTCTTTTATGTCTACAACGAAATGTATAATGAAAATATTTATATACACTTTTTGTCTCTTAACAAGTACAAGATAAAAAAATTAACAATTGGAAGAATATTATTGTACAAACTTCATAAGTCATGCCAATATAATATATAACATACTATATGCTTATTATGCCTAGGTCCAGCATATGGTATATTTATTGTGTTGCGTAAAAAAGCTACTCTGGCTTTATTTTTTAAATGCTACATAATTAAACTTAATATAAAAATTGACAGGATGAATATTTAAAACTTTTTCATCACTATTATTCGTATACATTTATCGACTGCGCAAGAAATAGTATATTTTCGATCACATTGCAAAAATATGAAACAGTAAAAGTACACGATTCTGTACTATTTATTATTTGACTTAGGGTTTAATTTTACCAAACACAAAAAAAGTTTTATTGTCAGTTAAAGAGTCAGCGAAGGATGGCGAGTGGTAAGAGGGAGAGAGGAGAAAGATAAAGGGAGAGAGAGAGAGACGAAGATGTAGATAAAGGTAGCGAGTGAGCGAGAGAGAGAAAAAATTATGAGAACCCGCAAAAAAATCTCCAAATTGAATGGCTTCATCAGGCTATGAGCTATAATAGTAGTAATAATAATAATAATAATAATAATAATAATAATAATAATAATAATAATAATAATAATAATAATAATAATAATAATAATAATAATAATAATAATAATAATAATAATAATAATAATAATAATAATAATAATAATAAATATAATTTTAAGGAAAATTTTGGGTCCAATTCAAACTGAAAAAGGAGAGCTTAGACTCAGGAAAAATGAAGACATAAAACTAAAGAATGTGAAAAGATTTAAAAAACAATTAGTAAAAGAAGAATAAGATTATTAGGTCATTTAATGATGAAGGATAATACTAGACTTACAAAACTAATTTTCAAACATATATACGAAAGTAAGAAATGAACACGAGGCATATGGAAACATAAATGAAATGGAGTTAACAATGAAATAATGCAAGCTAGATCAAGGTTAAGAAACGGTTTCCAATTGAAAAACAAGAAGAAAGCAATTACAATTTGGACAAAAGAAAGAAGAAAAAAATCGCAGTGACAGGATTAAGAAACATTGCAAAGATAGAAACAAAAAATAAAAGAAGTGAATGTGTTAAGCGGTGGTTTGCTTAACTGGTGCATAGATGGCCTGAAACGAATATAATTTTTTAAAAAAAGGATAAATACATTCTTTTATCACTATTATTGTTATTGTTATTATCATGTTCATATCATCATTAGTATTATTACGTGATTGAAGCATTCTACTTTATTTTAAACCGTTCTGTACAAGAAAATGGTAAAATTTGTGAAATTACCTCGGATTATTGGTTCTTTAGGAGTCTGTCTAACTACTCTACCGAAAAGTTTGTTGTAAATTAAATAGAACGCTTGCTTCTTCACGACAGTGTCTATTCTTGCAGTGTTTGTTTAGTTTTGCCTCCTGCAGGCGGCGATTTGCGGCCCCTTAGGTTCAAGAAACTTCCTGTTTCTGATATAACTGTCTCAGCGACGCGAGCAAAAAGTGGATCCGCTAGGACGCGTTATCGAACCCATGCCTCTGGCGGTGCAAGGCCGTGATGAATGTCCGTAAGATAAGCACAGCTGGCTGGCTGGCACTTTGAATAATGCAAAAAGCAGAGCAGGTCATGGTTCCACGGCGGGCAAAACAAGGGTAGGAGAGGGAGTGGCAACCGACAACCCCCAAATTATCAACGGATGCCAGGAGACAGTGAAATATTGGAGGTTGCTCGGACAAAAGGCTGGGAAAAGCCAGAAATGGGGCTTTATTGATGTCTTAACAAGCCTGGCTTCCGTGTTCAGAACTTGCCTCATTGCTGAGAAATATATGTCTGCACGAACATCAACCTCTAAATTACCTATGTGAGAAGAAACTTAAATATGCCCCTGATAACAAGAAAACATCAGTGTTTCTCAAACCGTGGGACACGCCCTCTTTAAGGCGCGTGAGCGTTATATAAACATGCAGGCAGCTAAAGCCAAGAAACAGTTGACAGATCAGCATAACATAAGTCTGTGTTGCACTCACATAACTTTCTCTACTCTTGTACTAACTGTTCTTACAAACTCTTATTGGTCTATCTTCTTCGTGTTGTAGAAATTCTTATTGCTAATTTTCATAAGTGCACGAGTTTTGAGAGATAGTCAAATCGTTAAAGCTAGTCGCTATATGAAGGCTTTGAAATGTTCTTTTTGTATGGCCAAGAGATAAAAAAGTGAAGAACAACTTTCCATTTAAATGTATCTATATGGCATTCTAACCAAAATGG
Source organism: Tenodera sinensis (assembly GCA_030765045.1). Lineage (NCBI taxonomy): Eukaryota > Metazoa > Arthropoda > Insecta > Mantodea > Mantidae > Tenodera > Tenodera sinensis. The sequence goes on from CM060968.1 coordinate 73,390,052, forward strand.
TTTTTAACCGAATTTTCGTTTTTTGAGTTTTGTTCACAGACAGGCCCCACACAGCCACACACACACACACAGACACACAGACACACACACACACACACACACACACACACACACACACACACGCACGCACGCACACACACACACGGACCTTCTAAAATCGCACTTTTTGGATTCAGAGGCCCACAAAACATACCTATATTTCCGGTGAAATCTTGACATCGAGTTTTTGGGTCGAATACAATACTTCCCTTGCTTGGTATACGTAATACAGAAAGTAAAAATAGCTAATGAATCATCAGTAATTATGATCCAGGATTATGCTGAGGTTGGCGCCGTGCAGTCGGAACAGTAAGAATGAGAAGCCGGGCGCGCACCCAATGTAAACACAATAATTTAGTGCTAACACCAGAGAATTAAAATCTTCTGGATGTTTCGACATCTCGAACGTTCTGAAAAGTTCCTGTGACTATATAATGAGTGATAAAGTCTCGCGAAGCAATTCAATGCTAAAGCAAGGCTCCCAACAAACGCATTTTGGGATTCTACTGTATTTGAATGGTTGAAAAAAGGACGGGAAGGAAAGAAAAGGATATAGGAGGAGGAATTAAGTGACAGGGATGAGTGGAGTGGAAAGAAAAAAACTTTAGGAACAGAAACACTTGTATACATTGTAATTCTATGTATAAATAATAATTTATTATTACTTAGTATGCAATATGCAATGCACATTTCATACATATATTTATGACGTTACTATGGTGGTTAGTATGAGTAATTCACTGCTCGTAAGTTGAACAAGAAGAATACCAGGACTCCATTACCGCCCACCATTGAAAGTAGCACCCCTATGGGGAAGGCGTAGCAGTGTCAAAACTCTCCTTAACAGTAAAGTTGTCAGCCAAAGTGAACTGGGGGCCCAGAACAGGGGCCAGTTTACTATTTTTACTTCACATTTGCATAGGTACTGCAAGCTTGTTTCCTTTTATGAAGTTGGCAATTCATTGTTATGCAGACAGAGAAGGAGAGTTTAACACTTTGTGCATTTTGGTATTTGGTTGAAGGACCTTGTGTACCATTTTATAACTCTGGACAACCCATCCGTTTTTATTTTCTCCAGCCTTATCAGGAAAGTGAATAGTTTCCAACGGTCCATTCATCTGAAGTATTTACACATACTGCATGGGAACATCAGCTTTAAAAAGTCTACCCTAGGGTATGTATATTAAAAATCTGATGTGTTGCACTCACATGACTTTCGCTACTCTTGCACTAACTGCACTTACAAACTCTTATTCTTCTATCTTCTTCATGTTAGTCCAGATAAACATTTGCAGAAATTACCTTATTGCTAATTTTCTTGTACGTGCAAGGGAAATATCCTTTTTAAAGCTGGTCCCTATGTGAAAGCTTTAAACCTCCTCTTTGCACGGCTAAGAAATAAAAAGTGAATAACTAATTTTTCTATTTTTTTTTTTTTTTTTTGTAAATTCGGGGTCTTCAAAACATAATTTCCGGTGAAATCTCGCCATCGAACTTTTGGATCGAATACAATATTTCCTCTAGTTTCTATACGTAGATAGTAAAGGTCGATTATAGTTTTTTACTCCTTTTATCTACATGTAGGCACATAAAAAGGCTGGAACGAAAGCAAAAGAATCTGGTGTGATGCATTCACTTGTCTTTTTATACTCCTCTTGGAAATTATTCTTACAAAAGCTTTTTGTTGTATCTAGTTCTTGTAAATAGCTGTAAACCTTCGTTATGCACTTACATATTTGGTCATAGATACGAGAGGGATGCGGTAAGCTAATGCGACAGTCAATTTTTTTCAGAGCACATCGAGTTCAGAGTTCTATGCTCTTCGCATAAATACGAGAAGAGAAGGATCGAATAGCGATTTGCAGTTGAAAATTCAAACCAATAGCATAACATCTCGAAAATTATTAACGCCACGAAACATTTTATTTGTCATTAAGTGTTTTAAAGCAATTTAGATTCTGTATGTGGTAAGTTAACTTACAGTTTGCCAAAGAATGACTTCAATGGTATTCACAGAAAATTCATGAAATACATATTTTGAAAATCTTAAGATTTTCATCCTTGGAAGAATTTCAGTACTATGTTTGGTATATATAATGGCTCCGTTTTTCAATAGTGGTATTTACACACGCGCGCGCACAAACACACACAAACGAACCATTTCCAAAAAGTTTTTATGCAATCCTTGCATTAAAATAGCTTATTATTACGGTATAAATCGTGCGAAATTACAAATTTCTGGCACATGAGCCAAAAGATTAATTAGGGATTACCATGGCAACAACACAACAATGATGTCATTCCGCTATAACATAATTTTCTTCAATGTACCTATGAAAAAACCTGATATCATCACTCTGGGAACATTTCAAACAGTTTTTCGTTAACATCTTTGGATTTTTTTTGGGAATTAATAAGCTCTCAGCACTGTTGGCTTCGTTCAAAATTTCAAGGGGAATACAATACACATTTTCAATAGTTTTATCCTTATCTTCCATTTTACTCTACAATTGTTGAAACAAATGAGACAACAAGAGCCAAAAACAAGAGCAGGTCGTCCGGATTTACCCGGGCAGGGTGGATGTCCACTGTACCTATCCGTTTAATACGGATTTATCCGTGAGATATGAAATTGTAAAAAACAGCAGCTCCATGTAAGTAGATTTACTAACATGTGAAAAAACTCCTGCAGGACGAAATTCTGACACACCGACAACACTCTGCGCCCTTGAGAGCGTCGTTCTACAACAAAAATACATGTTTGTTTATGTTACCTAGTGAGTTCCCGCTTGCCTTTGAATGAAACATCTGCTTAGCAATCATATTATAACTTAAATCAGCTATCTTTGATATATTATACTTTTACATTTAGCAAATTTATTAATTTCTCTTCACGCCTTTTAATGCTAACTTTGCATAAAACGTTGTATGTAACACATCTATAATCGTTTCATTATGACATCCGTACAGAGGAAGTTCGAGTAATATGGAATAGGTAGTAATAGGGAATAGAGTTACTTATTGTTTGGTGCTGCTATCCAGCGGTGTCTACTAGAAACACATCAGAGGTGACTTTCAAGCAGTCTCGCCTGGTTTGTGCCTGGTGTTTTGAGTATGAATGATTATATCATTTCTGTCATCTAAAATGTTTTGCGGGTAACTTTTTAAATATTTACGAAAAATATTTGAGAGTGTATAAGAGATGTAAACTAGTATTATGTTTACAACAAAGGTTGAAGCATTCATGCTGCACAGATCTTCCGTTTTCATTTTATTTTCGTGCAATGACTTCGTTTGAATATGGCGGGTAATATGGAATACTGCCCTCCATTTATATGAAGTATCCCATAATACCCACATTGTTTCTGATAAATAAAATCTATAACTTTGGAATTTTTTATAATATATTTAATTTTTTTCTGCAGAAATGACAAATAAACGTCATAGTAATGGGGAGAAGATATTCCCTGGTATGGAGATGCAGAATACATTTTCTGTAGTGGCAAGTTTTCGGCTGGAAAGTTTGGGCCTAGTATAACATGAATGCGCAGGAGCGGAAAATCTTGATTATGTTAGCGATTTCTGCAAATCAATTTTTCAATGCACTTTATTTTGTAGCTTATGTTTATACTAGATATTGTAATCGAAGTCAGTGCATTATTATGTAAGAAAAGGTTTTCGAAAGCGATAAATAAGCTATTTAATGTTTTTTTTTTTTTACTTGAAATAATTATTGATTCTGTAATATTCCATGTCACTCTTAATATTCCGTATTACCCGCAATAAACAATTGAACACTTTTTATCGAAAATTAATAACAAAATCTAATTTTTTGTTCAAAATTCAGCAGAGCTTTCGTGAAAGATCTGGCCACGTGATCGCCGGTACGTGTGTGGAAGTCGAGAAAAGTCCGTGTGTCGTCATCTATACTATATAAAAAGGCCAGAAAATAGCAGTGAATGAGCCTACGGTTACAGAGCTAGTCAGTGTGTCAGTGGGTGCGAGACAGCTGTGCGTGTGTGTCGTCGCGAAAGAATCGTCGGTCGTCGTGAAGAAGATTTTAATGGGCGTCGAGTGATTGCATCGTCTTAGTGAGTTTATGAGAGAAAAGGTGAATAAAGACACTGAAAGGACTGAGCAAGGTTACGGGAAGTAAAAGTTGTGAGTTGCGACAGCACAAAAGACTGTGGACTGTTAACAATGTGAAGAAAACTGACAATAATGTGATAAACAAGTAGACGGGATTTTGTCACTTTGAAACAGTGGTGTCAGAAGTGGGATTCGTCGATTTTGTCACATTGTCACAGTATAAACTATCAAAATATCTCCACTTATATGCTCCCGGCATATAAGCTTTTTAGAATAGTTAGAATTAATCGTGGCCTCGAGAAAGTGCCATGCAACATTAACATTGCAAATGCTTGGTAAGGATGTAGAATTTGCTCAGTGACACTGAGAGTCGTGCAGTGACAGTAGACATGCGCATCTCTTGAAATAAACAATGGAGGTCGACCACCACGTAGCAAGCTGTACGCCCCCTCAACGTTGCTGGACGTTAACGAAGGAAATGAATTACAGGCGTTCCTACATTCCACGACAAGCACCAAGATAAAGCTGCTACTGCAGCTAGTGTTAAAACCTTTATTTGTGAAGCGGCTTGCGATTGTGGAAGAGATCCCGATAAGAAAGTCAGTCAGCAATAAATCCTCGGGTCCAGCTAGACTGAGAGACGGCCACTATCTTGACGAGATATTGAAGGCAGGGGTATGTATCTCAGTCAGACGTACCAACTCCACTACTTTAATTGAAGTATGGAAGGCAGAGATGCAGCGATATGCCTCGCCGTGACTATTTTGGACTTGGAGAGATATTATAGAGGGCTGTGGGCTGGCCTTCACAAAGGAGAAAGCTAGCAGTGGTGGTTTCTTCAGCAGTACCAACATCACCACTGACTAAAATCTTCTCCACAACCAGTAGTGGCAACTGCATTCTCTATAATTTCCATCTTTTTGTTTATTTCACATAAAAATGAAAACTATCCATCTAAATACAAAAAATAATTCACATTTAGCCTCTATTTACATACCAAAAAATTGCAAATATATTTGGGATAGCTGAGAATGTCTAAAATGTTCCACCAAAACCGTTATTTTCGATTTTTGGAAATAATCATGCCGCATTCCTGGAAGAACTATGCCACCCATCTGTCAGTTACACTATAAGCAGCGCCAAACTCGCCCATCGCCAGCACTTCCTGCCCTGAAAGACCGGATAGAAATAAAGGTGGAATGAAATTGAGGGATGGGAAATTCGAGGAATGTAGTTATCCTTGCAGACCTTACCTGGGTACCCGGGAAAACCACCGAAAAAACCGTAGTTCAGCAAGAGGGCCACGGGCATTGAACTCATGACCTCGAAAGCGATCCTGGCTCGTTAAGGACAAGGGAAAAAAAGATCCGGAATCAGTAAAAGGAGGAACATTTTAATGTAAACTTCAAAACGCATATGCACGAACATACCACATAGCACTGCCCATTTCAGCTAACATTCAATAAAGGGTACACGAGCACAACATTCGTAACAATGGCACAATTAAAAGAGTTGCTGACGTGTAACCAGTTTATATTATGAATATTATTTTGTTAGTTTACAGAAGAGTACATAATTATGAAACCAAAGTTGCGTGCGTTTTCCCTGCTAAGGAATAGGTTGTTGTTATTATGAAACAAATATCCAACAGCAGAATAAAATACTGTAAAGGTTTTGGAGCATGAAATACAATGTGTTTCAATTTGTTGTTGAATGCACGTAGTTGGAGCAAATGAGTTCCATGCAAGTAGCACACATGCGCCAGTTTACGTAGCCTCTACACCTACCTGTTTGTTCTGGGAAAGCAAAACCAACCTTATTATTGAGTTTCCTATATAATTTCCATTTAGTTGGGAAAACTAGATGTTGAATTTAATTTTTGCAAAATTTGTGCTGTAACAATAACATAAAAATCTGATGTGTTGCACTCACATGACTTTCTCTACTCTTGAACTAACCATTCTTACAAACTCTTATTCCTATATCTTCCTCGTGTTAGTTGAGATAAACATTTGTACAAATTATCTTATTGCTTATTTCCTTGTAGGTGCAAGGGGAATATTGGAATACAGTAGGCTTTGTGCGATAGTCAAATCTTTTAAAGCTTTGAGATTTTGTTCTCTTTTCACACTTAACATATAAAGAAATAAACAATGATATTCCATTTCACGAAAGTTTCAAGTTTTCCGAAGCTCACAGACATAACAAGGAATATCTCCGAAATAGTTCACTCTACAAGAAAATTTATTGAGACATAAATGGTGTATTTTAGCAAGATCTACATTTTTTGTATGGTAAGATTTTGTCTATCTCTTACTGTTTACGAGTTATTCAAAAGTCATCCATAGTAAATACGACTACAGGGGCTATAGCCAGAAAATTCAAGATATACATTTCATTTGTCGTCAAAATATCTCAAACGTATGACATTTTAATCAAAATTGTTAGAGCCATTTTCAAGAAAATCAAAATTTTCGAAAAAGTTTCCATCTAAAGGGTAGTTTAGGTTGGGGCTATTTTCTTCAAAATCTTCGTGTCGTATCTTTGAAAGACATTAAACTTAAATACCAACTTTGGTTTTTAACCGACTTTTCGTTTTTGAGTTATGCGGTCCACAGACTGACACACAGACTGACACACACAGACACAATTTATTCCTGTGGTTATATTTTCACATATACATTGCCCTGAAGCTGTTTATTCGTAACCGTTGTTCACTTGTATTTATTTCTCATCCTACTTCTGCACTTGTTTTATAAAGCCTTTGTTAAACATTCCGTTTAAAGTAATTCCTCTACTGTAAACAGTTTATTCTCTAACATATATACTTCCATTAATTACGCTTCTCTGCATCAGAAATGATGTTTTCAACTGAATGCATGTTCCCTAACAGATTTTTGTTGCGTTGAGTTGAACGGTGTAATCCTTTGTTTATCTACCACATCAGGTTTTCGAGAAAATCAAGAACACTTCAGTTTGTGTGTGCCCTATACAGGATGTTCAAAAAAGTGTCCGATATTGTAACAGGAGTTGGGTTTGCTCAAAATTAGAGTAAATGTTCCTATAAACATATGTCCGGAAACAAATACTTGTTGACATATGAGTCATTTTACAAAACTGTGCAACGTATCCACATTTTTGATGAATTTGGCATACACTAATGCCTTTAAATGTACCCATAGCTATAAATCCAATGGATTGAAGTCCGACGAACCCGGAGGCCATGCTACTGGACCTTCTCTACCAATCCATCGTCCATTAAGTGTTTGGCTTAAGTATCAGTATCGCTTTAGTCCCAATGTATGGGCAGGAATTATGAGTGACAGACTCCTAGGAGCTTCAGAACTCAGAGTTGCCTGCAAATATGCCTGCAACGCAGTTCTCAAAATTAGAAAGTGGAAAATGTATTAGTTTTTAGCAACTTACCGATTAAAAACAGTCTTTCAGTTGCGAAAAAGATATTAATTTTTAATATTAGAGTCTTTTCGTTCTTGTTTTAAGTATAGTCTTAAAGAAGTGTTTACTATGATTAATTATCGGCAGGTCCTAGCGCTTGAAGACCGCGCTTAGCGAACTTTAAAATGGCTTTCTTTACACATTCTTCCACAAACAATGTTTATAAAAGCTTATTCTTGTATCCGCTCCATGTCAAACGAGGTGGATATTTGTAGAAATGGTTTTATTAAGCATTTCCTTATAGGCAAATGGAAACAGGGGTGTACAGTAGGTTTAACAGCAAATACCTAGGAAGCAGTTAACGCCACAAAAATACCACTACATATACTCGTAAATTGTAAAGAGGAGAGGATGGGTAATGAGAAGACAAGGAAAAAGAGGGCTGAGGAGGGGTGAAGAGAAGAAAAGAGAAGAGAAACGAGAATAGAAGAGAAGGAAAGAGAAAATGAGAGAATGTAAGCGCTGTGCATTTTATGAACATCCACCTCCATTCCAACAGCAGTACATTTTATCGATAATTTTAACAGTGCAAGCAATTCAATTTCATATAGCCATCTGTTTTAAAGCATACTTCAGCGGAGAGCGGGCAAAAATGATTTGCAAGTGCAATGATATTTCCACATTTTCAGTGGCTAACTATAGAAGAGCGCCGAAAGGCATTTGTATAAATTCACTGATGGGAACCAGACAACAGTAATTTTGTTTGCACAAACGGACCGCCGCTAGTCATTTGCACCAACTGTACCCATGGGACAGATTACTGACACTGCGAATGCACAATAATGAATAATAATGCAATTCACTTTTCCATTTTTTAATGTAATGTTAACTGGATCTCCGAAATAAAATTTCCATATGTGCACGTACTTAAAGGTTCATATAGCTTCCTGTGGTTGAGTGCATTAACGGCATTTCAATAGTGATTCATGAAGTTAAATTTATTATTATTATTATTATTATTATTATTATTATTATTATTATTATTATTATTATTATTATTATTATTATTATTATTATTATTATTATTATTATTATTATTATTATTATTATTATTATTATTATTATTATTATTATTATTATTATTATTATTATTATTATTATTATTATTATTATTATTATTATTATTATTATTATTATTATTATTATTATTATTATTATTATTATTATTATTATTATTATTCTCTAGCTCAATAGTCACATAGTCAGGCAGGAATATTAGAGTACAGAAGGAGTAGAAGTTAAAACTACACGTATAATTGCAGTGCAGCGATAGTGCTTACATTACACAGAGGAGTTCCCCCCCCCTCTCATCCCAGCCCATTGAAATTAAGGTATGGGTATATAAACCACATACCTACCTATGTGACATCGAGTTTGCATTACTATACCCTTTCCAAAATGAGAGCACGTGGCCGCAATAGTATTGGCCCTGACCGCAGCACTCAATCTAAGTGGAAAATAGATCCCATATTTTGTTTGTGCTACTAATTTTAAAATGCGTTAATGGGCACTAAGTGGGTCCAGTATAGTTGTTCACTAATTTTCGGATTATTACCGCAAGGCTTTAATGACGTATTTAAAAGCATTTTCGTAAAGCAGGATATTTAGCTAATTCGCTAAATACAATTAAACTAACAGATAGGCACAATATTAATAATATAAGGCACAAAAGAGTGGTAGTTCCTGTCAATTATTTCTTCATTTTTTGTCATTTCATTTGGAAAATGTTTTCTTTCAGTTCAAGAGAGATATATATTACTGTTTCTGACAGGCCTAAGATATCCTTACATATTTTGAACGATAAAGAATCAATTTTTAGTGCATAAACAGCTAACAAATGTGGGTAAGTTGACATATAATACAGTAATATTGTATAAACTATTCAAAACGTGACATATTTATAAAAACAAGGCTAAATTGAAAGGTAAAATTAAATTGAATGCCATAGTTGACATTTATACCACGAATCTTTCGCTCTGTCCGCGATTATTTTAACTGACTGGCATTTTCACAACGTGATCTCAAATCATGTTTGACTTGCGTAATATATCCTCGTAATGGAATTGAATTTTTGAATTTGAATTTATCTTTCAAACTTGTGTCAAAGAATAATATTGTCACAATCCTTAATGTTGCTGGAATTTCTTAAAATGTATGAGTGAGTCTGACATTTTTCTTTACATAATAAATATTGATAAACACAGAAGGTAAAATCGCGCGCGCACACACACACACACACACACGCGCGCGCGCGCGCGCGTGTGCGTGCGTGGACTATTTCGTAAGTTGATTCAAGAAACACCATAACATACATTTCCAGCGAAATTTCGACATCAATCTTTTTACTTTCCCTAAACACTATAAAGTAGTTGGAAAAAAAGACTGCTTTCTCTGGGTTAAGGGGGCTTCAAAACGCAATTTTCAGATAAATGCCGATTTAGAATTTTTTTAATGGAATAAGAACTTTATTTACGAGTACTATAAAAGTAGTGAAAAAATAAAAATTTAATGACATTCGATTAGTCACCATTATAAACGTATAGGTAAAGAGTAATTTTGTGTCTGTCCATGTGTATGTGTGAGAGTATCTGGGCGCGCGTGCGCATTTGTATGCATGTGTTCATGTGCTCGCAGTAACGTTAAGAATGATCAAACCCAGGCTTGGTGAACAGGGCTCACAAGGTGTCAAGCCATTTGCCTGCTTCCCTACTGTTCGTGACCACTAAAGAGGAAAATCGGGGAAATCCAAAGGGAAAACCGGTTCTACCTAATGAGAGTGAGTGAGTGTGTGTGTGTGTGTGTCTGTGTGCGTGCGTGCGTGTGTGTCTGTGTGCGTGCGCGCGCGCTAGTAGCTACAGCAGGTAAGAATGGGAGGGAATGTTCACACCCTCGGAGTGCCTTTCCCCCCAACAACGGTTTATCTTAGGTACCAATTACAAAGTAGGTAAAAGGGGTCTAGTGGGATTAAGGTAAACAAATTTGAAACATTTGCTTATTACCAAATTTTCTTTTTTGAGAATTGTTTGTTAACAATAGTTAATAAACAAGATATTTTTATAGCATTTTTATAAACTGTTGTTTATAAACGATGATTATCCTCAACTAATCATAAAGACATTAGAAAATTATATTTGACGTTTGGTAACAAACAGTTAACTAAAAATTGGAATACACGTATATATGTTTTTATTACTAACACCTTTTTTTATTCTTTCCCCATATAGGAGTATTTAGTGAGTTATAATAATTTTGCTAACTATTGCACAACTATAAAAAATACAACAATTTGTGCAACATTAACTGTACCCAATGCAGAATTTTCGACAAAATTTCGAAAAATTTACCTTTATAAACTTTTCCATTTTCTGCTATAATTACTCAAACAAATCTATAATAAGATTATCAGCTAAATTGTTCAAAATTTGCAAAAACTAGCATTTTTAGCACCGATTTCCAATACTTTCGTTTTATCCACAGCCCAAAAAAGTAAACAAATGTTATTACTCATTTTTAAAACATCAAATAAAATGAAGTTGCATACGTTTAACGAAAAATTCGCCTTAAAAGTCTAAATCTGAAAAATGTTGGAGGCATTATTGAATTAGCTATACCTCTTCCTTGCGTTCATTACCAAGTTTAGCCGCAAGATCTGCATAGCCACCCCTTCCCCAGCACTAGAGTACACAAATGCTCTGATTTGGAATGCTATTCACGTCTCTGGAATTGCCATTTGTTTTCCCATTGCGGGAAATCATTCTTCTCCGCGCGTTTCAAGCAATTAGAACAGACTTCTTCTCAGCGTTTACTCTGATATCCAGCAAAGGCAGAATTTGCTTTAGGAATTCTGTGGGAACTAACTGCTTCACGAAGAAGAAGACGGGATGAACATAATGATAAATGTAATTTGCCTAGATCATCAGATGCCATTCACACAGTGCGCCTCCGTAAACCACTGATCCCAGTGGTAAAGTAGATATACTAGGAATTCGGTGTCGAGATTTCACCGAAAATATACCCCTGAATTCAAAAGAAGCAATTTTAGAAAAAGCTCCGTGTGTGTGTGTGTGTGTGTGTGTGTGTCTGTGGACAGCATAACTCAAAAACGAAAAGTCGGTTAAAAACCAAAGTTGCTACTTAAGCTTAATGTGTTTCAAGGATGCGACACGAAGATTTTGAAGAAAATAGCCCCACCCTAAACTACCCTTTACATGGAAATTTTTTCGAAAATTTTGATTTTCTTGAAAATGGCTCTATCGATTTTGATTAAAATGACATATTTTTGAGATATTTTTATGACAAATGAAATGTATATTTTGAATTTTCTGGCTATAGCCCCTGTAGTCGTATTTACTCTGGACGACTTTTGCGTAACTGGTAAACCATAAGAGATAGACAAAATCTTACTGTACAAAAAATGTAGATCTCGCTAAAACACACAACTTATGTCCGAATAATTTTTTTTGTAGAGTGAACCATTTCGGAGATATTCCTCGTTATGTGTCTCTGTTTCGGAGAACCTGTAACTTTCGTACAATGGATCATCGTTGTTAATTTTTTTATATGTTAAGTGCGCAAAGAGAACGGAAGCTCAAAGCTTTAAAAGATTTGATTATCGCACAAAGCCCATTCTCGTATTCCTCTAGCACCTACAAGAAAATAAATAATAAGATAATTTGTACAAATGTTTATCTTAACTAACACGAAAAAGATATCGGAATAAGAGTTTGTAAGAATGATTAGTAGAAGAGTAGAGAAAGAGTAACACATAAATAAATATACTTTTGATAGTGTTTTAGCGTTAAAGGCGCTGCCCTGAAAAAAAAAAAAAAAAAAGAATTTTTAGAAAAAGTCCCGGGCGTGTGTGTGTGCATGCGTGTGTGCATCTGTCTGTGAACAGCATAACTCAAAAACGAAAAGTCGGTTAAAAACCAAAGTTGGTATTTAAGTTTAATGTGTTTCAAGGATGTGACACGAAGATTTTGAAGAAAATAGCCTCACCCTAAACTACTCTTTACATTGTGATTAACGAATCAAATTAGAAAAAATCGTCTTTTTCCTCGTTTTAATGACATTTCAGTCTTACATATCCTTAAACAGGGAACATGATGGATAGACATATCAAAATTTCTAGTTTTATTTATATATTTGAACATTGTTTATGCAGATCTTTACATAGCTACCTGGTTTTTTAGTGAACTTCCGTTACCTTTACCTTGAAGCCTACAAGAACTAGGTTTAAACCCTAAAAGCTCGATCTAAACATGAGGTAATATATATATGTTAGTTGAAAGAGGCAAGAGAAGGTTAGCTGAGGGGGTTTAAATATCACAATGTGACAGTTATTGCATAGTTTATTACATCAGCATGTTTATGTTATTGGAATCACAGCTACCTTTTGTTCGAGTTATATATCCCTTAATGCAGGTTTATAGGAATGGTGGATTTACTGCATATATTCTTCCTTACTTCTCTTTGCTTTATGTTTTCTCACTCACTACAAGAGGAATAGACTCGCATATTAACCCTTCGCACCACCACACCCTAAGGAAGTAAAACGTTTAACGGCACAAGCAGCATTCAAATCACATACTGTATGGTTTTTTTATGATGTTCTTGGTAATGTCAGCTAATATTACCCGAGGATTCACGTGTATAAAAGGTGCTGATCGCAAACAAACTACTGAAATGATCTCAAATATTACCATTGCTCAACTGTTATGGCAACGTTCGCTACTATTGGTTGAAAAAAAAAAAAAAAAAAAAAAAAAAAAAAAAAAAAAAGCATTTTTAGAAAAAGGTCCATGTGTGTGTCTGTGTGTCTGTGGACAGCATAACTCAAAAAAAAAGAAAAAAAGTCGGTTAAAAACCAAAGTTGGTATTTAAGTTTAATGTCTTTCAAGGATACGACACAAAGATTTTGAAGAAAATAGCCCCACTCTAAACTACCCTTTACATGGAACATTTTTCGAAAATTTTTATTTTCTTGAAAACGGCTCTAACGATTTTGATTAAAATGTCATATGTTTGAGATATTTTTATGACAAATGAAATGTATATCTTGAATTTTCTGGCTATAGCCCCTGTAGTCGTGTTTACTCTGGACGACTTTTACATAACTGGTAAACCGTTAGAGATAGACAAAATCATACTGTACAAAAAATGTAGGTCTTGCAAACACGCACAATTTATTTCTGAACAAATTTTTTTGTAGAGCGAACCATTTCGGAGATATTCCTTTTTATTTGTGTCAATTTCGGAAAACTTTAAACTTTCGTGAAATGGAGCATCGTTGTTCATTTTTATATGTTAAGCGTGCAAAGACAACAGAATGTCAAAGCTTTAAAAGATTTGACTATCGCTCAAAACCTACTGTATTCCAATATTCCCCTTGCACCTACAAGGAAATAAGCAATAAGATAATTTGTACAAATGTTTATCTTAACACGAAAAAGATATAGGAATAAGAGTTTGTAAGAATGGTTAGTACAAGAGTAGAGAAAGTCATGTGAGTGCAACACATCAGATTTTTGTGTTATAGTCTCACATAATTTATAATTTATTTATTTCATACTTTCTGCAAATTAAACACTGTCATCTACTGGTGTAAACATACTTATAAAAATCCTTGATGGTTACCACTAGCAATTCTCAGCATTTTATGAATTAGAAAGCGTCGTTTTAAAGGTGTTTTAATAAATCCAGCTAAAAGCTTACGAATGAAATAAATGTTCATTAAATTTCGATATCAATTAATTTAGTTTCCTGTTCCGGCATTTAAACAGTGAATTGCGTGGATATGTACCGCTCTATATTTAATTAATGATAATTATTTTTCACAACCAACTCGTCAACCGCAGAAGAGAAAAAGAAAAGCATAGGTGTGGTAAATTAAAATCGTTAAAACAAACGAAAAAAAAACAGCGGTATCTGAACATCACGCCACAAGTATCACTAATCATGGAGAATTTTCTACCTTACCAGGCAGTTCTATCTATACAAATATTGTAAAAAATGAAAATCTCCCCCTGGTCTCTCTCTCGTGTGTTTGTGTGTGAGTGTGTGTGTGTGTGTGTGTGTGTGTGTGTGTGTGTGTGTGTGTGTGTGTGTGTGTGTGTAAGGCAATTCTCGAAAACCAATCTTTTTTTAAGGATGTTTCTTTCCTGAGAACGTTTTTACCTATATCACTAAGCAAGGGATGTCCAACCTTTTTTCTTTAGAGAGCCTTACGTAACGAGCGGCTTTACCCCACTCCACTCCTTCACTTGGAGGGACAGACAGTCAGTATCCAATGGACACAAACAGGTGACTGCGGTCGTTTATAAGTCGTATCTTGCATTTTCTGGAACGACCTCAGAACACTTCCTCATTCTGGAGGGTTTTTGGATAAATAGTAAACTACCAGATTTATGTCAAATATTTCATTTTTCTTTTGAGTGAACCATTTCCGAGATATTCTTTATTTGTTAGAACTTCCTAATAATTATACTTTTATTTCAAATATGAATCTTTTATTCCTTTTACCTCTTGGCTTTGCAAAGAGAAAAGAATTTCATCGCATAGCAACCAGGTCTTAAAACATTTGACTATCGCTTAAGAGCTACTGTATTCCCATATTATCCTTGCAGCTACAAAAAAATTAGGAATAAGATGATATCTGAAAATGTTTATGTCATAGCAGAGAGCATATTAAAAGTCTCGCAAACGTTGGAATCGCTGAACTAAACAATTCAAAATACTTCCTAGGGCTGACATAAATACAAGTATTGCAATTTTAAAGATGAGTGAGTGACTATGTAGTGTTTAAGGGCCCGAGTTGTTAAAGAACATGCCTTCAAACAAGGTTTTCAATTTTCATTGAAAAGTCATGGAGTAGAAAATACTTTTGCTCTGTATAAATGCGTGTAATAAGAGGAAACAAACGAATATGAACTAAGAGAATATAGCAAAACAAAAGACAAACGTTTCCTGTTTGTAATGGCACAATATTCAAGTCACATTTGATTCAATCCCTGCCGTTTTGTGCTGCATTTAGGCATTAGCGCTTCTGAATGTAATTAATTCTGCAGACGCATTTCTTGATGTTTGTGGATGCCAAGGTTCTTTAATGCTGCCTATGTAAGAAAGCTTTGCTTGATTTCCTACGTAAGCGGTAATCAAGTTCATTACAGCTATGATATAAAGGAATAAAACAGTGTTGAGGTCTATATCGAATTATAATCATAATTATCAATTGATTTGTGCATCCATGAAGAGTTTTGGCTTCGAAATAATTAGTCATAGGTTTATACTGCGTAGGTTTATACTATATGTAGATTCTTTGACCAAAAACCTCGCATTTAAAAGAAAATTCTACGAAGCGAATGCGGAAATTAAGGTCCAAATTGTCATAGCTCATCAGAATTCGTGCGAACATTAAAACGCGCATGCACGACGAATCCCGGCATGCTTTGCGCGTAAAACGACGCCAATTGTATTGGCAGTGTTACGGTGTGCTGTTTACAGTGTCGGTTTAAAATGTTTAAAACAATTTATAGGCCCGCCGACAGCCAAATACGGTTTGTGATTCGATTTTTAGCAGCAATGAACGTTTCAGAAGGGGAATTTCATCAACAGAATAGTGAAGTGTATTGCTCCAATGCGATCAGTAACAACAAATTGCGGAAGTGGGTGAGAAATATCATGGATGGACGAGACAATGTCGATAGTGGACCTCGGTTAGGCCATCGGAGGTCACAGAAGATTTGGCCAAGACCATGGATGATCGGCGATTGACAATTTCCAGTGGTTATGACCTTGGAAAAAGACCTTATAAAAAGTGTTAGTAAAAAGTAGAGAAAGTCATGTGAGTGCAACATATGATATTTTTTATTCCAGATAGAGGGCGATAAGAGTTGAGGTGGATATTTGCATACGGCAGCGAGTGTACCTGGCCCTTCAACACGCCATTCTGCACCCAATCAATGAGGGGAAGCCCAATCTCTCCCACCACTAACTTTTGTAACTAATCTGAGAGAAGGAGGAAGGAAGGAAGGCTAAAATTAGGGATCGCGTTATACCTACATACTTCTCATCACCACCATAAGGACCAAGTAACTTGGTGTCATGATGGAACACTATTTGAACGCACCATTGTTGTCACAGATTAGTTGCTTCATCCCTTCTGGACATTTTCCACCCTCAGAACGTTTTCGTATATAACACCCTCCAGGGTAAATATAGCCGGACTTTTATTTGCTCGCAAGTACATACCTCTCCACATTGTTGGTCATAATTACAGACGAGCATTCCATGCAAATGCATGTTTTCACAGAAAAATAGGCCATAGCTCAAACTTACTCAAACACTTCATTACTGTAACAAATACGACAAACACAATTTATAGTCTTCTTTGGTATTACAATTCACAATTGCTTTTCTGATGATCTTTCTCAATCTTTCTATGTAATTCTCCAGTTTCTCTGTCTCTTATGTCTTTACTATTACGATACAACCAGTCGACGACACATACGTAACTCACTGACAGGCTGGCCGACTCGCTCTCGTAACTAAAACTAACCGTATCGACGACTTAAACAAAACTATCTTCGTTTTCTTTTTAGTTTACGTGTTTACACACATACACACATGCACATGCGCGCTTGAGCTCTCTCATTTTTCTAATGTTTTTCATTATTGAGGAAATTCAAAACAAGCATTACCTAAATGTTTGATGGAAAACTGTAAAATAAGATACCAACGTTAGTACATTCTCTAATCTTGCAAACAATTCTTATTTTACTCTTTAATACCATTTTTGTTAAGATTTTAGGTCAGCTATGGGCGGAACGCCTGTTGTGATTATGACGTAATCGTGGCCTCGAGTTGGAACAGCGCTGATTCACGTCTCCTACATTAAGCGTATATTCTGTGTCAAGTAGGCTATAAAACCCAATGTGTTGGAATTTGTCCACCGCTGCTATTTAGCTGCTAGAAACTGTCTGTCAGACTTGCAGAGGTCGTGGAGGATGATAAACAAGTGGTCGAAACCGTTTTGAAGCTTTTAGCAATAGTAAACATAAAACTAAGGCTTTAGAATTTTAGATATCGAGGTTTGATACCTTTTGGCCCTTCTTACTCTCTCTACTGCTAAGTAGAGGAAGTATTGTATCCCACCCAAAAATTCGATGTGGAGATTTCATAGGAAATATATCCTTTGAGGCCCCCTGAATTAAAAAAAAAAAGAAAAAAAAATAACAATAACAACAACAATAATAATAATAATAATAATAATAATAATAATAATAATAATAATAATAATAATAATAATAATAATAATAATAATAATAATAATAATAATAATAATAATAATAATAATAATAATAATAATAATAATAATAATAATAATAATAATAAATAAATAAATAAATAAATAAATAAATAAAGCATTTTTAGACAAAGGACCTGTGTTGTCCGTGTGTGTGTGTGTGAGTGTGTGTGTGTCTGTGTCTGTGTCAGTCTGTGGACTGCTTAACTGAAAAACGCGAAAAGTCGGTTAAAAACCAAAGTTAGTATTTAAGTTTAATGTCTTTCAACGATGCGACACGAAGATTTTGAAGAAAATCAACTTAAACTACGCTTTACATGGATCATTTTTCGAAACTTTTGATTTTCTTGAAAATGGCTCTAACGATTTTGATTAAAATGGCATATATTTCAGATATTTTTATGACAAATAAAATGTATAGCTAGAATTTTATGGTTATAAAAGTAGTCGTATTTACTCTGGTTGACTTTTGCACCTTGCTATAAATATACATTTTCTTGTAGGGTGAACCATTTCGGAGATATTCCTTGTTATGCGTGTGAGTTTCGAAAAACTTAGAACTTTAGCGAAATGCAATATCGTTGTTTTTTTTTTATATGTTAAGTGTGCAAAGAGAACGGACTCTCAAAGCTTTAAAAGATTTGACTATCGCACAAAGCCTACTGTATTCCAATATTCCCCTTGCACCTACAAGGAAATAAGCAATAAGATAATTTCTACAAATTTTTATCTCAACTAACACGAAGAAGATATAGGAATAAGAGTTGTAAGAATGGTTAGTACAAGAGTAGAGAAAGTCATGTGAGTGCAACACATCAGATTCTTTTTATATTGAAATTTATCTCTCACTTTTGTCATAATGTATTTTATAAGGGCGCTGATGACCAAGTAGCTGAGCGCGATTAAAAAGAGTTAGGAGTTTGGTACTCTGTTGGTCAACAAAAATGCCCGAAAGGGAGGGGGGAATTTCCAAACGAACTCAATTCACCGTCGCTTGCACGATGGCCGCGTGTTTATGGGAATTAATACAAGGGCTTCAAATTCTCTATAACAATTATATCTGATAAACGCGCACAACGTGCTAGAGGTTAATAACAAGGTTTTATGTGCCTCTGTCCCTCCCTTAGGTGCAGTAAAAATACGAGCACATTCCAAAATAGACGTGTCGAAGATGCAAAACCGTTAGCTCTTCCTAAATTGCCAGGAAACTATTTTTATTGAGCAAGAACAATAATTGCACTTGGCTAGATCTGATAAGGAACTATTAGAGGCTTTTTCATTACAGAGCGGGAGGGACAGGTGGGGAGTGAGATTTTGACAAGCAATGGCGTCCCACACGTACCTACCTACCTACCCTGCTTCAAGTTTCAAGATAAGTCAATCGCAAAGCGGTCCTATTAAATTTGATGCGTGAAAACAATAAACCCTTAACATATGGGCCTCGCTTTTTTATTCATCTTGGAAGTTGCTCGAAAGGTCGAACAGACCTTTCAAAACGTCGATCCTTCGCTACTGCTGCTGAGGGCTTGGGGAACGGGTTGTTCGCTCGTAAGCAAATAAAGATCACGGATACAACCAATCACGCCTGCTCAGAGGACTGCTTTCATGTCCTTTAAAACAGAATCTTCATCCTTATCGAGCACATAGAATAGGTATGGTTTACTTGTCCACATATATCTGCGATCTCAATCCCGTAGGACTAGTTTGGGCCAACGTAAAATGTATACTTATGGAAATGCAATTATTCTTACAGGAAACAGACCGGCATGTTTTTTAAAAACATAGAAAAGGCAGAAAATGACAGTGGGGAAAAGTGCAGTACTTGAAAACATTGTTTACGTTTTATAACCTAAATATACTGCATGAACTGAAAATATTTTAGACAGTTGATAGTAAAAGTGGGTCTTTTAGTAGTTCATGACAGTGTTAAAAGTAGAAAATCCTTCGCTCAGTGCTCAAAAGCTCTTAAAACACCGATAATTCCAACTTTGTTTTCTTGTGGAACATGACCATCGCGTGATTAATTAAATTTCGTTGTTATTTTCGTCCTTCTATTATTTCCACCGCCTCCCTTATGTGCAATATTATGGTTTTGTAAGTCATTGCCAACACTGATGCTACGCAAGACAAATGAACATCGCCTAATGAGAACGGTCAAACAATGCCATATATTTATATAATCTATAATATATCTATAAATATTCAGGTATGTCTAAAAATAGTGTATGATGCACGGGTTAAAGCCTAGTCACGAAATAAAATCTTCCTTTTAACCCACGTATCATAAATAACTGTTAAATTGTGCTGTTTTCAGCGAGTTCTTTGCTTTAATCTAGCGTGAATACGCTTTCCAAGTTTGGCAGCATTATCGCAAATGCGCTTAGAAGCAGAACTGTTGCTCGCGATATCATTTTTATCGGTTTACTGACGTTAACTGATGTAGTGATTGGCTGCATTCCTGCCAGGGACCACGAGCTGGTGAACAAACTGTAGTACTTCCATTCAATAGTTTTCTTTCCTACCAAAACAACTTCATAATTAGTATGGGTCCTGAAGCAGGATTGCCAAGTCCACTGATTTTGCAGGCTTCCTGCTTTTTTGCAAAGCTACTGATCTACTACTAAAAACTGAACGCACTTCAAAATCTCTTGCTTTTTATGGATTTTCCATTTTTAAACAGTACTTTCCTTAACATCACATAATTCGCTGTTCCGAATTCAGGCGAGGCATTTACCTCGCGTATAAAAACAAAAGATTAATATAAACAGTATAGTTCTGTTGTTTTTGCATCGCGAACTATCTTTGTTACATTAAACCTAAACATTTGAATTCCACTGAAATAGATAAAGTTGAACACAGGGATCCAAAAGTATTTCTTCTTGTGGAAAACGTGTATTTTGGTGTCAAAGTTCAAATATTTCTGACAAAATCATCCTTGCCCGTCAAATGTGTACAAGTTTTCAAATTACACTGTGTTGATTTTTATGTTGAGTCAGTTCGCGACATACTAAGTCGTTTTTCATTAAGTAATCTTCTTCTTCTTACAATGTTGGCAGTGTTAGAATCAGCTAAAATCCAGAAAGTTCAGTCAATTGCACAGTCACTTGTTTCTCGGCTTCCTAACATGGTGGAAACAGACGAAACCCAACAGATAGATACAAAATGGAGGTTATTACGCAATAGTGACATTGTATGTGGCAATAACTCTACAGCGAAGGAATTTTGGAACGAATATTATATTTAACATTATTACTATTATTAATGTCATAAATATGTACACAGTAAGCAAAATTGCCGGTTAAAGAAACTTACTCTTTTCTAATTTTTTTTTTTCCTAATCAAATCTTCTGCTTTTACTTCGGCAGATATGGCAACAGTGTCGTGAGGACCCGGGAGTATCTTACGTGTTACAACTTTAAGATGTACCAGCTAGGGGTCAACTCTTGCAGCAATTTAGAATTTAGAAACGAGAATAAAATTCCAACCTTGAGAGCTTCACTTGAGAGCACGAATCTCATCTGAATGTTGACATGGACACGGTTTCAAGAAATCAATTCTCTTCGTAACGGAACTTTATTATTTCACTTAATAGGTCATGTAAACGCAAGACCTGAGGGCAGCAGCTTTTGCCAATCTTGAATCCGCCACAGCCTAATAACAATAATGGACACTGTGCTGGGATGAAGTGTATTTTAACACTAAATGCTGTAGAAGGTTTCATTAGTGATAATGCATACAACGCCCGGCCTTGCAGCCATAACGGTTGCGTTTGTTAGGCCACGAAACTGGAGGTTCCAGGTTCCATTCCTTGCTCCGGGGTCTAATTTTCTGCATCCGCCTCCATGTCTTCGCTATGAAGGTTCCTAACGAGTAACAAAAACCGAAAGACGCCCGTAATGAGCCGTCCAAAAAAAAAAGAACGATATCAGACAACCGTTGTGGCTCAGGGGTAGCCACATGGCACATTCAACTGCATTCTTTCACAACAGATCACTTCAAACGTGAAACTACAGAAGCCAAAAATTCTTGCATCGTGTAATTTTTATAAAAGTCAGTACAACGTACACATTCCATCTAAAAATTTCTTACGTGATTTTATTGGAAATATACTTCTGAAACTTCCTAAATCCAAAAGATATATCTTTAAAAAAAGATCTAATATATTGCACTATGTACATGACTTTCTCTACTTTTGTACTAACCATTCTTACAAACTCTTATTCCTATATCTTCTACGTGTTAGTTAAGATAAATATTTGTACAAATTATCTTATTGCTTATTTCCGCGATAGTCAAATGTTTTAAAGCTTTGAGATTCTGTTCTCTTTGCACACTTAACAGATAAAAAAATGAACAACAATGATCCATTTCAGAAAGTTCTAAGTTTTCCGAAACTCAGACACATAACAAGGAATATCTCCGAAATGGTTAAGCCTACAAGAAAATTTATCTGGACATAAATTGTGTATTTTAGCAAGATCTATATTTTTTGTATAGTATGATTTGGTCTATCTCTAACGGTTTACCAGTTATGCAAAAGTAGTCAAGAGTAAATACGACTACAGGGGCTATAACCAGAAAATTCAAGACATACATTTCATTTGTCATAAAAATATGACAAATATGGCATTTTTATCAAAATCGTTAGAGCCATTTTCAAGAAAAGCAAAATGTTCCATGTAAAGGGTAGTTTAAGATGGGGCTATTTTCTTCAAAATCTTCGTGTCGCATCCTTGAAAGACATTAAACTTAAATACCAACTTTGGTTTTTAACCGACTTTTCGTTTTTGAGTATGCTGTCCACAGACACACACACACACGAACACACAGACCTTTTTCTAAAAATGGTTTTTTTTTGTTTTTTGGATTCAGGGGCTCTCGAAACATATATTTCCGGTGAAATCTCGACATCAAATTTTTGGGTGGAATACAATACTTCCCCTACTTACCAGTAAAGAAAGCAATAGGCGCGCGCGCGCGCGCGCGCGCGTGTGTGTGTGTGTGTGTGTGTGTGTGTGTGTGTGTGTGTGTGTGTGTGACAGAGAGAGAGAATAACAGAGAGGATGCGACACGAAGGTTTGCAAGAAAATTCCTCTAACCTAAACCACTCTTTACGTGGAAAGTTTTTCGAAAATTCAGAATTTCTCAAATTAAGCACCGATTTTGATTAAAATGCATATGTTTAAGACATTTGTATGACAGAACTGTAAGAGACAGACAAAATCGTACTATACAAAAAATATAGATGTCGTTAAAATACACAATTTCTGTCAAATGATCTTTTTTGTGAAGTCAACCATTTCTGAGATATCCTTATTTTTTCAGAATTTTGCAATATTAGACTGTTCTCAAATGGGAGATCGTTATTAATTTTTTTATCTCTTGGACAAAGGCAAAATCATATCAAAATCATATAACGACCATTATTAAAAGATTTATCTATCGCTTAAAAACTACTGTATTCCCCTTGTACCTACAAGAATATTATACTCTGTTTGCTGTAAATAACCACTAGAGAATGTAATAACTATTTCAGAATGTAAAAAGTAGGTAAGTCACTACCAGTATGTGGAAGATGAATCAGAATGGTGAATCCAACACTGTGTGAACGAAACAAGGTAGCAACGACTGGAAACACTGCCTCCATGGCTCCCCAACTCTGCTAACAAAATGGGCACAGTGCACGGGGACGCCTCTCAGACGCCATAAAGCGATAAATTTAATACAAAACAAAAGTCCCTCACCTCAGCAAGGATATAACAACTCAATTTTAGAATACATACAAGAAAAAAAATAATAACAATAAAACTCTGAATAAACCAACCCTCCTGTGTGACTAAACCAACTGAAAGGGGCAAGAACACATCAATAATATATTTTTCCCTTCCTTTCTTTTCTACCTAGCCCTTCCCTTGCTGCCCGATTGTACCATAAATTTCGAGTACACACACACACACACACACACACACACACACACACACACACACACACAAAGTTTGTACTAACCTCCGTATCTGCATGTTTGCATTCGGAAAGTTTGGAGGATACTCGATGAAACACAAACAAACATTCCCTAAATCAACAACTTCTACTTGGCGCTAACATTAGGGGCTATGTTCTGAATAGATAAAAAAGCCTGTGCATCCAATTTACACTTAACTACCTGCATTTTACGTAATGCACCACAGAACAAGTGCGTCTATAGCACTTTTATTTCGTTTCGTAGTGCTGCGATAAAGCTATTTCAGTTTTATATTCCGTTTTTTACTTTGTCTACTGGCAAGTAGGGGAAGTATTGTATTCCACCCAAAAATTCGATGTCGAGATTTCACCGGATATATATGTTTGAGACACCCTGTATCCAAAAAAAGCATTTTCAGAAAAAGGTACGCGCGCGCGTGTGTGTCTGTCACTTTGTAGACAGCATAACTCAAAAAAGAAAAGTAGGTTAAGAATTACATTCGTATGAATGTAATACGTTGCATTTATATTTCAATCATAGAAAATTATATGAATTGTATGTTGAAGGACAAACAGAGGATACATTAATGTGCTACGTAAAAAAGCGAGTAGAAAACCATTTGAAAGTAATATATTGTGTAGTAAAATTGTTACCATAAAATCTTTCTCCATTAAAAATACATAGACGTGCCGAATTTCACGGTGATCGATTAATTGGTTTTAGAGATTAAGAGTTATATATACAAACATCCAATTATATATAATTGTTTGTAGAAGAGTGAGTAGAGAAACTGTTATGAATGTGTTACCCAAAAGTAAGTAGAGAAAACAGTGTGAATGTAATACCATTTCTATTTCAAACATACTGAACATGGTATGACTTATTTTAAAAGCAAGGATAAAAATATGGTGTTTTTTTTTTTTTTTTTTTTTTTTTTTTTTTTTTTTTGTAAAATCGCGTTTGTGTGGAAAATTGTTCATAGATGAGTGAGTAGCGAAAGAGATGATGTGAATATGTTACCTAAACGTAAGTAGAGAAATCACTGTGAATGTAATATGCAGCATCTCTATTTCAAAAACACAGAAAATTGTATGACTTATTTGTTGAAGAGTGAGCAGAGAAAGAGGTGTGAATGTGTTACCTAAAAGTGAGTAGAGAAATCACTGTGAATATAATATGCATGTATACAAAAATTTAACCAAGCCTTTAGAGCCGTTTCTGAAATACCGGAAATAAGAATTGCACTGCAGAAGCGGGAATAAAAAATGTTATTTTTTATCGCGTTTTTTTCGGGAATTACACCTATATAGATGAACTTAAAAGCAAAACCCTATCTGAATGCAAAATTAAATTTGATGGAAACTGTTAAAGCCGTTTAAAACTTACGTGGAATATATGTATAAATTTATTTATATACAAGAATTGTTCGTTTAAATGTATAAGATATACCAATAATCATACAACAACCAAAGTTGGTATTTAAGTTTAATGTCTTTCAAGGATGCGACACCTAGATTTTGAAGAAAATAGCCCCACCCTAAACTATCCTTTACATGGAGCATTTATCGAAAATTTTGATTTTTTCGAAAATGGCTCTATCGATTTTGATTAAAATGCCATATGTTTGAAATATTTTTATGACTAATGAAATGTATATTTTGAATTTCGTGGTTACTTCCAATTTTATACTAAATTGACATAAACGTATAAAAGGCGACTTGGCCATGATATGTTTCTGCATCAGTTTGAGCCGAATGCTCGGTGGAACGTGATAATGATGCAAATTGCGCATGAGCATGCCAGATAGGAGCAAGGGCATGTTTATTGTACTGCGCCGATGTAAAAGCCTTTAATATCCCACAGCCCTTGTTTTCATTACATCACCAATATGCTGGCATTAAACAAAATCAAAACATGGTACACGAATTTCTGCAAATTGACGGCGGCATTAACTGTGCCACATGAGAAAACATGTTTGCTCTGCGGACTTCTTCATTATTCACCCCCCCCCCCCCCCCTCTCACTGGTAGCTTGCCCCATCTGTGTTTTCGCAGCCACCCCCATGTCATGTCTCGTTCAGCGATGATTTGTTTTCATTTCCTACAGTTCTGTTTAACAACGATCGCTTCATAAGAACGTGTACGAATTGATCAGCTGTCAAAATACCGCGTTTGGTTCTGAATAAACCAGGAATCGAACTGGGTCACAATTTTACTGCCCCTGTTTTTTACTTTCTCTACTACGTATAGAAGTAGAGGAAGTATTGTATTCCACCCAAAAATTCGATGTCGAGATTTCACCGGAATTAAAAAAGAATTAATAATAATAAAGCATTTTTAGAAAAAGGTCCATATGTGTATGTGTATCTGTCAGTCTGTGGGCAGCATAACTCAAAAACGAAAAGTCTTGAAAAAGGCTCTATCGATTTTGATTAAAATGTCAGTTTGACATATTTTTATGACCAATGAAATGTATATTTTGAATTTTCTGACTATAACTCATGAAGTCCTATTTACTCTAGATGACGTTTGTATAACTGATAAACCGTAAGAGATAGACCAAATCTTACTAAAAAATATTAGAATACAGTAGGCTTTGAGCGATAGTAAAATCTTTTAAAGCTTTGAGATCCCCTTCTCTTTGCACGCGTAACACATAAAAAATGAACGATGTTGCATTTCAGGAAAATTTTAAGTTTTCCGAAACTGACACAAATAACGAGGAATATATCCGAAATGGTTCACTCTACCAAAAAAAAAAAAAAAAAAAAAAAAAAAAAAAAAAAAAAAAAAACCAACAACAACAACAACAACATAGACATAGACAAGTTGTGTGTTTTAGCAAGATCTACATTTTGTAGAGTATGATTTGGTCTATCTCATACGGTTTACTAGTTATGCAAAAGTTGTCCACAGTAAATACGACTACAGGGGCTATAACCAGAAAATTCAAGATATACATTTCATTTGGCATAAAAATATCTCAAACATATGACATTTTAGTCAAAATCGTTTTCCATGTAAAGGATAGTTTAGGGTGGGGCTATTTTCTTCGAAATGTTCGTATCATATCCTTGAACGACATTAAACTTGAATACCAACTTTGGTTTTTAACCGACTTTTCGTTTTTGAGTTATGCTGTCCACAGACTGACGACACACACAGACACAGAGGCACAGACACACACACACACACACACACACACACACAGACACACACACACACACACACACGCGCGCTGATCTTTTTCTAATTTTTTTTTTCCCCACCTGATTTAGGGTCTCAAAATATATTAAACACACCCTATTTTACATTGCCTAGCTAATGCGCGTACCTTATGTTTATAATATTATGCATTGATTTTAACATACAAAAATAAGTATTACTATTATTTATTCATCTCCCTATCATCGTTATATCTAAATTTCTCTTGTCCGTGTGTATGTGACTAAACTGTTCCTAAATGGCTGAACCGGTTTTAATGAACTTTTGTATGTGTGATAAACGTGATTCGAGAATGGTTTAGATTCACAATTTAACCCGATTAAACGTGTTCTTTTTAATTAATTTATGTGTTGATTTTGAATGGTTTAGGTTCAAAGGATCCGCTAAGCAACGCTGCAATTGCGTTATAGACTTTGCGGTATTTTGTACCGCGATAGGATTCTAGGACGTTTTTGTCGCAGTTCAGTATTAATGTTATATTAAAATGCGCGCTTATTAAGCAAAGTAATTAAAAGTCTACTTCAACATTAAACATTGTGCAAATTTGTAAGGTGCAGTATTGAAGTTCCAACTAGGTATATACGTCATTCTATAACAATCCTTTTAACCTACAAATTGAATATATTATTATTTATTGAAGTGTGCTTTTAAAGTGAAATTAATGAATTAAACAACAATTGAAACATTATGCAATAAATGGTAGTAGCCATTTTAAAAGCAAAGGAGATAAATGGAAAGAGTAGATAAATAAGCAGTTTTCCTGCATAATGCAGCGTTTTGCGCCCAAATAAAGAACAACCACCTCTAGAAATGGCATTATATTATAAGCTAAAGTGTATTACTTAGGGGTGTTGTGATGTTGTGCATTGTAGGTATAGGCTGGAACATGGCCGTCTTCCCGCGCAACGGCGACTTCTAACCCACAGGGGAAGCGAAACTCGCGGTATTAGCGATGTTCTGATTTTTGTTTATTAACGTATCAGATGACAGGTAAAGACAAATGACAAACAAACGTTTGTATGCGTAGATGAGGAGGTGGAGATAAAGAAAGGAAGGAAGTTATATTTGATAATGAAAAAGTTAGGCAGGTACATCACACCTGTACGGATGAGGGTGTCTCATACAAATGTTCAGTGACGCGTTTAACTGATTCCCAAGACTACTATGATGATTGTTGAATATAAAACGTAGCAGCGGCGGCGGCGGCACATGTGTGATTTCTCGGTTGATACACACATTGTCCTCGCGCCAACATGGGCACAAAGCCAGCTGCTGAAACGCTCTCCGAATGGTAAATACGACAGGAAGCTAGTGAATGTGGGCGAGCTCAAAGTGACCACGTGAAAGATGATTCACACTACTTCAGAATGCGGTATTTTCAATAGTACCGCAACCTCGGGCAAAGATCACCGCGCGCAGACAGGTTCCTTACCTTAAAACTGCATTTCCTGGCACAGGAAGGTGTAAGGCGTATTATCTGCCTAGCTGAAATACTCGGCGTTGTCCACAATTTAATGATATTGCCTTGCGTTTCCTTGCAGACATTAAAAAGAATGTATTGCACTCACATGACTTTCTCTACTCTTGTACTAACCATTCTTACAAACTCTTAATCCTATATCTTCTTCGTGTTAGTTGAGAAAAACATTTGCATAAACTATCTTATTGCTCATTTCCGTATAAATACAAGGAGAATGGAAGCGATAGTCAAATGTTTTAAAGCTTTCAAATTTCGTTCTCTTTGCATGGCTAACACATAAAAATGAATAACGATGTTCTATTTGACAGAAGTAGATATATCTTCTTCAAAACTCACACAACTAACAAGGAATATCTCCGAAATGGTTCATTCTATAAAAAATTTTACTCAGACATAAATTGTGTGCTCTAGCAAGATCTACATTTTTTGCATAGAAGGTTTGGTCTATCTCTTACAGTTTATCAGTTATGCAAAAGTCATCCAGAGTAAATAGGACTTAACCGATCAGTTGCACATTTCAGTTGCTTGTATTTTGTTTTAACCGATACTTTTCAAAGTCCATACCTCGCCGCCATACATAAAAACGGGTAGTGCTATTATGAAATGAAATTTTAGTTGCGAGTCTTATAGTTTTTGCTTTTCATGTTTCGCGAATTATTCCTCAAACTGTTTGATATTTTATACGTTTATTGTTTACGTTTTAATCTATTTCATAAGTGGCATCACAACCTAGCTGGTTAAACTGTAACACTTGTTCAATTGTTGTTGGTTTTTTTTTTCTCCCTATGCCTATTTTTGTTCTCACCGGAAATTTGCCAGGGAGTACCATAACCTTACTTTTTCACCCTGATATTTTCATGCTGTAAGCTACTAACATTATTTAATTTATATATTGCTTTCTGTAGTCTATTTTCTGTATCAAATATTAAAACAGCATCATCAGCAAACAGTAATATGTTTATTGAGGTAGGTACAATATTTATGCCACTGTGTATTTTCCATATTCATTCTGTAAGAATGTCACATAAATATTTACTAAACAATTTTTACTTTCTCTACTAGTAAGTAGGAGATGTATTGTATTTCACCCAACAATTCGATGTCGAAATCTCACCGGAAATAGGTTTTCAGGCAGGCTGAATTTAAAAAAAAAAAAATTAATTAATTAAAAAAAAGGATTTTCAGAAAAAGATCCACGCGCGCGCGTGTGTTTGACAGTCTGTGGAGAGCAAAACTCAAAAACAAAAAGTCGGTTAAAAACCAAAGTTGGTATTTAAGTTTAATGTCTTTCAAGGACTAATCTATCTTTACACCAAACATTGGATTTTCTTGAAAATGGCTCTAATTATTTTGATTAAAATGACAAATTCAAGATATTTTTATGACAAATGAAGTGTATACCTATTTAGAATTTTCTGGCTAAACCCATATAGTCATTTTACTTTGGATAACTTTTAAATAACTCGTAAACTCGCTAAAACACACAATTTATGTCCAAATAAATTTTTTTTTGTATAATGATCCATTTCGGAGTTATTCCTGGTTATTTCTGTCAGTTCCGGAAACATCGTTCATTATTTATTTGTTAACCGTGCATAGAGAAAGGAATCTCAAAGCTTTAAAACATTTGACTATCGCTCCAAGCGATGTTCTCCTTGCACCTACAAGGAAATAAGCAATAAGATAATTTGTACAAATGTTTATCTCAACTAACACGAAGAAGATATAGGAATAAGAGTTTGTAAGAATGGTTAGTACAAGAGTAGAGAAAGTTAAGTGAGTGCAACACATCAGATTTTCATTTCATGTGATAAATTTCCTTCCATTTCAATTATAATCTTATCATCAATATATAAACGTTTTATTACTTCAACTAAACGCATAGCGGAGCCATTTGTGAAAAGAATATCCCGTAATTTTCGTCTTGTCACCCTGTCATATGCTTTCTGTATATCTATGAAAACAATATGAGTTTCTACGTTAAATTGTTCTATTTGTTTCATTATAAATAATTTAACAAGGCATAATTTGCCCTTTCTAACCACCCCATAAATCATAAAGATGTCACTATATGTTATGAAAATGCTGAAACGTTTTAAATAACTAATTACTGCATTTTCTCATAACATAACCTTAATTTGAGCATAGTAGGCATTCATGCTCTTTCACCCACTACTCGTCTCAAGAATTTAAAACTCACCTGCACAATAACAATAACTCTTTGGAGTCCGTGGGTAAAAAATGCGAGCGGGGAAGGAGTGCGGAAGGTCAAATGAAGGTTATTTACTCATTTAAGCACTTCATGGACAGGCACACATGTTCTGCACGGGGAACTTCATTAAGGTGCTCGTAGATTATCTAAGTGTTTCCCCTTGTACACAGAAACCACATTATGTCCCTAGCTAGCTGTAGGAGGACGTGTGGCGAAGATCTTCTGCACATAATATTCATACACTTACTAAACAAAACATTTACGATGCAGCGCAAAGTTTTATCTCTCCAGTTGCACTGGAGAAGTGCGTAAAAATCAACAATTTTCACTTCAGACACCTGAAATGTAATATAACAATGATCTGCGTAACAGTACACACAGCAAGGAATTTAATTAAAGGACTGACACGTGAAAATTTTCTCAAAAATAGTCTAAATATAACAAAAACAAAATTTGGAAAAATATACAGGCCAACTGGGAAAAGAACATATCTAAACCAAGAAAAGAATCCACAGTAACCCTCAGGTTTACAACTGGCCACGATTGCCTTGGAGTTAGCGCAAGCATCTGTGCCATCTGTCCGCATCCGCCAGAACCCACCGCGCTACTAATCAATTTAAACACATTAAACTTAAATACCAACTTTGGTTTTTCACCAACTTTTCGTTTTTGAGTTATGCTGTCCACAAACAGACAGACACACACACATACAAACACATACACACACGCGCGCACACACGGACCTTTTTTCTATTTGTATTCATGGTACCTCAAAAAATGTATTTCAGGTAAAATCTCGACATCGAATTTTTGGGTGGAATACAATACTTCCTTTCCTTACTAGTAGAGAAAGTAAAAAGAAAAGGAAAAAAAAAAAAAAAAAAAAAAAAGGAAAAGAACACCCTCGAAGAGCACATTCCTGCTGGGATTTGAACGTCGTCCGTTACCAGAGTCGCCTTTTTCTATTTAACGTATGGTTAACAGCGTGTGACTATCAAATGAATGCTTTATTTACTTGTCTAATGTTCTGGAACTTTGCTAGTTTAGATGCCACTATTTCCGTCCGTCTTAACTTCCCAACTAACCAGCGCTGCACTCGACATTTCGGTTCAGTTAATGATTTCCTTTCACAGTATGCAGTTTGGGACCCAAAATTAATTATCCGGACTGCACTAGAGAGTCTGGATAGTTTCACCAATTTTATTTTTACCGGTTTTTCTAACTAGAAACAGAATGTAATGGTTAGACTCGCTGACTTGAGTGCAATATAATTTTTAAACCAAGGCCTTCAGTTCGCTTTATTTCTCTGTGAATAAAAGTACAGCGAAACACTTGTCTTTCATTTTTTTTATTTTATTTCAAAAGTTTAACTCATTTCTTTTGGAGGTTATGTTGCAAGTTTATTATAGCTGGATCGTTGAGGAACAGTTGCCCAATACAGCATACAATTTTCTCAGCTTTCGTGTTATTATTAATACAGAGGGCCAAAATAAAATAGATCTATGGCAGCCACAAAGAACTTCCGGCCAAGACAGATAGCAATCGCTATTCCGCAGGTTCATTGTTTTAGTGGACCCTAAGGTGCTAAAATCTTTATATCTATTTTCACTGAGTAATCAGCTCTTTGCAATAATAAGCTTAGAGAAGTGAAAGAATTTCGATAAACTGGGTAACCTCCTCTCGCGTATCTTGTTGCTAGGAGATGATTTTGGCTGCGTTACACATTGGCCACTGTAATTTTACACATGTTTACCTTTTTAAAACCATCTTTATGAATATTTGCTTTCTTTTTTACTACTTTTATTTGATAATGGACATTATCTTTGGCTTTTGATGATCCAGAGCGCCCTTAAACTTACATAAAATCAACTCAAATACCTGGCGCTACTGATTGGCCTACACTCGTACAGTAAACAAGGAAGGACAAGACAGGGTATCTGTTTATATTCTCAAGACGCACCATTACTGTGTTTATGTACTAAAATAGGGAAAGTGACAGACACAATCTGCAGTATTGGCAGTTTATTTTCGACAAAACTAGCAAATGGTCACCGAAATATTCCACTGGTTTAAATTAATCTAATGACTTTCTTTCCACCCGGCTATCTCTTTCTTTCTTCCCTCCCATATGTTTACAACAGGCTCGTTCTAGTTTTAGACATATTATAAAAGCTTGTGACGTCAAAATGTATAGCACAGTACAAAAGCTAGTGAACACAAGTCAGAGGATTGCCAGGCCTTGTGGTGATGTATAATTAAACACGCTGTAAAGCCGCCGTTAAATGTTGTGCCTACCATAGACATCGTGTTCATACATAGATGAAATATAGTATTCTGTCTTCTTAATTGGTTCAAAAGTTAAACTGGTTAAAATCGCAATAAAACCCTTGAATTTCCCCTAAATTACGATTTTAAGAGAACAGTTTTAAAGATGCAGGCATCTCTAAGTATATAGCTTCCGGGTATGCATAAAGGTCGTGACAGACGTCGTGAAAATTCAATTTCTTATTGTTAGATGGGCTCTGAACTGCGGGTTAAAACATAACTTTACAAGCTATAGTTTAACAGTGTAATAGTAAGCAAAGTCCTGTGAAAGGCTTCGCCGTAATGATTCTTCTTTTTTCTATGCCACGTACAGCTTTGTGGCTATGTAATCAAGGAATTAAACCGAAGAAGCAACTGAGGAAATGAAAGAGGCACGGAGTAAAAACAAGCAGAGAGCAATAAACACACATGTTGCAAATTGCGATGAGTTGGTCACGATTAAACACACCGTATGTCAATGACTTCAAATTATTCTAATGTTGCTAGATACAACCCTCCCCCTCCCAAAAAAAGAGAGAAAAGTACTTATTTTCATAAATTTAATTAATATAATTTACATATTTTGGCTTCGGGAATAACGCATAGTGAACTGAATTAGAGACGAAACTCTTCAGGAAAATAAAATAATTATACGCATATGCTACTGGCTCATCATGTCCGTATGCATGAAGGAATATTGATTTAAATATTTATATCTAAATGAGTATGGTGGCGCAGTGCCCAACCATGTTTTCTCGGGGTTCTCCTGTTTCCCCCACCACTCACTCCAACAATTGCTCCATCATCACCTTTCCATTTATCCATTTAGACTGTATTTTATATAATCCTCTTCCTCACTATCATACCTGATGCTTGGCTGACCACCCGCTTCCAGGTCTTCACTCTGTCCGGTCCATAGCTTGCTATGTTCCCCGACAGGCGTCTCACTGGCTTAAGTGTGTGTGTGTTGTGTGTGTGTGTGTGTGTGTGTGTGTGTGTGTGTGTGTGTGTGTGTGTGTGTGTGTGTGTGTGTGTGTGTGTGTGTGTGTGTTAGTCTTTGGACAACATAATTCAAAAACGAAAAGTCGCTTAAAAACAATAGTTGGTATTTAAGTTTAATCTCTTTCAAGGATGTGACTCGAAGATTTTGAAGAAAATAGCTGCACCCAAAACTATTTTTGTGACAACCGAAATATATGTTGAATTTTCTGGCTATAGTCCATAAAGTACTGTTGGATGACTTGAATAACTCATAGTTCGTAAGAGATAGATCGAATCATAGTATACAACAATACAATAATATATATGGTTGTTGTTGTTGTTGTTGTTTTTTTTTTTTTTTTTTTTTTTTTGTTTTTTTAGAGTGAACCATTTCGGGCATTGTTATTTGGGTGAGCGAGGACTTTAACTTCTGTCAAATGGAACATCGTTATTCATTTTTTATATGTTAATCATGCAAAGAGAACGGAATTTCAAAGTTTAAAAGATTTGACTATCGCACAAACCTACTGTATTCTAATATTCTTGCACATACATGGAAATAAGCATTAAGATAATTTCTGCAAATGTTTAGCTCAACTAAAACGAAGAAGATATAGGAATAAGAGTTTATAAAAATAGTTCGTACAGGAGTAGAGAAAGGTATGTGAGTGTAACACATCAGAGTTTCGTTCTCTTTTTTTTTTCTGTTTTTTTTTTTTTTTTTTTTTTTTTTTTTAGTTTAAGTTTTAATTTCCCAAAATGTATCGCAATATAATTGCATGCGGTTTTGTGAAATTTATAGATGAAAAACTTATTATGAGTGTCCATTCATGATTGTTGCACATGTTTTTTATAAAGTGTTCGTTTGAGAAACGCGAAACGAATCATGAGAATCAAGGTGGATATTCCTGGAAAACCACTCCCGAGGCACCCGGTTCACCTTCACTAACAATTTTGCTGTCCTGCATCTGCCAATGGATGCAAATAGGCGGCAGGAAAGTGCACATAATAAAATTATATATCATGTATATGCATTATCATTTTAATGGCCTGCTGTAATTTAAACTACTGCGCCTTATAAATATGGTTATGATGCGGCTGCCGCTGCAGTCATAAAAACTGTTCTGTTTGTTTTCGATTTAAATTTTAAAATATTATAGTACACGCCTGCATCAAGATTGTTTTGCTCATCGCTTGGAATAGCGTTCACAACAGAGGCAGTTCTGAAGGCCAGTAAAAAGCCCTTCCTCACAAAATTTGAGACTAAATTCCACCCAAAAATTATGCCGAGATTTCACCGGAAATACATATATGTTTTGAGGCCCCCGAATCATGTTTGTGTCTCTGTCTGTGGAGAGCATAACTCAAAAACTAAAAGTCGGTTAAAACCCAAACTAGGTATTTAAGTTTAATGTCTGTCAAGCATGCGACACGAAGATTTTGAGGAAAATAGCCCCACCCTAAACTACCCTTTACATGGAACATTTTCCGATAATTTTGATTTTCTTGAGAATGGCTCTAGCTATTTTGATTAAAATGCCATATGTTTGAGATATTTTTATGACAAATGAAATGTATATCTGGAATTTTCTGGATATACCTCATGTGGTCCTATTTACTCTGAATAACTTTTGCATTACCGGTAAACCGTAAGAGATAGAGTAAAACTTACTGCACAAAATGTGTAGATCTTGCTAAAATACACAATTTAAGTTCAATAAATTTTCTTGTAGGGTGAACCATTTCGGAGATATTCCTTGTTATGTGTGTGAGTTTCGCAAAACTTAGAACTTTCGTGAAATGGATCATCGTTGTTCATTTTTTTATATGTTAAGTGTGCAAAGACAACAGAATCTCAAAGCTTTAAAACATTAGACTATCGCACAAAGCCTACTGTATTCTAACATTCCCCTTGCACCTACAAGGAAATAGCCAATAAGATAATTTGTACAAATGTTTACCTCAACTAACACGAAGAAGATATAGGAATAAGAGTTTGTAAGAATGGTTAGTTCAAGCGTAGAAAAAGTCAACACATCAGATTTTTTTGCCCATCGCTTGGGTGCTTATGCTAAAGTAAGTAGCCTATTCGATTTAAAAATATGTTAGAGTGGTTACCCGAAACTACATAGATACTTCTAATATAGTAAAGTATAGATAATTGGAAATCTTTGTTAATTCGAATATTTTTCTTTAT
The DNA here is from genome assembly GCA_030765045.1 of Tenodera sinensis. Taxonomy (NCBI): domain Eukaryota; kingdom Metazoa; phylum Arthropoda; class Insecta; order Mantodea; family Mantidae; genus Tenodera; species Tenodera sinensis. The sequence goes on from CM060968.1 coordinate 73,426,299, forward strand.
CCCTTTAAAAGTAAAAAACTCATATGCAATTCGAATTTTATTTTTTTAATTCCAAGTTTTTGTTCAGAAATGTCAGTTGAAGATTGATATAAACGTGGAAATTTAATGTGATAAATTCGTCCATGTGTTTCTTCAAAAGAGGTCATTGCTCCTGAGTTGTATGTTTGAATGTAATTGGGGGGGGGGGGGGGTGGAACAGCTTTCCTAGCTGCCGGCCTTGAGCTTCTATACCTGCTCTTACGTCCCCTTGTTTAAAACATGTGCTCCTTTAGCTGTAGCTTGAACTTCCTACCGTTCACTGTGTTGTAAATCAATACCACTTTGTTTCTTAGTACAAGACTAACTTTTACGGAAAAACCCGCCCTCATTCGTAAAGCTGAAAAGGGTTTGAGGAAAAAGTCCGAAATCGAGAAATAATAGGCATACTACCGAATGAAACGACCAGAAATTCCAGTTGCCAGTATATACCTGTAATGTTAATTTTAGATATAACTTTTGTTATTCGAATTTTTGGATATTTCGAAGTACCCATCCGCTTCTCTCCTTTTTGTTTTCTTCAGAGCACCTCAATACATACATATCCAGTGAAATTTCGCCATTTGATTTCTGTGTGGAATACAATGCTTAGTTTGAGTGCTGCCTCGCGCGACTGCTGTGTGTATGTGACTGTAAACAATCGAAGCGGCAGAAACAAAAGGAGATACGGGAACGTTCTCGAGACTTCTGCGTCATTTCCAGTGTATGTGGAATCGAGGAAGTTCCACGTGACGTAATCCCCAGTATATAAGCAGACAAGAAAAGCACATAGCAGTCGGTCAGTGTATCAGTTGCGCGTGCGTGTGATAGTCATGTCCTAATTAGTCTATGAGGGACAGAGGAAGTGAAGAAAGACACCGAAAAGACTGGGCAAGGTTATGAGACGAGCAGTTGTGAGTTGTGATAACCTAAAAGACTGTTGACTGTGTTAACGAGCAGAAAAACTGTATTTTTGGTACGACTTTAGAAGACAATAAACTGATAGAAAAGTAACCGGACTGATTTTGTCATTTTGTCACATTGGTGTCAGTAGTGGCATTCGTTGAATTGCAATAACAGCCTGTTCGTTACACTAAGACCGTTTTGAATATGGTATAAGCCCTGCGAAGGACTTCCCCATAGCTAAATGAGTTTCTTCCTGAAACCCACTCTAAATGCGAATTGAGTCTGGGATTTATGAAAGAAAAAAGTGATGCTGGTTCTTTTAGTGGGTGGAGCTTTGTATCTAGGTGAGCCACATTAACAACAGGAGCTGCTATTGCACGATAACAAAATAACGTTGACCTACAAAAAGGCAGAGCTGCGCTTAAAACTGGGAAGAAAGCTATCTACCTACTCCCGGCTTGCGCATATTATATTTCACATTACATTTTTGTACAAGAGAGAAGTATGCGGAGCTCGTTTCCTTCCAGCACTGGCATTTCCCTCCGCATTGTTTCGTTACGGCATTGAGCTTATGAATATTCACAAGGGCATTAATATTTACATAACACAGATTTTTAAGCAAATATATTAACCTTATACGGCGTAGGTAATACCAATATTTCTTACCTACAAAACTTCCTCTAAATGACTTTTGTGATCTTTATAGCACTGCAAAGACGTACAACCCAGATCTTTAAGGGAATGACGTAATCTAAATAAACAGAAATTACACCTAACTTACAAAAACGTATAATACAAAATGGGTTCCAAATACCGACATCTAGCACTGGTTTAAATTAATGCAATGACTTCCCTTCCACCCGGTATACTGAACCATATACGCTATCAATGCAAATAACTACTTCAAATAATTGTCATTATTCATAAATCTGTTAATCGCATTTCTCTGCCCTCTAATCTGTTAGCGTAGCGCTAACGTTACTCTTAAGTCACTACTTCAAAACTCAGAGCAACCCAACTTAACCGTCCAATAGAATCACAATTGAACTGCCACTACCGGAGCACAACTCACACTGAACTGCAATCGGAACGATTCCCAGCCAATATCCACTAACTCCTCCTTAAAGGTTACTGTCGTCTGGGCAAGAGCAAGCCCCTTGTATAGTACCCTCACACAATAAGAAACTCTAGAAATGGAATATTCTCGAATGCCGTAAAACGAAGTATCTGTAACACAGAACGGCACACAATAGTGATTGTTTATACGGCCTATTATTGTGTCACGGAGCCCGGCTCAGAATGGCGCGCGCCGATCCCCATACGCTGTTTCGGTGACAATGCTATAACAAATTCAGATGGCTATGACTCTTAACAACGTTCGGATGGGGACTTACCTCCTCGACCTATAGACTTTTGTGCCTATGCCCCTGACGGAGCGTCCCCCAAGAGGGAAAAGTGCGGTAAAACGATACCAGGATGGCCGGACTTGAGGAGAGACGATAGCAGAGGGCAATTTCTCTAACAACTACAGATAGAAACTCCTGGGTGGCGGCTCGTACAACCGGCCTTGCGGGCTTACATATCCTCTGGGAGGCCTGGGATACAGATACCTCCCTAGATCTGGAGGACGAGAACTTACGGAGAGAAAATTCCCTGTCACAAACGCCAAAACTCCCTTCGACACTTAGAACCCTGAAACAACCAAGGAGATTAAAGGTGAAGTGAAATATGCAGTATTCACCTAGCGAACAAGAAAACTCTCCAAAAACTCAAAGGTCATCAACATTGCCCCTGGTAATAGAACCAAGACCCCCTGAGTTTAGTGTATAACTTACTAGTTCTTCCATTCATTGCACGCATCTGTAAAACTTCGCCAAAAATCGTGAAAAATTAAAAAAAAAAAATATTTTCTCCAATATAAATAGCATTAAAGATTTATGTAGAGAAAATAAAAGCTCCAGCAGGATTTAATTGACTAATCTCTCGATTAAAAGAAATAATTACAATAAAATATTAATCAACTCACTAAATTAATTATCAAACTACTGTTTGTATGTTGTCACACTATTTTGGCAAAGCTATGCGGGAAGCAAATGGCGATTGTAAACAAATTAGCAAATGGTACATAGGTAACAAAAACAGATAAATGCTAGGGAGGTGATACAAATGTGGGATGATTGGAAGTCCACTTTGCCAGTTTGCAATTATCAGTCGTAAAAAATGAATGGTAAACATCAGTGGATATCTTGAGGATTATGAGTAATATTTCTTTTACGTGGAGGGACTGCCAACCCCTCGCACAACGTCCAACCTGGGGGCAGGGTTTTTTGTTAGGGTTTCCTTCCCCCAAGGTTCAAATTTATGTTGAATTTTGAGATACAAGATAAGGAAAACCTCTATCTTTTTCCTCAGAGTGACGTCTTAAATAAATAAACCTTATAAACTTACCAATCTAGGTCAACTACTGCTTGATTAAAACTATCTAGTAAGGTTTCTTCACTCAGGAAAATAGAATGAACATAAATTAAAGTTTGATGCTCCGATAGACAACTGACGCTCTCGTTCAGATCTTCAAACTTTTCTGAAGAGTTGAAGCACGCAAACCGCAGATGAGGCACGAGACAGACGAGAGTGGTAAATTGAAATGTTTAACAACTATAAACATTTCTAAATGCAACAATCTCCACCAGTTTAAATATTATTTATAAAATGCAATGTAGAACTGCCTCATTTAAGGCATAAAATGGAGTAAATAAATATAAACAGGAAGAAACAGAAACAGGAGAAAGAATTACACATAAACTTCGTATAGACGCAAGTTGGAAAAACAGAATCACACTGAAAAATTCAATGTCCTAGCTCCAACATGAACCACGGATCTTCGGCTTGCCGTATCGCAGCTCAGATGTTTATATCACGTGAATAATGGTGATGATTATGATAAATTTCAATATAAAAAATCTGATGTGTTGCAAACACATGACTTTCTCTACTCTTATTATTATAAACTCTTATTCCTATATCTTCTTCGTGTTAAGATTAACATTTGTAGAAATTATCTAATTGCTATTTCCTTGTAGGTGAAAGGGGAATGTTAGAATACAGTAGGTTTTATGCGATAGTCAAATCTTTTAAAGCTTTGAGATTCCGTTCTCTTTGCACACTTAATATATAAAAAATGAACAACGATGTTACATTGCACGAAAATGCTAAGTTTTCCAAAACTGACACACACGACTAGGAATATCTCCGAAATGGATTACTCTACAAAAAAATTTATTGAGACATAAATTGTGCATTTTAGCAAGATGTACATTTCTTCTATAGTAAGATATTGTCTATCTCTTACGGTTTACGAGTTATTCAAAACTCATCCAGACTAAATAGGACTACGTAGGCTGTAGCCAGAAAATTCAAGATATACATTTCATTTGTCATATAAATATCTGAAACATATGTCGTTTTAAAGAAAATCGTTGGAGCCATTCGCAAGAAAATCAAAATTTTCGAAAAATTTTCCATGTAAAGTGTAGTTTAGGGTGGGGCTATTTTCTTCAAAATCTTCGTGTCGCATTCTTGAAAAACATTAAACTTAAATACCAAATTTGGTTGTTAACCGACTTATCGTTTTTTAGTTACGCTGTCCACAGGGAGACAGACAGACAAACACACACACACACACACACACACACACACACACACACACACACACACACACACACACAAACCTTTTTCTAGAAGCCCTTTTCTTGGATTCAGAGGGCCTCAAAACAAATTTCTGATGAAATCTTGACCTCGAATTTTTTGGTGATATACAACACTTCCTCTACTTTACAATACGTAGTAGAGAAAGTAAAAAAGTAGTTTCCTTTGTGCGATTTTTGTGTAATTCATACGAATATCCCAAAATATTTACTTACATTAAAAATTAAAAATTTGCATTTTATGTGCAACAGAACTTAAGATATTTCCTTCGGTGTGAATACTCTAAGCTTAGTTTCAAACGCAAACAAATTATGTGTTTAACTAAAAATTCGAGCCGAATTTATAAATGGACGCTAGTATTGACATTATTTCATGAAGGTTAAGTTCATAACTATGATATTCTGCTAGCTATAACTTCGTTGAATATATGTCCTTTATAATAATAACGATGCATTTTTCTAAGCGATCATCACTCGTAAATATTTATGGGTAGCCAACAGTATAAAATGAAGCCATAACCGCTGTGCGTTTAATGAATCTTATGAGTAAAACAGCAATAATTCATTGGAACGACATTGCAGATGTAATTTTATGACTCTATGGACCTCGCAGCGGCACTTACAGATGCATTTTATTACTCGTGATTGTTTCTAAATTGCAAAATGTAATAATCATTATAACGCTATTGTAATATGTCGGCAGGCTAACACACATGCCTCTGGTTAAGAGATTTATTTCTCGGCTATTAAAACACAGAAATTAATTGCTTGTCACACCTCTTAGTGTGGAAATAAGTGTTAAGGTCTTGTGATAATAAACACCTGAAAATGCACTTTGGGGCGTTCGAAGAATATTAATGTCTTTCACTATGACTGTTTCTAATAGCACTCAATATCACTTATAAGTTAACATATAAAAAATCTAATGTGTTGCACTCACATGACTTTCTCTACTCTTGTACTAACCGTTCTTACAAACTCTTATTCCTCTATGTTCTTCGTTTTAGATGAGATAAACATTTGCAGAAATTTGCTTTGAGTGATAGTCACTTAACATTTGAAAAAAATTAACAACGATGTTCCACTTCACGAAAGTTTTGGTTTCCGAAACTGATACAAATAATACGGAATATTTTCGAAATTGTTCACTCTAAAAAAAAAAATATATATATATATATATATATATATATATATTTAGACATAAATTGTCTAAGATCTACATTTTTTGTATAGTAAGATTTGGTCAATCTCTTACGCTTTAGGAGTTAGTCAAAAGTCATCCAGAGTAAACAGGACTACATAGGCTATAGCCAGTAAATTCAAAGTATACATTTCATTTGTCATAAAAATATCTTAAACATGTCATTTTCATCAAAAGCGTTAGACGCACTTTCCAGAAAATCAAATTTTCGAAACATTTTCCATGTAAAGGGTACTTAAGGGTGACGTGATTTTCTTCATAATCTTTGTGTCGCAACCTTGAAAGACATTAAACTTAAAAGCAACATTGATTTCTAACCGACTTTTCGTTTTTGAGTTATGCTGTTTACAGACAGACACGCACACGAAACTTTTTCTAAAAATGTTTTTTTTTTGGGGGGGGGGGTTCAGGGAGCTTCAAAACATAGATTGATTGAAATAAATGGAAACTTAATACTGATTTAATGCTATCTTCGACTTACCAGCAAAGTGTTGTGTTTAAAGAAAAGTTGGTAATAATTTTAGCAATAAAAAGTGAGTTCTGCATAGCCATAACAGAAATATAAAATCTTGGTAAACAAAAGAATTAGATCTCTAAGGATATGTGTGGACGAAATTTCATTGAAATCAAGAAGTAATATTTTTTATCTTAATTCTGTAAAATAATTGAGACATTCTTGAATGCGAAATATTCATAATTTAGCCCTGGAAGCCATTTTTATTACATACAGGATGGAAGGGAAGTAATTACATTCCTTCTAATACGTGCTTCATAGAAGCATTACAAACAAAAAAACTCTAATGCCATCTTGTTCTTTGATCAGAGAATAATTTGTTACTTGTCAGATACGTAGAGTAACGTATTTCTGACATTATGGGGCATCACACAAGGTTACGAAATAATTAATATCTTAAAAGAATTAAAGGAATATTCCGAGCAGCTCTTTCAGATGTGAAGCAACTCGGCAACGTTAAGTTGAGGTTGGTCAGGGATATGAACCGGCTTCTGGATGTAAACAGGAAGGTAGCTTGCAAACACGACGCAGGGTGGTGCAATGTTTTCGCAGCTAACGAGTGCAACTGGCTTTCTGATTGGCTTACACTCGCACAGTAAAAAAGAAGGACTTGGCAAGGTATTTGTTTACGCTCACAAGACGCGCTGCTGCGGCATTTATGTACTGAGCTTGTGAAAGTGACACCCACACAATCTGCAGTGTTGCCAGTTTGATTTTGACAAAACTAAGATATCTCCGTAGGTTAAAATATTACATCTAAACGTATTTATTTATCTATTTCGCGAGGAGCTATTTTAGTGACGTAACAAAAAATAAACAAATTTGGTCATAGTTTCTAAACTATTAGAGCAAAATGGATAATATTTATGTTGTAACAGTTGCATTTCATTACACCTATGGTATCAATTTAAAATAGCATTATTAATTCATAATTTTCTAGCTTCAGTCACATATGTCCTTAAAGCACACAATTTATGTTAAATAAAGTTTTTGTGGAGGTTATGGTTTTCAATTTTAAAATAATTATGCATTTTACTCGTGAAATAATGTTAATCGTTTTTTATTTTGTCTACTGCGTACAGTAAAGTAGAGGAAGTATTGTACTACACCCAAAAATTCGAGATCGAGATTTCTCCGGAAATGTTTTGAGGCCCCCTGAATCCAAAAAGAAAGCATTTTTAGAAAAACGTCCGTGTGTGTGTGTTTGTGTGTGTGTGTGTGTGTGTGTGTGTGTGTGTGTGTGTGCGTGTGTGTGTGTGTGTGTGCGCGCGCGCGCCTGTCAGTGGACAGCATAACTGAAAAACCAAAAGTCGGTTACAAGCCAAAGTTGGTATTTAAGTTTAATGTCTTTCAAGGATGTCACACGAAGATTTTGAAGAAAATAGCCCCACCCTAAACTACCCTTTACATGGAAAAATTTTCGAAAATGTTGATTTTCTTGAAAATGGCTCTAACGATTTTGATTAAAATGACATGTTTGAGATATTTTTATGACAAATGAAATGTATATCTTGAATTTTCTGGCTATAGCCCATGTAGTCGTATTTACTCTGGATGATTTTTGCATAAACCTAAGAGAAAACCCAAATTTTAGTAAACAATACATGTAGATATTGAAAAACACAGACAATTTATGTTGAAATAATTTTTTTTTGTAGAGTGAACCATTTCGGAGGTGTTCCTTCTCATTTGTGCCAGTTTTAGATAACAATGGAACATCGTTATTCATTTTTTATATGTTAACCGTGCAAAGAGAACGGAATTTGAAAGCTTTAAAACATTTGACTATCGCTCACAGTCTACTGTTTTCCAATGCTCTCCTTGCACCTACAAGGAAATAAGCAATAAGATAATTTCTGCAAATATTTATCGTAACTAACATGAAGAAGATATAGCAATAACAGTCTGTAAGAATGGTTAGTACAAGAGTAGATAAAGTCATGTGAGTGCAACACATCAGATTTTGTTTTTACAATTCACCTCGCGTTAAAAACAACGAGCTTTGCGACATTCTGTGTTATGTTGGATTATTTTATCGTTTTTGTGCCATTATACACGGTTTACCCATCATGTCAACGTGAGTGGCTGTTTTCCATTTAGTCATACATCACTGAGCTTCAAAATTAAACATTAGCGTATAGTTATCATTCGATTATTACTAATTGGTAATAGTCAATATGGCAATAGATTGAATGCAGCGCCGCAGGCCAAGCGGTTATCTTCAACAGCAAGGCATAAAGACCAGTTTTGCTGTTTCTTCTTTTTCTTCTAACGGTACGGCTGAATTTCCAATATTTATTCATTAAGCAGCAACAGTACTTAAAATTCTCCGGGCTATCATGTTTTAATCGCACGATGAAGGTAATATATTCATAATTAAATAGAATCAAACTAGCACACCCCGGAGGAGCAGAAATATTTGGTCTTTTGGAATACTGTAGCTTTCTCAGCTGGAATTGTAGCAGTTATGATATATATTTATACACTTCTCCTAAACAAAGTTTTCATTTAATGACCATTTTCGAAACAATGTTTTTCAATCCAGAATACAGTGATTGATTTATGTCGGTATTTGTATAAATGATACTGTATAACCTAAATCAGATGAATTTTGCACCTCTAGATTTTACGTTTACGTAACATAACGTAAGATGTGTCTAAGGTCTATCTTCTTAGCCTTTTTTAAACATCTTGGATATCAGCGGCTTGTTCCTTTGGAACGATTCTACAATAGCAATTTACTTCGCCAGACTGATCCAATATCGAACACCAAAGATTGACTCGTTCAGCGAGTGTTGCTTATATAGCAGTAGAAACTTTCCAGAACGTTCGAGATGTCTAAGCTTCCAGAAGGTTCTAGTTCTCTGCGCTAATAAAATAAAATTTAAAAAAAGATCAGCCCAATTTTTATGGGACCTTTTGTTTCACAAGTTGGTAACATGCGTTTTGTAAATATATGACAGTTTGTGTTCTACATTTTCGGTCCTAAATGATCCGTTTTCTGAGCTGTTGAACGTAGCTAAATTCAATTTTATGAAGGGAAAAAAATATAATTGCTGTTGTGTATCTGTTTTGATCGTGCAATTAAGAATATCATACTGCCTTCCTCCATAAACTACAATTATACTTAACCTCAACTTCACCACATATTTAGACACCCTGAGCTACGCCTCCTGTATTTCCCTTCCAGTTATGGTAGGCTACCCATTCCTGAAGATGGCGTTCATCCATATCAAACGCAACAAAATATTTAAATACAAAACACTTATAATGGAAAAATAATTGAATCATGGCTCCTTGAATGCAAAAGACGACCACATCCGTAATATTTATATTTTCAGATCCAAACTAAGATTCTGTTTTAAGCTTTCTGTAGCTTATTTAATGCTGATTAGTGACAAAACGAAAATGTGTGTTAGAAAAAAATGAGTAACGATATTTCCAGGCCATATAAACTACGGACTCTTAAATAATTAAAGAATGCTCTGGGCGACTGATGTTCCTTTTTTACGCAAATTCTCTTTGAAATTGGAAACACTAAAAATATGGACGCTTCTGTAGTGTAAAGAAAGATATATTTTTTTAGGTGAATTCTCCAACCCTGCATGGAAAGAATGTATTTAGGAGAAAGTGAACGAACTGATTAAAAATTTATGAGGCATCTTTAAGGCATTTTCAGGTCCTCATGAACTTTTTTCACCCAAATATTATCTTTTTATTTTTTCTGTCGCTTACTGTGGCAAGTAGGGTTGGTATGCATTTCACTTAAAAATATGATATGAGATTTCACCGGATGCAGACATTTTTAGCTTCCTTGAACCCAAAAGAAGGAAAGTGCGTGCTCCATTCGTGATTTTTAGCCAACAAAACCCTTCTTTTTAATATCTATTATAAAATAACATAGTTTACTTACTCTAATGATTTCAATTTTGTTTATTTAATGAGTTTTAGAGTCTTCTGTGGTACACGACTGTTATCTAAAATCGCAAAGGGAACTTTTCCAAACTTAAACCACTTAAAGTTTTTATATGAGGTAATTTAAACTTTAACTTACATCAGTTAGGACAGCACACAGGTTTTGCTAAGATCTGAAAATGCCGTTGACACAGCCTTTAAACTGATGGAGAGGTAAGTTGGGGAAAACCAAGGCATTTTGGAGCAAAAGCTTGCATTATTCATGATATCAAACAGTTTTCCTTCACTGAGTAAAAATCCATTTTCATCAAAATTTTAGATATGCTACGAAAAACTTCTAGTAAATGCATACAAAATGATTTTTTAAATACTGCACATAACACATTGCTAAAAATTATAAAACTCGTGCAATGAAAAATATTAAAAATCACAAGAACACGTAAGCTGTAATATTATGTACTGTTTCTAGATATCAATTTGAGAAATGCTAGAATTTTATAGTGACTTCTTGTAGATATTTGTTTCACATTATATTAATATAATTAATGGAAATATTTACTTATGCTCACAAATGTTTACTTGTATTTTACGCGTGCATTTTGTGTATTGAATGTATACTATTTGGAAAAGATAATGGCTCATTCTTTTCTTTTCTTGATCTTGACAGCTCGATCTCTAGTCTGTTGTGTATGTGCTTATATAGAATAACTGAATTTGTTGTTTACTTGTGATGGCTCACTAAATCGTTACTCATTAAGCAAAAACGGTTGCTTGTTTCACACTAAGTCGTATACATGAGAAGTTACACGTAGCCAGATTATTGGTCTAAGGCGAGCTGGTAACACAACTGGACAACTTTCAGAAGCTGTGTAAATTCGCAGAAATTAATTAAATTCTAATGCCACCCACGGAAGCCCATTTATTGCATAGGTATTAGAAGCAAATCCTTCAATCCAAAATAGAAACTGTGTTATAGTATAATGAATTCTTCTTCTTACTAAGGCTTTACAACTTTAAAAAAGTTTTGGCCGTTTTAAAAATTTGTTTCCAGACTTTTTTTCTATTTTGTACGCAAATAGGCCAGTTTTTACTTTCTCTATTGGTAAGTAGGGGAAGTATTGTATTCCACCCAAAAATTCGATGTCGAGATTTCACCGGAAATATATGCTTTGAGAACCCGTCAATCCAAAAAAAGTATTTTTACAAAAAGGTCTCCGTGTGTGTCTGTGTATGTTTGTGGACAGCATAGCTCAAAAACGAAAAGTCGGTTAAAAACCAAAGTTGGTATTTGAGTTTAATGTCTTTTAAGGATGCGACACGAAAATTTTGAAGAAAATAGCCCCACCCTAAACTAACCTTTACATGGAAGATTTTTCGAAAATTTTGATTTTCTTGAAAATGGCTCTAACGATTTGGGTTAAAATGCTATGTGTTTGAGATATTTTTATGACAAATGAAATGCATATCTTGAATTTTCTGGCTATAGCTCATGTAGTCGTATTTACTCTGGACGACTTTTGCATAACTAGTAAACCGTTAGAGATACACAAAATTTTACTGCACAAAAAATGTAGATCTTGCTAAAACACACAATTTATGTCTAAATAAATTTTTTCTAGAGTGAACCATTTCGAAGATATTCCTGTTATATGTGTGAGTTTCGGAGAACTTGAAACTTTCGTCAAACAGAACATCGTTGTTCATTTTTTTATATGTTAAGCGTACAAAGAGAACGGAATCTCAAAGCTTTAAAAGATTTGACTATCGCGCAAACTGTTCTGTATTCTAATATTCCCCTTGCACCTACAAGGATATAAGCAATAAGATAATTTGTACAAATGTTTATCTCAACTAACACGAAGAAGATATAGGAATAAGAGTTTGTAAGAATGGTTAGTACAAGAGTAGAGGAAGTCATGTGAGTGCAACACATTAGATTTTTATATTGTTTTATTGCGAAAATTTCTGGAATTCATAGTTTAAGTTTTCTTTTGCTTATACTAGATATAGTTGCTTGAAACGGATCAAAGCTCTGTTAGCGGCCCATTCTACTACAGCTTTACAGCGAAAGACTGCGAAAAAACCGGGCTCCCGTGCGAACACCTCCCGGACATCGAATGCTTGACCACTGCAACCATGGCTTACTGAACTACAAGAGAAATTTCTTGCTTATTTCTCTTTCCAGCTATTGGCATTAGCAAACAAGTGCACTAGTTGGCTATATACATATATAAAATACGTTGCTGATCCCCTCTGGGAAAACTCCAGCTGGCGATTGCGGTTTTGCGGATTTTCGTTTGCGTTGCTAAAACATAAATTATATAATGGATTTCATTTACTGGGGAACACAAAACAACCATGAGGCATTATTATCATGTTTAGTAAAAACATGAAATGAATTTGAAAGCAGAATATCTTCATTAATAATAAACATCGATTAAAAATAATTGCTGGTCTAAAAACAAAAACAGTGCATTAATATGGCTTTTATTTGTTCATTCGTTTTTGATATTAATTAAAGGTTTTAAAATAAAATTGTATAAAAACGATGCACCCCTTTATGATTTGCAATTAAAAACAATCTATTCAAATTTAAATTATAATATTTAATGAATATACATATGTTAACCGGTTCATAAATCAAACTGAAATCCTGGGTATACATTGATGAAATTTTCGTGACTTATGATTGGACATATGAGGCACTTAAATTATTTGCATGCATTATTAACATGATTGACACCTTCATTGTGCAGTTTTTTAAATGTTTACTTTCATACTTTCTCTTAGGAACAGGGGTTCACTGTAAAACGTATTACAGTTCCACCCAGACATGCAATAGCGACATTTAACCTAAAATACAGGTTTTGAAAATTCCTTATCGGAAAAAAATTACTTTTTTTTAAAAATAATACTGTGTATGTACGTCTATCATTCTGTGAGCAGCATAATTTAAAAACGAAAACCCGATTACACACCAAATTTACTATGTAAGTTCATAATCTTCCAAATTACACGAAGATTTCCAAGAAAATCTTCCACCACAAACAAAATTTTCAAAAATTGTGTTTTTTTTCCCAAAAATGACCGGGGTTTTTATTGAAATATATATTACAGATATTTATGGCAAATTAAACTTATATCTTGAATTTTGTCTGAAGAACTCTTCATTCTAAATGACTCCAGCATACCTAACTAGTAAACGTAAGAAATAAGCGAAATCTTACTAAACAATTATTATAAATTATTAATATTATTATTATTATTATTATTATTATTATTATTATTATTATTATTATTATTATTATTATTATTATTATTATTATTATTATTATTGTTATTATTATTATTATTATTATTATTATTATTATTATTATTATTATTATTATTATTATTATTATTATTATTATTATTATTATTATTATTATTATTATTATTATTATTATTATTATTATTATTATTATTATTATTATTATTATTATTATTATTATTATTATTATTATTGAAAGTGAGTTTAAAATTATAAGTTTTATATCTGAATATCGTAACTTATTATGTTTCATGTAGTGTAGTACAAATTATAGTGTCTCCTGTGCTCATACTATATTTTATCTATCTTTGATCTATCTAGTAAGGTAATCCTAACAGAAACCATGCGACACAAAGATTTTGAAGAAAATTGCTCCACCCTAAAGTACCCTTTACATGGAACATTTTTCGAAAATGTTTAATTTATTGAAAATGGCTCTAACGATTTTGATTAAAATGTTTGACATTAACTCTAAACTGTAACACACAATTTATGTCCATATAAAAATGTTTATAGAGTGAACCATTTCGGAGATATTCCTTGTTATTTGTGTGTGTTTTGCAGAACTTATACTTTTGTCAAATGGAATATCGTTATTAATTTTTATATGTTAACCGTACAAAGAGAACGGAATGTGAAAGCTTTAAAACATTTTACTATCGCTCTGATATTCTCCTTCGAGCTACAAGGAAATAGGCAATAAGATAATTTCTGCAAATCTTTATCCCAATTAAGACGAAGAAGATATAGGAATAAGAGTTTGTAAGAATGGTAGTACAAGAGTAGAGAAAGTCATGTGAGTGCAACCATCAGATTTTTACTTATGTATTTCTGTCATGTTTTATTAAAGAAGGCGAAACAAAATTTTAGACACACTTAAACCAAGAATAGACCTGCAGCGAAGCGAACCTACGACCATTACTTAAGAGAATCACTATAACATCAACGAAACAGCATACTGAGAAATAATATACAACGTATAATGAATATTTAATGGTGCTTGCAGTATCTAATCACTTATGATGCTTGGATTTTCACGTTTCAGTGCCATCTAATCTACCGGAGACAAGAATGTCTCTTGGTGGCCGCTAGGAGCGTTGCCTACGTTACACACATTTTCCTATGATTACAGTTTCACGATTATTATACTAGATCGTGCTAAGAGAACCTGCTTTCGATTAAATCATACCGCAAACATAACCTTATCTGGTTACAAAATATGCTAGTGTCGCAGTGTAAAATTTGCTTCTTTTTTTGGTTATTAAGTTTCGGAGGGTAAATTAGCACTGAATTTCTGTGAATAGACAGTGAAATCGCCTACATGCCGAATTAGTCTTGTTTACTTTTGTATTAGTAAAGCACGAGATAGGCAGAAACGTACACGGAACATGACGATATCCTAAAAACACATTTTATGAAATCTTTCCATTAACCAATTCTTATTGTTGTGTTATTCGTAATAAAGAGTGGAATTCCAAGGCGACTCCCGTTTCTGATGTGATGCACTCATACGATTTTCTCTACTCTTGTACAAACTATTCTTACAAATCTTATTCTTATATCTACTTCATGTTAATCGAGATAAACATTCGCAAAAATTATATAACAGTTAATTTTAGGTACAAGGTGAACATGATAAATAAATAGGATTTAAGGATAGGCACGTTCTTTCTTTAAAAAAAAAAAAAAAAAAACTAACATATTACTAATTGAGAGAGGTGTAAATATTGGAAAATTGAAACCAATAACAAGAAATGTCTTGGAAATGGTTCGCTCAAAACTAACAAATTATGTGTTCGAGATCAATATTTTGTGTAGTGAGATTTTGTCCATCTCTAACGGTTATACAAAAGCTATACAGAATTAAAGGATTTATGAAGCTATTCCAAGAAAATTCAAGATATAAGTGGATGTCATTTGCTAAGAAAATATCTTCAACATATGGAAAGTTCTTTTATCAAAATCGTTTGAGCCATTTAAAAAAAAAATCAATATTTTTTAGACATGTTCCATGTAAATGCTAGTTTGAGATGGGAGGAGGTTCTGGGAAGTCTTTGTATCGCATTGTTGGAAGATGCTGAATTTAAATACAAAGTTTTGTTCTTAATCGTCTTTTTTAAAAATATCTTTTCGGATTCAGGAAGCCTCGAAACATATTTCCGATGAAATCTTGACATAGAATTTTGGATGGAATACACGGGCTGAAAAGAAGGTTTAACTTAGTCACTTTTGTCGCTTTTTGTTAATAGACTCGAAGAATGCGACGAATTTAAACACAGCATTGGCCAAAATGCGACAACAATCTGCCACAGATGTAAACAATATACCTACATCTTTCTCCTAGGCTACTGGATTTCATTTCTGATCTGGTCTGCGTGGTTTAGCCATTATTGTGAAATGTACACTGTTTACGTGTGTGTGTGCTTTTTAAGAACTGATGCGTAAATTTGTTCTAAGGAATTAATGGAAGTACTTTAGTGTAGATATGATGTCATTGATAATGAATAAATCCACAGAGGCTATGTCCAGAAAATTTAAGATATTCATTTCATTTGCTATGAAAATATTTTAAACGTATGGCATTTTAATCAAAATCGTTTACACCGTTTCAGAGAGGATAAAATTTCGAAACGTCTGGTATAAGACTATTCTAGTTTGGGGTGGAAATATTTTCTTGAAAATCTTCTTGCTGCATCTTTAGAGGATGAAACGAACCCCAGAGTAACAGCCGTAAACAGGCCAAGGCATAGCGCCCGGCCGCTCAACCCCCACCTCTGCCCACTGCGAGCGTCATGACTGTGGTGCAGTACTGGAAGGTGGGACTTGGTCAGCGCCTCGGGTCCTCCTGTGCGGATATGCCATCTTCGCATATCTTCGATCGCGATCGATCTATGCTCCTCAATTGGCCCCTCTGGGACTTAACGAGACTGAGTGCGCCCCGGACCTGGTGTCCTAGCGGGAGAAAATCCCGCTGATCGAACCCGGGTCCACCGCACGTTCTAACACTGCAGTACGTAAGTGGTCTAATTCTTAGAAGACGCTGAGCGTATCGTAGCTTTAGATGCCATACTGACGAAAATTATTTGTAACCTGAACGTAATAAATCCACAGTTAACTGATATTTCAAAACGTTGGGCAGTATGTCCCTATAAATAAGTATACTAATTATTATCTTTCGAAATTTTAGTTTAGGAAGTCATCTGTTACGCAGGCTCCTGAAGGAATGCGGAATTTATGCATCTTAAAGAAAAGCCGAAAAGCCGACCATATTCAAACGCGACAGCTTGCAGTATTTAGTACCCTAGAGTCGAGTACTTTATTATCTTGCTCTATATAAATTATGATATGACATTCATCAGCGTCGCAATATAATCTTTAGTTCTGACAGACACTTCCGCATTCATTTGGGTGTTACCAGTTATGATGGCACTGCCGGATCCATTTGAGCATCGCTTTTGAGGACCGAATAGTGAAATTTACACAAAAACAATAAAGGATTACAATATAAGCTGTGCAGCACATCATTACGTCCGATTTTCTGAGAACGTTTTGATGTAAACATTTCTACATCGGAGTAGAAACAAGAGAGTTGCGAATTTGAGGCTCTTTCTGCTATTTCTCTCATTTTATTTCCAAATTTCACGAAACCTTTTGCAAAATATGTTCCAAATATGATAATCGTTTGTGTAAAAATATATACCATTTATTAAAAAGTGCATTAGCAGAATTCCAGGCCATTAGGAATAATTATTTCATGCATAGAGGAATTATCATCTCGTTATTCTTTTGTTTTGCACAAACGATCGCTTTTGTTCGTATACCTACACAGAAGAATGTAGACCTCGTTTTGACCATTTTAATCAATCACCAAAATGATTATTACACAATTCCCAGTCAACTTTTCTTAATTCAGAATCCATCAAAGTAAAAACATTTCGTTTAAAACACCTAACTGCAAACTGCCTTTACCGTAGTTATGCGCTCATTTTATTTTAATTATTTAATGCACTTTCCTCATGCCAAGAAGACAATTAACATCGTTTTTAAGAAATTAGTATATATAAAATTAGTTATAGCACATTAAATTAATAATAATCAACTTCAGCGAAGTATAAATAAGAGGAATCAATATTTTCATATTGAAATTTAAGTAATGTCTAAAAAAATTAATGTAGTTAAAATATTACATACCAATTTCCATACATTGAATTAAATAAATATAATTACGAGCACAAATGGCTTCGCATGACGAGAATTTATCTCTTGACTGCTTCAGGGCTAAAATCAATTTCTAATAATTTGTGAATATGTTTTATTTTATTAATCCAAGATTATAATTGTAAAAAGGCATTTGCTCAATTTGAGAGTATATACATTATCAAAGCCCACTTAACCTATCTTCGTAGGTTAAGATAGTATTTGTGTAATTAGAATTTAAGTTTTACGTAAATCAATTCACTCATCTTCACATGCTTTCCATAGTCATTCTTTTTCAAATGTAACAAATATTTATCTTCATTACAGTGGTCCGTTACGCCCGAAGTTGTTCCGAGCGAAAAGAAAATGCAGAAATACATCGCTCATCACGGAAGAGTTAAGGAAACGTACGTCAAATAGAAATTATTTGCTCACATTTGCAAATAATGTTGAGTAAATGGTTTCTCTTCAATTATTTGAAATTTTATAAATATATTGATATTCTATACATTATAATTACAATTTCTACTGAATTTATACACGATATAAACTTTGCTTACTTAAAAAGAACATTTATAATTTACGTCAAAGAACTTACTACCAAATAAAGATAAATATGTGCCCCAATTACACGAAAGATTTCAAGGCTTTATCTCTGTTCGTTCCTGCAAAACCCGCAATGTGCCCCAATTACACCAAAGATTTCAAGGTTTTATCTCTGTTCGTTCCTGCAAAACCCGCACCTATATATACAAAACTAGAGTAGGCCAAACTAACCACATGGGCGTCGGCAGACTTTTTTCAAGGGGCTGCATATTGGAAATTTGCAATCAAACAATATTAATTCATGATTTTGTTGCCAAAAGCTGCAAAGATATGAATTATAGCATTTGTTGAGGATAAGTGTGTGCTAAATAAAAACTGCTATTTACATTAAAATTACAGCAATAGTCTAATAGTAATTGATTGCACATTAAATCCATTAATTTGCAAAGGGGGCCGCCCCCCCCCCCTCCCACCTCCCTACTTCGCGACGCCATTGCCATTTTGTGCACATTTCTGATATACTCTTCAGATTTCTTGATTATTCACAATTCTTCTCCATATTAGGATGGTTAATTTACAATATAATTAAATTTTATTTGTATTAAGTATGCATATTTATTTTCATACACTCTTCTGGCTATAATATTTTGTTTTCATTTAACAGTAGTAAAACTTGTGATAATATTATAATTCTGCTCATGACCTTATTAAAGTTATTCTTTTTTGGTGTGTAATGTTTGTAAATAAAAATGGTGTTGGAATAAAATATATAAATTTTTATTATTTCCTTTTTTTACCTGTAATATAAACACTTTGTTTAATACTGTCTAAAACCTCATCCCTTTTCAATTAATTGTATTAGTTTTGATATTATTGAAAAAGGTACATGGTTAGATAAACTGTCAAATAATAAAGTCCTCAAGAATTCTACTCCATTCTCAGCTACCTATTCCTTCCTTACCTGTGAGCTTGGAAATTGAATCTTCTCCGCTAGTCTGAACTTCTATAAAATTCTTCTGATCTTAAACCTTGTAACTGCACATACCGTGTGTTTCACGCTACTAAATCCGTTCACTTCACACAAAATCAAACTGCAACAATGGGTGTTTTTTTCCTGCGCGCACTCCACACACACTGTTTGGCACTTGGTCTCACTTGTTTTTGTTTATCACCGCAACAATACAATGACAAAACTCGCGAGGCAATTTGGCTGTCAGTTCCCAAAAACGCTGTCTCTCTCTCTATCACGTCAACAGGATGGGGTGCATTGTTGAGTGGAATTGTTGCTGCAGCATTGCCGAAAACTGGGCCGCCATTTTGTTGTTGTAAACTGCTTCATTTAGAAATGCCAGAAGCGGTTCTTTTGACAGTACCGGTACAAAAACTCTGCCAAGTTGGTTGCGTTTCAAGGTCAGTTTCTTGCTGCACATTCACATGGGTACACAACACGCTTTTAAACTGTTACAAAAATATTTTGGGCTGCAATTAGTATGGTAACGTGTTTATAAATCCGTTACGGCAGTTGTATAAAAACTTATCAGAGTGGAGCGGCCTTGATAGTGTTTTGTTTTTGCACGATACGCGCTCTCCGACCCTCCAACATTGACTGAAGGAAAGCGGCTCAGGTTTTAGCTCGCGGCCCCGTGCCCCACTACACTTGCGCATAGCCACCTGCGCCGTGGTAGTACACACACGCGTTCCAGGCCAATTTTATTTCTCATCTACTGCCAATACAATAATTACTTTTTGTATAAAGTGCGAAGTTTCCATATTTTGAGCCCTGGCAGACAGGCTGACTGCTGCGCCCGCAACCTTAACCCTGCTCATAGCTCCACGGTGACGGTCAAAGCCAGACCGCCTTTCTACCTGCAGCCTCCCCCCCCCCCCCCTCTACCCCCTCTCTGTCCTATGTGAGGGTCATCTAGGTTTAGCCTGCACTATACTACACGCTCTTGTTTATTTATCTTTTCATTTATTCCTTATACAACTGTACTTTCTGCATAGCAACAAATCTACGACTACTTTCTCTTATATTCTCTTTCTCTTCCTCTTTCTCTCCTTTCCTCTATTCTTTTTTTTTTCTCTTCTCTTCTTCGTCGTCTTCCTTTCCTCCTTCACTCCTCGTTTAGTCTCTTCTCCTTTCATCTCTCCTTTTCTCTTTCCTTCTGTTTCCCTCCCAGGCCTCCTCTCTTCGCCTTTCTTCTGTTCTCTTTTCCTCTCCTCTCTTCCCTTCTTTCGTCTCGTCTCTTCTCTCCCCTTATCCTCCCTTCCTTTCTCTCTATTTTGTTTTCTTCCTAGCTCTGTTGTACTCCTTTTGTCTCCCTTTTCTTCTCTTTTCTCTCCTTTACTCATCCCTTCTATTCTCTTTTCTGACCTCCTCCAACTCCTTACTCCTTTCCTCTTTTCACCCTTGCTCTCTTCTTCTTTCTTACTCTTATCTTCTTTTTCTTCTCCTCTACTCTCTTCCCTTTCTCTTCTCCTTTCTGCTCTGCTCCTTGTGTCCTCTTCTCTTTCCATTTCTTCTCTTCATTCCACTTTTGTTTCTTTCTCTGTTCTTTTTTTTTCTTCTAGTGCCTCCTCTTGCTTTCTATTTCCTTTTCTTCTCTTTGTTATTCTCTTTTCATCAATGCTTCTCTTCTCACATTTCACAAACTCTCGTGAACGTCTACTGTGCTATCCTCTTATCTCTTAATTCCGTTCCTCCCTTGCCTTTTCTATTAGTCGTCCCTTCGGGAGGCATTCTACTAGCCTTCAGAGGTAGAGTATGCATAGCAAGAAGGAAATGTGTATATCTGTTTACCCTTTCGCGCATGCAGCGGTGTCCCGTTTTACCTGCATAGTTCTCCATTATCCACATAAACATTCCAATAAGGCAATCAATAAATGAATATTTGAATCTTTAGTTAACGCGTTTGAGGTTATGTATGCAAATTTAGATACAAATCAGAATAAAACTGAAATGTAAGGAATACATTTCATACAAAATGCAGAAGTGAGAGGGGGAAAAATGGTTGGCGAAAGTTATTCTCAGATGTCTATAGAATATTTATCTCAGATAACTCAAAAACCGAAAATATACTTTTCACCTAAAAATTTAGTCATGGGTTTCTTAACATACACCACTGCTTTGTCGAACAACAAAAGTAGAACGCTCCACACACACACCCCTCTCGCAGCTATGTACGCGCCGGCTGAGAAGGTTGATAAAATGCCCTGTGAAGTAGCAGAGATGGCATTCGTATATGGAACCCAAGGGACATGTCTGGTATTTATTGGATCAAAAAAGACACGTGTAATGTATTACTTCAGCATACAGCATGTTAACAACATATTTTGTTTACCTTCTAATCATCCAGTGTCCCAGAATCACCCGGTCTATAAATAGACCGTTGGGCACTAAGGGTATCAGAACATACTATAATAATGAACGGATATATTTCCATCAAACTTTATTTCTTAAAGCACTTACAGACCATTCAAAGTTAAACTAGTATTCACTAAAATATTTGAAGTGGTCAAATCTTTTTATCAACTGTGACGAGGTTCAAAACATCTGTGGCAGAGTGTTACATCACAATTGTTGCAGAGTCTCAAGCACTGAGCAATTCTTCAAACTTGTTTTCATTTCTTCCCATTTTTCATTTGAAGCATAGTCATTCTATGGAATGTTTGTGCTTGGAAGTACATCGAAATCCTCTTTCTTCCGAATGATTTTTGTAAATTTGGTGGAACGTGAAAACACAGACAAAATCTTGCTACACCCCCCAACAAAAAAGCTCGATAAAATACACGATTTTTGTGCCAAGTAATGTCATGACCTAGCCGATAAATTCTCGAGTGGAATTCATCTGGGTAGTTTTGACTTTCCAATGATATTTATTTGAACTGTTTTATAAATAAAATATGGATTTAAATATTATATTGCAAATATTTGATCTTAAATTATATACAAATAAGCTAAAATATATTCATTTCGATTAGTGTAGTTCGACGTATTCAGCACTACCAACTCAAGAATTTACATGAATTTCAATGGTCTCTTGTCGTTATAACAGAAAACAGTTTAAAGTCTGAAATAAATCGTTCTTCTGGGACAATAGATTAACTATTAAAAGAAAAATTGTTAAAAACACGGCTATCAAATTGAAATGGAGCATCATTTTGAGGCAGTATTTTCTGTAAGCTCTGTGAGATAATTCAGAAGCTAAATATGGAGGCAACAGAAGGCCTCCTGACATAACTACGTTAAAATATAGGCAGCGTAGTCTGACTTCTTCTGTTCATGTGTGATATACCGAAGGAGAAAGAAACGATCTGATAGATATTATAACAACAAGAAATACTAATTATACATCGTCAAGTAAATAATTAATTGTGAATTTTTGGGTTCCTCATAAAAACAAACGATAGCGTCAGGTATATTAATTGAGATCAATCAAATGTAGCGAGTTTAGAAAACAATATTGACTTTTCACAATTGTTGACTCTGTCTAGCCACCTGGTGTTTTAGCGAGAAAATTGTAAAATGTTTCAAGAGAAGGCTGACGATTTCGGAGTGTTAATAAATTGTTTAAGACGTTCATGAAAATAATATTGATTATTTCATAAATATAGTGCATCCGTATTACCCCTATGACACAAGTAATAGGATCTTATAGCTCTCCGACTGATGCTAGGCACCGAGGAGTAAAACTTCATTAAAACTATCACCCCAACGAAGATTATTAAAATAATAAGTAATCATACTGCATTCGAATTGCAGTAAGATCGCTAAATATTGTTCCAATTTTGATTATTATTAATCGACTGTAGCGTGTAATAGACTGTTTTTCAGAGGTTTATGGGATACAGTTCGCAACATTGATTAAAGAAAAGAATTACCTAATGATAATGTGTGCAAAAACAAAATAATATCCATTTGATAATTCGTATATGATAATTTAACGCCTCTATGAACAAAATAGTCAAACAAAATGCAGTATCGAGTACCCTTGGGCCCATTTAAGATCTTAGTATGTAAACATGTCCCTGGTAGATATTTTTGGTTAATTATGTATTAACCATCACATTCACCCATGTGCTCTTATTAATTTTTTCATGCCTTGAAACACTTGCCTCTAATTTCCTCCCAGTGTAACACTTCGAGAGGCGATCTGCTATAAATTATTGGGACATTTGAGGAAGTGGCTACAAGAGGCCCAAGTATGCAAATTAGTTTAATATCGAGAGTTAATGCATAGCATCCCATGTTACAGTATGTAAATCATCTGGACGTCAGAGACACATGAAAAACTCTGCGACCAGGAGGAGGAAGGGACATTGCACCACGATATAAAAGAGAACCATTATTAAAAAGGTGGGGCATTGCTTCCACCATTCGTTAAAAAAGAATGCTGAGCTTCTAACTAAAGAACAGACAATCTTCTTGCTTTATTAGGTTTTGGCCTGAGGTTCTTACACCTTAGTCAGGAGCTCGCATTTTTATTTTGTGCTCTCTTTTACTCTTCTATCCTCCGTGCAAGGTGGCTTCGTGATGTGTTTTATTTATTTATGCACGCTCCTTAACTGCTAGGGTTCTCAACCTCCTGTTCTATATTGGGCGTGAAGGATATCTTAATTTTGCTTAGAGACCTTTTATGTTTGAGGTTCTTTTACGTGCTCTAAATTTACGACATTGGACCATCGACATCACTTACCTTCCGAAGGAATGCCATGCTAACGGTTTTTACACCCGCAAAAATACCCATCGCCTCCTCAGGGTTTGAACCCGGGGCTTCGCGAACCAGAGGCTAACATGTTATCCCTACCTTCCTATGCGGGTGATAGCTGCAATAGATTTATGTAGATCACCGTGTCCCACCCCGTTCTATACCGTGTAAGGAAGTGGTTGTGGTAGAAGTAACGCAACGCAAGCTGCCAACGAGAGCTGCACGAGACTTCGGTACTGCTCGGATAAAGTCGGATTATCTCGCATGATTGAAGGCCACGGTGCACTTCCACTCCCTGTATTATATAGGTCGCGAGGTAAGACAAGAGCAATTCCCCTAGCTGCGCAGTGGCAACTCACTATCTGAAAAAGGCCGCGCCGTAGCCGAGTGGTTAGACCATTCGCTTCTCACCAAAGTGGCCCGGGTTTGATCCCAGGCAACCCGCCCTGGCGCCGTTTAGTCCACCACGAATACCACATCCAGGTCGCTGGGATCGAATCCGGGCCGCATAGGTCGTAGGCAGACGGTCTAACCGCTCGGCCACGGCACCGCCATAATCTATTCTAATGAGTTTAAATTTACGGTGAACCCACAAAACATTTTTAAAAACGTTAGTGGATATGTTTTGTCAAAAGTCTAGTTTTATAGTAAAAATTACTGTTGATATACAATTTAAAAAGAATTGCCTCAATTTTTGTAATACATATTTCTAAATTGTACGTAAAATACGGTAAAATCGTTCCATTAATTTTATATTCCTTGTGAAGTTTTAGAAGTTCAGTTTATATGGAGATTTGAATAAAGACAGGAGAAAGTCAATCTTTTTTACCTCAGAAGTTACAATATTCCGTTAACATACTATACAAAAAGTGTTGTGCTAATAATTTGTAGAATTATGAAAATAAATTGTAACTCATTGAGGGAATCATTAATTGCAACAAACCAGAATGTACGTATCAGATAGTTCAACGTTATTGTGTTGGTACTCTAGTAAAAATTATATGTGGAATTAGGACAGTTAAATGCTGCCAACAGCTCTCAAATGCATAATAACTACATCATATCATTGGCTGCGAATATAAAATCTGAGCCTTGCAAATTAAAAATCGCAATGAAAACAAATGCAGATTGGAGTACACTAAAGTAAATAAACATTTCAGCAGTAAACTATCACATAAAACAATTAAAAATAATGTTTTGTGTACTTTATCGTCGGTTCATATGGACGTAATTTATGCGTATTTTTCAGGGAAAATTAATTAATGGAATGGAAGGTGATAGATGATAATGGGTGTTTACTGTTCGGGTTACAATTAAATTAAGCAACAAAATGTAAACAGGTAAGTGCCGTGCTTTTGACGGAAGTTTACGCAGAATTCTATAATGAAGGGAGTAGAACGTTAATATGCTAAAAATACAGTTGAAGGAAACAAACGAAGTAGTATTTGAAGAACAGTAATGGTAGAGCATTTTGGGCAAAGAAACTATTGCAATAGAATTTACAGAGATATCTCTCACGTAGAAGTGCAAATGTTAACATATTGTGACAAATCCCACATCTGACACCAACGCAATTACTTTTTTGGGTGGAATACAATACTTCCTCCACATCCGAAGGGAATTTGTTAAGGATGTTCACGCCACATAAACACCATCGAACTCCGTCGGGTTTGAACCCGCAACTTTGAGAATCAGAGGCTAGCGTGTAACCCCTAAACTACAGAGGAAGACAGTTGGTATTGGAGTGCTTCTCCAAATATTATTATGCTGATAGGTTAGGTTTCGAATCTGGTTCAAATGGCATTTTCTGCGATTTTTTATTCAATATCTTGTCCCATTTAGAAAATAGTTTAAATCGCAAAGGCGGATTTGCTGAGAGGATAGACCATAAAAAAGCGGTCAGACCTTTCAGGTACAACATGTTATTTACAAAGTGCATATAATTATCCGAGGTTTTCCTGTCACTTATTAAGATTTAGAGAGCACTTGTTCAGGACCTAAATTAAACAGCTTGTCACAAGAGCACCTGCACAGGATAATTGTTGCAAGCAGAGTTTTCGTGCAAAAACAGGCGTATAATAACCTATACACAATAATGGCCCAGCCTCTTTTGCGTTGCAAACTTTTGATAAATTACCGCAAACAAGTGTGTATTTATTTGACTAAGCATGCTTGTTCAGACTTTGCCATGGGTACATAAGCAGAGTGTTTAATTCTGGAATAATAATGCAGCAAAGTTAACTGCCCATCTACAAGGACTACATTCATTACAAAAACTGACGGAAACTTGAGCATGATTGATAAATAAATTTACACATTATGGAACTTAATGGCAGAACTCGCAGCTCTGATTGCATAATTTCTCATTTTTATTTTCTCTGCTATATATTGCACTCACATAACTTTTTCTACTCTTGTACTAACTATTCTTACAAAGTCTTATTCCTTTACTAGCCGAGATAAATTACTGCTGATTTTATAGATGCAAGGGGAATATTAGAATACAGTAGGCTTTGTGCGATAGTCAAATCTTTTAAACTTTTCAAATTCAGTTCTCTTTGCACACTTAACATATAAAAATGAACAACGATATTCCATTTCAGAAAGTTGTTTTCCGAAACTCACTCACATAAGAAGGAATATCTCCGAAATGGTTCACCCTACAGGTTGTATCGCATGATTTGGTCTATCTCTAACTGTTAGCCAGTTATGCAAAAGTTGTCCACAGTAAATTCGACTACAGGAGTTATAGCCAGAAAATCCAAGACATAAATTTCATCTGTCATAAAAACATCTCTAACATATGACATTTTAATCAAAATCGTTAGAGCCATTTTCAAGAAAATCAAAATTTTCTATGTAAAGGGTAGTTTAGGGTGGAGCTATTTTCTTCAAAATCTTCGTGTCGTATCGTTGAAAGACATTAAACTTAAATACCAACTTTGGTTTTTAACCTACTTTTCGTTTTTGAGTTAGGCTGTCCACAGACTGATTGACTGAGAGGCACACACACGGATATTTTTCTAAAAATGCTTTTTTTGGATTGAGGGGATGTCAAAACATATATTTCCGGTGAAATCTCGACATTAAACTTTTTGGGTAGAATACAATACTTCCCCACCTCCATTTCTAATCTGTTTCCTCTATAGATGTGTAAACTGGAATCAGTTTCTGAAAAGAAATTGGTCACTCCACTGTTTGGCCAAATTAACTCTGTAAATGTGACACTATAAGCCATGCACAGTGAGTATGTCGATGCGATGTTCAATACTGGAGTTGAAATTCAGTCTCACCTCTAGAATGGTGGTGAATTTCCCAGAGGAAAGCATAACACCTGCTGAAATCCTCCCATCAGTGAGATGTCTAAACAGTTGCATTCACAACTAGTGTTTGCTCGTCTTCAGCCATAATAGCAATGCTAATTCAGCAGGTTCACTACAAGCACTTAGCAGTTTTCATTGTGCTCCTCCTATACATATCCACACATTAGTAACCAAATCTGACGAGAGCAATCCGCCACTGAAGACAACCAACATTTTCTGCTCTATTCCCCAACAATATCAATCCTATTTAATCACTCGGAGTTGCATATAATCATTTTTCTACGACATTTAGGTATATATTAGTTATTTACGATACAAAAGTTAAAAGGAACATTTTGTTTTGTGAGTAGGTGGGAAAAAAAAAATAAAGTCCTTTAAGGGACACAGGGAGTGAAATTTGAAAGTTCCACATTTCTTGAGAGATTTTTCTGAATTTTTTGCTGTGTCTGTATTTATATGGGAATAGGAACTGCACCAAATTTCATTAAAATTGGATAACTCGTTTATGCTATATAAATTATTTTATGAATTTAATAGACACATTTTCAAAATAGAGCTCGCGTCTATTGACTTTTCAAAATTCATTAATATTGGCAGAACTGATACTCTAAAACATGGGTAACAATTGTGTGAAGAGATATTTCAAATACGTTTGCTGATTATGATGTACATATTTTTTTAATAACAAAGAAAATTTAATCTTAAAAATTATTGATTTTTTTCATACAAAAAAAATGTTTTTGGAATTCATGTTAATGATAACATCAATATTGAACCATAATTTTGTTTAGCTGCTATTTATGAATACTTTTGGAAATTTTCATTGAATTTGAAGCAAAAATCAGGCGCGACCTTCTTTTGGAATGTGCAGAAATGTAGCTTTGAGAAAAACAGGTTTTTATATAGGAACATACTGTGTACGTTAAGGGAAGAGCACTATTTGAAAGGGTCGTAACGGCCACATGGAGCGGGGGATATGAAAAATGTTAGCTGATCCAGATGCACAGGTGTTCCAGGAATATTTTTAGGTAAAAAAAACAATTTTCGACTTTTTGACAATTTTGACCAAAATTTCACTCCCAGTGTCCCTTAAGTCCGTGCATCATACACTATTTTTAGACAATGCTGAATATTTGTAGGTATATTATATGTAAATATACATTATTGTTTTACCTTTTTCATGGCCATGATAGCAATTGCGCTGCGCTGTTCAGTTGTTGCCTTTCTTAGCATCAGTGTTATGTTATGATGACTTTCACAACACCACAACATTCTGCAGATTTCTAACAGCAAATGAACATATTTAAGTACAGGAGTCGACTACGTTATTTATAACTTAATGCTGTTGACAGGAAATTAGTACAAACTATAATTCCTGCATTGCATGGGTGCATTCTGTAAGTAAGGGGTAGAAATATGGATAGGGTGGTGCTTGGAGGTTGTAGGTAGCCTACAATTTTCACCCTACCTAAAGTGTAATTTTCGACAGATTGGTCAAATGGTGCAATGGGGTTGAAAATATTACTAGGGGCCAAGTAGAAGTTTTGTCGATGTGTCCGGCAATAACTTTTAAAATGTCTGAGAGGAAAATAACAGCTAAGTTTATATTTTATATAAGGTTCTGCTACCAACCATGATAAGAAGTCTGTATGACAATCTGAGTGTTTTCACTCTACTTCTTTCTCCTTTAGCCAATGCAACACGTGGCCTAAAACTAACAATAAAATTGCCATGGCTTTGTGCAACAATAAATAATGTGACACAGACGCGAGTTGTAGTGAACATTTTTTTTGGCGGTCTTTCTACAGTAGTAGAAAAATCATGAATGCCACAAGTCAGATTGTTTTGCACTCAAGCCTATATTTTTGAGTGAGGGAGTGAATGAGTAGGGTTTAAGGGCCCGTCGACAGCTAGCTCATTATTGTCCTGAAATCTCGATATTACATATTTGAATGGGTTACAGCAGCTTCACACAAATGGTAGAAAAAGAAAACATGTTTCATCTCCCTTTAAAAAGAGGAACTCCTTGGCTTATTCCCACATAAAACCATCAGAAGTTCATCTCTATCACTACAAGGAGGAGAAGTATTCTCTCCCCCTCCCCCTTTCTCTAAATGTCCGGCTGGACAAATAGTCAAGAGTTTTTCCACAAGCCGATTGTCAAATAACTTGAGGCGCGAGTGGACCTTTGGTTCATTTGCATCAGGAATACCTCACAGCAACATTCCGTCCTCGATGTTTAAAGTGTTTAAGGGAAGAATAAATCAGAGGCCGTTACAAGTCATACGAGAGTTTATCAGACTCCCAAAACCGGTAAAAGAAGAGAAATTCTGTCTCTTCCAAACGCATCCAGCCTTGCAGGTTTATGTATGGGGAATTAGCTTATCAAAGATCTTTCAAACTTGGACTTTAATACAAATAAACATTATTTTAAGAGAAAAACATAGCTCGTTACTACTAGACGGTTGTTCTACGTGACGGAATTTCAGGAGTTTGATCCTAATACCTACGTCGAAAAGTCTCTCGCAATATTCAGAAACATGTGGGCAGTCAAATTTAATGGATTGTAATTCTGTGTTATCGTTTGTAAATCTATAGTTCGATCTCTTTGCATAGTAAGCCAAATACTTGCGCAACAGGAAAGAGAATAGTCTGGTGATGAAGTGGTAATCTTCATCCGTCATTAAATTTTGTGTCCGGCATAGCACATACCCAATCCGCAGGTTATTCAAAACAAAAATATCAAGAGATTTAAATACTTGCTTAGCTTTTTTGCTTTCGCTACTACGTAAAGTAGAGGAAGTATTGTATTCCACCCAAAAATTCGATGTCAAGATTTTATCGGAAATGTATCTTTTGAGGCTACCCGAATAAAAAAAGCATTTTTCTAAAATAATTGCTTTTAAAGATATTTGATTAATTTTGACCTTCCACTGTTGCAATATATATATGCAAGTACTTATTATAGATGAGTTTGGTGCCTTAAAGCACTAACGTTCCACTAATAACTACGTAGAAAGTTTTAGTTGGCATAAACTGGGGAAACTCTTTTCAAAGTTTCACTCTAAAACCTAAAAATCTGATGTGTTGCACTCACATGACTTTGTCTACTCTTGTACTAACCATTCTTACAAACTCTTATTCGTCTATCTTCATGTTAGTTGAGATAAACATTTGCAGAAATTATCTTATTGCTTTATTTCTTGCACGTGCAAGAGCGATATTCAAATATTTTAAAGCTTTCAAATCACTTCTCTTTGCACGGTTGACATTTAAAAAAAAAAAAAAAAAAAAAAAAAAAAAATTAGCGATGTTCCATTTGACAGAACTATAAGTTCTCCAAAACTTACACAAATAACATAGAATATCTCCGAAACGGTTCACTCTACAAAACAATTTGTTTGCACTTAAATTGTGTGTTTTAGCAACAGCTTCATTTTTTGTACAGTAAGATTTGGTCTATCTCTTACGGTTTATTAGTTATGCAAAAGTCATCCAGAGTAAATAGAACTTCATGGGCTATAGCCAGAAAATTCAAGATAAACATTTCATTTGTCATAAAAATATCTCAAACAGATGGCATTTTAATCAAAATCGTTAGTCATTTTCAAGAAAATAAAAATTTTCAAAAAGTTTTTCATATAAAGGGTACCTTAGGGTGGAGCAATTTTGTTAAAAATCTTTGTGTCGTATCCTTTAAAGACATTAAACTTAAATAACAAGTTTGGTTTTTAATCGACTTTTCGTTTTTGAGTTATGCTGTCCACAGATTGACAGAGAGACACACACACAAGGACCTTTTTCTAAAAATGCCTTTTTTCCGATTCAGGGGACCTCAAAACATACATTTCCGGTGAAATCTCGAGATGGATGGATTGCAATACTTCCTCTACTTTACTAAACATAGTAGAGAAAATAAAAATTGCACCCTAAATAGCATTTCAATTGTCTAAAATATTGCAACCGAGAAAAACGCACTGGAAAACTTGTTCATACTAGATAGTCTAATATTCTACTTATGTATTATTTATAAAATAATAAAAGTTTGGACAGCACTGCCCTAAGGTATATTTTAAGCAAAATTGATGCTCTTAAGGGCATTATCTGCTACAAAAAACTGTATTATCGAATACATATAAGCTAATCTTTAGTTGCGTAACGTCTCTCGAAGGGTTTCTGAACCAAATTAAATAAATGGATAATTCTCTTAATCCCTACCGTCCCTAGCTTAATCCGGGTGAGGCACTCCATAACCTAAAATACGCATAAACAAAGGATGCCACGTGTTAAGTTCAAGCTGAAAGTCAATGATCTCTTTGGGTGCGTTGACCTTTGATGGTTCAATTACTGTAATCAACAAATGTTACCTTACATTCATATGACTTTCTCTATTCATTCTTCAACAAGCTATTCAAGCTAAGGTAAAGATTATTTGTAGAAATATTTGCTTGTACATGTTTTGGAAACAGAAGAAAACAATAGCCTAAAGTGATAGTCAAATTTTTTAAAGATGGTCGCTATATAATAGCATTGAAATAACTTTCTTTTTTCATAACTAGAAGAAACAAAACGAAAAGGATTAATGCCCATTTGAGGAAAATATAGATACTGGAAAATTCAAAGGAAGGTCTCGGAAATCTTTAACTTCACGGAAAATCTAATCCTAAGAAGAATTCTAAGTAGAGGAAGTATTGTATTCCACCCAAGAATTTGAAGTCGAGATTTCACCGGAAATATATGGTTTAAGGCTTCCTGAATGCAAAAAAAAAGCATTTTTAGAAAACTGTCCGTATGTCTATGTGTGTGTGTCTGTGTGTCTGTGTGTGTGTGTTTGTGTGTGTGTGTGTGTGTGTGTGTGTGTGTGTGTGTGTGTGTGTGTGCGTGCGTGCATTCTACTGTATTCTATTCCCTTTCACCTAAAAGGTAATTTCTGTAAATGTTTGTCTCAAATAACACGAAGAAGATATAGAAATCACAGTTTTAATAACAGTTAATACAAGAATAACAGTTTTAAGGGCTAATTTGTACAGGAATGAGTTGAAATAGTCATGAGAGTATACAATATTTTCTAGAAAATACAGTTTTCGAAGTTAAGGAGGGGTTCTTGTTCCCAGCGCCCTCTTAGTTCGCTACTGCCAGGATTTCTGTGCTGAGTGGAGACTTTTATCTTGCTGGGTATTTCCACAAAGAAAATGCACGTTCTGTAACAAGCACCAGTATTCCATTTTCCCCATTTCCTTGGTTTATTTAATCCGTGCGCGTCTCAGACGTAAAGCACTCTGAGCATTTTCTTCCCCTCTCGCTGGATTTATTACTGCGAAAAAATGTTGTGTCGGTAGTGGCCTGGCTACAAGGAAGATCTGCTATGAACACATCAGTGGAGATACGCCCTCATCCCCCACAACAATCAAGCGGTTTTAAAACCTCATTCAGACAAACAAATCGAAATGCGCAGTGACTCCGGATGGCCTCGTGCCAGTAGTGGATGGCCATTTCCAAAGAGTAATTTTCCCAGAGTTGACATCCGTAATCACTGAGAGTCCACGTTTGGAATAAATGAGGATTTAACTCGGTTGCTGGTTCTCTGTGCAGCGTTTCAGTTCACCTGCACAACTAATGCATACAGTTCCTGGTCATTCTTCTGTTTTAGAACATCAATATTCTAAAAATCTTATACATTGTGGCATTCACAAGATTTTTACCTTCCCTACTGCGTGTAGTAAATACGGAGAAGTATTGTATTCGATCCAAAATTTCGATGTGGCCCACTAAACCCAAAATAGCACATGTGTGTCTCAAAAGTCAAAAAGGAAAAGTCGGTAGTTAAGGTTAACGTCTTTCAAGGATGCCACACCAAGATTTGAAGAAAATAGCCCTACTACACTTTACATGGAAAGCTTTTTCGAAAATTTTGATTTTCTTGAAAATGGCTCTAACGATTTTGATTAAAATACCGTAAGCTTGAGATATTTGTATGACAAATGAAATGTATATTTTGAATTTTCTGGCTATAGTCTATGTAGTCCTGTTTACTCTGGGTGACTTTTGAATAACTCGTAAACTGTAAGAGATAGGCAAAATCATACCAGAGCGTTTAGAAGGAGAAGTGTGATCACTGCTGTAGTTCATGTGTTCCGCCGCACAGATGGCAGTGCAACTGTTAGTGCGGTACAATGTTAATACAAACACTAGCGTTTAGCAGGAAATTCACCTGGAAAAGTAGCAAAGGAGAAGAATAGTGTCGTTTAACAATAACTAATTCACACATGCACATTCTGACAGCCATTCACAGAAATTCAAGACAATAATGTCACCACTAGAATGCAAAATGGCATTAAAGGAATGAAGTAAACTATAATTTCCTGTGAATGAAGAGTTAACTTTGCTGCAAGAATAGTACAAGCCACTTGTATTTCTATTGTATCTTGATTTAACTTGGCTGTCAGTAGGTATTTCAGTCCATTTCTCCACAAATGTAATGTCCTTTCAGAAGTAAAAGTATTCTGTTCTTCATTAAGAAGTAATTTCCAACTCGTAAGTATATCGACTTTGTTTGATCCTTTGTACAGCCCATTTATAGGCAGTGGTGCATTTAATATATCTACGAGGCTCTCTGGTGAATTGTTCCGTTTTTTCACTTCCTTCGAATCCAGCAAAGTGTGTCTCCCGGAAGAATTTAATACCATCAGCCACAGATCGGCTAAACAGCTGGAAAGCAAGTCTCAGATTATTTTTTTAAAATGTATTTGGGTTGATATGAACTTTCGTAAGTTTGGGGCAGACTCTTATTCTCGGAAACTGAGAACAAGTATCAGCTTCATAAGGGCGTCTATAGCACAGAAAATGTACGTTTTCATTGCTGTAAGAAACTTCGTAGTTTTTGTGCACATTATTTCTTATGCATTTAATTGTGTGCACCAAGTCTGAGAAAGCCCAAAATCGCCTGCTTGTATCGGTAGGATGGGGTACTGAACATTTAACATTATTACGTTTGCCACATACTCCCAAACAGTTCCACAGTTGCTTGTTAGATTGGCTCCCGTCTGATGTAAAACCAAGTATTCTAGTTCCTGAACATTCCGGTTGAATGATAACCTGCATTAAAATTTGTGCCAAAATGTCCCCTGGAGTTGCGTTTCTACTTGCGTAGATAGCTACAGGTTGCACCCAATTATACAATAAAGGGACATACATAAATACCAGGACGTGATTGGCCAATTCATTTTTTCTTTTATTGGGGGTTAAATCCCCCAAATCCACAAACCCATCCACTTTCAAAGAATTGGAATCAAATCGAACTTCTTCTCTTAACTTAACTTCGTCAAAAATTAAAATTCCACATCGTTCGTTTTCATTCTTATGCTTTAAAAATTCAGATATTGCATTTACAACATGGATATTAATGCCATAAGGACATTTAAGACCTTTGATTAACTTTCTTAAATGTGATTCTGATGGAAGGGGAAGTAGATTGTGATTTAAACAATGTCTGTATCCTTTGGGTGACTTGATTTTTAAAAGCAGGCTATCTAAAAGAAATTCTTCATTATATCTCATGCCTTTCTTTTTAGTTGCCTTTGATCTTTTCAAAATTGTATCAACAACAATAATTTTTTGTTTTTTACTTAGGCATTTTGTTCCATCATATTCATCGATATTGCCACTACTTCCATTTACTTTCCTTTCAAGTACTTGAATCTTGGTACTGGCTACTTTCAATTGGCTTTTTAGTCTAATTATAGTACGCTGTTGTTGATTTAACTTTTTCTTTAATAGGTCTACTTTATTATTAAAATGTCTACTGGTATCCCTGTGAGGGAAAGATTAGCAGTCGTATTTTGAAAGCCTTCTGCATGATTCCCACTGTCTTCTAAATTGGTATCTCTTTCAACCCTTTTTGATGGTCGCTGTGAAGGAACTATACGGGAGTGCATTGGCCGTGATAAGTATTGAGGGAGATTAGGAAAAAGAAGTGGAACTGCATGAGGCATTAACTTCCATCTTTGCCTTGCAATCTCTACATTTTCTTCATTAACTACAAACTTGTCTAACTTTATCAAAAGCTCTTCAGAAAAATGTAAATCACACACGGAACTGTTAGACGAAAGGCACTTGTCCTCTCTTGGTATGGCCCTCTCCCATTTAGAAAACAGTAGTTTATCTTTTGGAGGTGTAAAGAAATGTTTACCTTTAGATTTGTCATATCCAGATCTACAACCAGGCACGAAACACATAGGAATGTCGATTATTTCTATAAATTCACAGTTTCATAAAAATTAACAACAATTCATCGCACTGTAACAAACAGAGCAACCATACACAACAATACTCCAATGCAATGGCCAGCGAAACGCGCTGTAAATAGCCGCACTAACGACTTTACTGCCACCTGACGGAGGCACCAGGTAGCTCTTGTATAATCATATGGAAGAGCAGTGGAGTGATCACACTTCTCCTTCTATACGCTCTGATCATACTATACAAAAAATGTAGATCTCGCTAAAACACACAATTTATATCTGAATAATTTTTTTGTACAGTGAGCCATTTCGGAGATATGCCTTGGGAAAACTTAAAACCTTCGTGAAATGGAACATCGTTGTTCATTTTTCTATGTGTTAAGCGTGCAAAGAGAACGGAATCTCAAAGCTTTAAAAGATTTGACTATCGTACAAAGCCTACTGTATTCTAACATTCCTTTGCACCTACAAGGAAGTAAGCAATAAGATAATTTGTACAAATGTTTGTAAACTAGCACGAAGAAGATATAGGAATAAGTGTTTGTAAGAATGATTAGTACAAGAGTAGAGAAAGTCATGTGAGTACAACACATCAGATTTTAATTCTAGTAATTGTCACAATATTGATGATAAACTTCTTATTCTGAAGAGAGAGAAAATTTAGATTTTTCGTGGTATGTGTAAGTTAACCCACTCTTTATTCTGAATTTAACTTTCCAAAGAATAATCACCTTGTATTTCAGATATCACATGACATGGGGACCCAGAGCTAGGTTATGTCCATGTAATTTTAATCAAATTGAAAAGTACAAGGTCTGTTCGGGATGCCGCGGCAATTAAAACCGAGAAGCAAGAGTGAACAATCAGGGTAGCCATCTATAAGCGTCCTCAAGACCACACCACACCGACATCAAAACGTCAAGTTGTGGCTCCACGTGATTAATTGACAGTTGCCTGCCGCACAAAACCAGAAGTCGTGAGATGTACCAACTGCACACCGCTACATTCCACCAGAACTTAATGCCTTATTACATTTGTAATGACACGGGCTGCAGCACGAGAAAAGAAAGATTAAAAGCGAAAAGTCTTCATAATTTGATAGATATAAATCTGGAAACCAGCTATGCTATGTGCAAAGCGCTCCAGGGAAGAATTACCAACATACCACCCATGTAGATCAAGAAATGTGAACCGCTTTAACCCGAGTAGAACAAGACCTAGTGCTTCTACCAGCAATAAACACAACCAACGGGTCCTTTGGATTCCTTCTAGCAGAGATATCCTTTCTTCTTCTGTTGCTGGAGCTAGAATCGTCCTCTGTGATGGTATCCTGTGGATATTCGTCTCAATTCGTTTTTACTTTCTCTACTACGTATATCCACATTTTAATGAATGGTTTTACCAAGTTTTAACTTAGCGCACTCATGTGCCGTTTGGTGTTTTTATCTGTCTGCGTTTTTAGTTGCCATTTTAAACTTCAGTTTTTAGGCGAGTTTTAGATTTTTTTATTTTCTGACCTAGGGCCCAAATGACCTAGTTGTCGACGGGCCCCTAAACTCCATTCATCCATCCATCCATCTACTACGTATAACCAGTAGAGGAAGTATTGTATTCGATCAAATTTCGATGTCGAGATTTCACCGGAAACAAGTTTTGAGGCGCCTAAATCCAAAAAATCTGATGTGTTGCACTCACATGACTTTCTCTACTCTTGTACTACTCATTCTTACAAACTCTTATTCCTATATCTTGTTTGTGTTAGTTAAGATAAACATTTGTACAAATTATCTCATTGCTTATTTCCTTGTAGGTGCAAGGGGAATATTGGAATACAGTAGGCTTTGTGCGATAGTCAAATGTTTTAAAGCTTTGAGATTCTGTTCTCTTTGCACACTTAACATATAAAAAAATGAACAACGATGATCCATTTCACGAACGATCTAAGTTTCGCGAAACTCACACACATAATAAGGAATATCTCCGAAATGAATCTCCCTACAAGAAAATTTATTGGACATAAATTGTGTATATTAGCAAGATCTACATTTTTTGTATAGTATAATTTGGTCTATCTCTAACGGTTTACCAGTTATGCAAAAGTCGTCCAGAGTAAATACGACTACAGGTGCTATAGCCAGAAAATTCAAGATATACATTTCATTTGTCATAAAAATATCTCAAACATATGACATTTTAATCAAAATCGTTAGAGCCATTTTCAAGAAAATAAAAATTTTCGAAAAATGTTCCATGTAAAGGATAGTTTAGGTTGGGGCTGTTTTCTTCAAAATCTTTGTGTCGCATCCTTGAAAGACATTAAACTTAAATACCAGCTTTTGTTTTAAACCGACTTTTCGTTTTTCAGTTATGCTGTCCACAGACACACATACACACAGACATTTTTTCTAGAAATGCTTTTTTTTTTTTTTTTTTTTTTTTATTCAGGTGGTCTCAAAACATATATTTCCGGTGAAATCTCGACATCGAATTTTTGGGTGGAATACAATACTTCCTTCTACTTATCAGTAGAGAAAGTAAAAAGCAGTTTCTAGAAAAAAAAAAGTCCGTGTGTGTGTGTCTCGGAACATCATAACTCAAAAATAAACCAAAATTTAATATCTTTCAAGGATGCGGCAAGAAGATTTTGAAGAAAATTCCTCCACACTAAGCTACATTTTACGTGGAAAATGTTTCGAAAATGTTGATTTTCTCAAACATGGCCCTAACGATTTTGATTAAAATGCTATATACTTAAGATATTTTATGACAAAACTTTTTTGATGACTTTTGCATAACTGGTAAATCGCTAGAGATAGACTAAATCTTACAATGCAGAAATACATCTCGTTAAAACACAATTTATGCTCAAATGCCTTTTTTGTGCAGTGGACCATTTCGGAGATATTGGTTGTTATTTGTGTGAGTTTTGCAATACTTAAACTTTTCTCAAATGATATGCCATTATTCATTCTTTCATCTCTTGGCCGTGTAAAGAGAACGGAACTTCCAAGACTTCATATTCCCCTTGTACCTACAAGAAAATCAGTGTTTATCTCAACAAAAGAAGGTAAAGGAATAAGTCTTTGTAAGAATGGTTAGTGCAAGAGTAGATAAAGTCATGCAAGTGTAGCGGATCAGATTTTTGTAATTTGTAATATTTTCTTCCAGAGAAATTGTCTCAAAGTCCCTCTCTCTCTTTTTCCTGCTTCGTATGTAACTCGCCTTTAACATCTAACGTCATATCAGCGTGCTTTCCTTTGGAACAATTGCTCGCCGGAAGTGATGTGCACTTGTTTACTCGTTATTTTGTTTTTATTTCCGCTGGTTTTTTTCTTTATAAACATAAAATTCTCTCTCTGTCTCTCTTCCGCTCATGCACACACACACACACACACACACACACACACACACACACACACACACACACACACACACACACACACACACACACTCGTTCATACCTCCAGGCTCTAGGAACGATGGAAACTAAGCCTAATAGTTAAAACACTTACAAAGGATAGATACCGACAGAATTTAAAATATTGCCCTATACTACAACCATAGCGGATAGAAGAGAAAGTGAGAGCTCTCCCGCTAGTTCACTGCATGATCCGTGGTCCCGTGGCAACTGACCGAAACTGCGGCGTGGCGATCGCAGTCGCCTTAAAATGCGGCGGAACTGCCTAGTATGTGATTCGGAAGTACAGACAATTTTATACGTATGCGTTGTGTGTTGTGAGTAATTAGGTACATAACTTGTGAAATTGCTTCTAATTTTGTGCATAAATGTGTGTGTTCTCAAAACGTAAGTTTCAAGCAACATCAATAATTGATTAAAAATGCCAACTTGTTTTGTACCCGGGTGTCGTTCAGAATACACAAACTGCTCAGAAGCTAGACATCTTTTTACTCCTCCTAAAGATAAAAATCTGTTTTACAAATGGGAAAAGTCTATTCCACAGTTGACTTTTTACATTTTCTCATGCTACAGGCTGTGTATGTCCCTGTAAAACTTGCACTGTCAAATGCTGCTAATTGTGAGAATAAAGTGTATCTTACATATTTTATGAATCAAATTCGTATATTGGCAAAACAAACTGAGCAAAAAAACCGCGAGCTGTTGGATTTTGTTGGAAACAAAATAAAGAACAAAACTAAAATACTTGACTGGGAAAGTGAAGTTCCCGAACTCTATGAGGACAATATTTCTAAAAGATGCTTAGTACACAACTTGGGGGTTATATAGTAAAAAAGGTGCTCGAAAAACTTAGTTGTGAAACCTGTGCCTCTACTCTGTCCACCGATCTACTCTCTGATACATTAGCTTCCACTTTCACTACAATAAAAGACTATGACACCCTAAAAAATTGTCGGTATTTAACCTACCCCTCTGAATGTGTGGTTAATATTCTTTTGCAAGTCAAGGCTATTTTAGAGAAGCAAATGTGCTCGTCTGAAAGTTTGTGGGGTGATATATTTTACGAGTGCTTAGATAACATAGACGAACTCACATTAGGACCCAGTGGAATAGGATGTTGCGTGGAACACAAACTGGATTTAGTTGGAAAGTTAACATTACATTACATGAAGTGTCGCTTCTTTTTGCGTACCAAGGAAATCAGTAGAGAAATGACGTCATTGAAGTCAGCAAAATTAACACGTAAGCTCTCCAAGGTCTCCAACATCTAATTCCACGGTGAGTTTCGATATTTTATATACATGACATACATAATTTGCATTATGGTTTAATTTTTCAGCGTAAATTCATGTAAGCAGATATTTCCCATTGTTCTTCATTAATTATAATACCCATTATTGTAAAATAGCATCCTATATTATGTGTCAAGGAAAGACGATGTTTCAAAACAGTATTTCAAATATTCCTGCTTACCATTTTAGGTATTTAAAATGCTAACTGATAATATGAAACCCATTTTCACCATGCATTCGTGAACTAAAGTGAAGCGACCACGACACCAGTGCCATCTTGCGAGCGAACCATAGTAACTCCCGAAGAGCTCACACTATCTCTTCTATCCGCTATGCTACAACCCGAAAGGAATAAGAAACACGGGAATATCGTTGAAGAAATGGTCTGGTCAACATGGAGCTGGAATGGATTGAAAAGTCGAAACCGTTAAGTAGAAGAAAAACTGCATAATATAGCGGAAAACATTTGAAAGTTTCCCATTATTTATTCTTTTTTCTTTCGATGAGGTGCTTTACCGTGTTTCTGGGTTTACTCTTCCGTGCTCCCGATAAACAACTGAACGTTGTTTCTGCACGCTGTGTATAACAAAAGTACTTTTTTGCTTAATCTGAAGCCATTCCTAAGCATTCTTCGTGAATGAGATAATGTGGGTAGAAAAATCAGCTTTTATATAGGTAATACACTCGTAAGATCTGCCTGCATATTACTTTGTTTCCAATTTCATGTATACAAATGCTTTTTTTTTTTTTTCCATCTTTACGTTTTGTGTACTTCAGCTTGCCTCAAGAAATCGACTAAACTTCAGTATGATGGTTACAAACGGATATGTTCATTTGTGCACGTGTAGAATATACAAATATAGGTAGGTATATCAATTTAAAGGTATAATTTCGACATTCTCCAGATGGACATAACTGACGCAGCCGTCCTACAGGTCGGCTGATAACAGCTCAAAGACTCTTACTCCTATGATCTTGGACTTAGGCATGTAGGAGAGTGTTGTCACTGAAGATTACAATCTGCTGATCTAACCGGTCTCAGGTTTTGAAGGCCCTCATTATGATGTCAGCAGGCACCGGTTTTTCTCGCGTTTTATTCCAGTCACCAGTCAATTAGAGGTATTAGTGTTGCTTCCCTCTCAACGAGATCGACTGGGGATGATATAGAAATCAGTGCCTCACAAAATAACACCTTCATATACTCTAATTGGAGGTTATTTCAATTGGAAGACATTTCAAGTGAAATTACTTACAATACTGCCTTTTTATTGCTATATTAATTTCACAACTTGTCGACATCGTATTTCATCATTATTTCAGCCTCAACGAATATAACCAGCCACTTACAAAATGCTACTTCTGAGGAGTATATATAGTTGGCTGTTTGGTGTCTTTGCAGTATAGGTTTGGATATTAATTCTAGAAAAAGAGTTCAACTATGATATAGAGAACTACTAGAGTAATCCATAAAGTAAGGTGCAGTGTTTCATATATCAAACCATCATAAATAGATGCGAATGGTTGTTTTATTTAATTCCTTACATCTTTCTCTATTTTTCCATATAGTTGCCCAATTTGTTTAAACATTTGTCATAACGTTCTACAAGTTGTTGTATTGGACGTCACAGAAGTCTACTACCTGTAGGAATAACTAGTGATAATCAGTGGAAATTGCCTTGAAAGCTCCTGAAAAGTTCCTTGCTGTCAAAACCGAATTATAGATCGTATTTCACAGTCGGCGAGCCCATATATTATTTTAAATATTTTAACCGACACCGTGAACAGCACACTACAACACTACCAATACAATAGGCGTTGTTTTATGCATAAGTGATGCAAGTGCGCATGCGCGTTTCAATGTTGGCGCGAAATTCGATGAGCTTCGGCGATTCAGACCTTACTTTCGACCTTACTTCATTCACTCGAAAGATCCACTTGATGTTGAACCGCATACAATTAAAAATTAAGAAATTAGTAGGGGGATTCATTATCAAAATTAAATAATTAATTGTGGACATTGTAAGTAATTATAGGAATGTATGAATATATTGGAGTATGGAGACAACTGAGATGGATTTTGGAATGAAGACAGCAGGAAGAAGAAAGATGAACTGTGTCTTGGATGGAAGAAGTAGTTATCTTAGAAAATTGTGCAAAGTTTGGAATGTTCGAAGTCATTAGTGAACAGAGGTGTTTATATTTAAAAACCATTTGAGCGCCCGGGAATGATTCCAAAAAGTAGAATATAAATGTTGAATGCAACATTATCTTTATATATCAAGATCACAACTGTCGCCATGCGCTTCTGGACCCATCATTTGGTGGGGAGATGTCCCAAGAGGCGTGCCAGTTACCAGAAGGAAAGTTGGTACAGTATGATTTTTAGGTACTTTACCCACGCCAAACTATCCTTCAAATAAAAAAATAATTTGTCTTTGATTTTCTCAAAATGTCTCATAATTTCGATTAAGCTGCCTTAGGTTTAAGATATTTGCATTAAAAGTAAAAAGTATATTATATTTTTATTTTCTACGTATAATATAATTTATAATCATCTTTGCTCCATGGATTAGACACCTTGTCTGATCATTTTTCACAGCAAATGTCTAAAATCTCTACCAATAATGTTGTGTAAACTTGTTTAAAACACACAATTTATTTCCAGTAGCATTTGTGTGGCATTAACTATTTCCTAAATATTCATTGTTGTTGGTTTGAATATTTCATCGTGGAGTTGAAACTCGTAATGTTATATAGAGAGAGTGAAGTTATTTCGATTAGCATGAAGGGGAGAAAAATAATAAAAATAGTTTGTAGCAGAGATTTAAAGATAAAATATAGTGGGTAGAGAACGTCATGTGAATGTGATACATCTTTTTGTTTTTTACTTTTTCCCGCTTAACACGAACTTGAAGTTTGCCGTTTACTATGAAGTACAAGAATGATGTCATTGTTGGATTTTTGCCCGCAGAAGCGGCGGTTCCAAGAAATGCATTCTACCTGCTTTTTGTTTGTCGTGTAGTCAAATCATCGTGCTTTTAAAGGCATTGGATAAAAAATGTTAACATGCTATGAACTAAGCACTGAGGAACCACTTCGCCCACCACATGAGGGCTCCTCAAGTGGAGATCTGCAAGAAAAAATGAAATCTGCTAAAACAAGCGACTGGCTGGCTGTCCCGACCCAAGACAG
This sequence comes from Tenodera sinensis, assembly GCA_030765045.1. Taxonomy (NCBI): domain Eukaryota; kingdom Metazoa; phylum Arthropoda; class Insecta; order Mantodea; family Mantidae; genus Tenodera; species Tenodera sinensis. The sequence goes on from CM060968.1 coordinate 73,469,780, forward strand.
GTGACAGTGAGGTACAGATACCGTTAAAACCCCAAGATAAGGTTGAGTAACTCATCAAGGAACACATGCCCAGGCACCTATGACCTCTATAGTGCATCTGGTCTAGGCATAAGCCACTAGGAAGTTGGTTCCTTCTTCTGACATATTTACCTCAGATGTTTGACAAATGTGCGACGTTCCAAAACGCCCCCAGCTGCAAAATAAGGGTGCTCTGCATGAAATTATATACTGAAATGTCAGATAGTTAATATTAGAAAGCTAGTCTACCGGAACAACATGAAGGGTTGTGTGTAACAGCTGATGGAACAGAGAACAGTTACGGATGACGGTAAAGCCATCGATCCCTTGGAAACACTGTTAGCTTAAGTTCAATCAGTTATTTCTCTTGTCCTTCATTGCAAACCCATGTAAAGTAAACATGACTACATAATTGGGATAAAATGGGGGATAGATGCACAAGATGCGGTAGATTGTGTTAGAATTGGCACTACATTTTGGAATCTAATGGTACAGAAAAGGGCAGAGAAAATCTAGTGCCCAAAAAATTAAAAGATTTTCCATTAGAGATAAACATTTTAATGCAACAGCAGATGAATATATGTTTAAGCAGAAACATATTTTGAAAAATGGTTAAAACAGTTAAATGAAGCATGAATAAATAGAGAAATAAATTGTATACCGTGGGAAATATAATTAATTATATTTATTTTATTATTGTAGTAGACTAAGAGTGTATTTGTATAATTAGAATTGTTAGAACAAATATTGTAACAAAACGGCAAAATGCAAATTCCCGTTACTTTTCTCTCAGTTTATTGTCCTCTAAACTTTACTACAAATACACTATTTATAGTCCTATCTGCTATGACAGTTGTTCTTTCGATAATCTTTCTCAGCCTTTCAATGGCTTTTTGCAGTTTCTCTCTGTCTTATATCTTGGGTCTAATATTTATACTGGAGCCGATGCCAGTCGATCTTTCGAGATCTTTCCATGCGTACGTGCACAATGTCTCAGCGGGAATCAAGGAGAAGCTTCTCGGCCCCTTTTGTTGTCATCGCGCCGCCATGGCCACGCACACACAACCGCTCCAAGTCCTCTCTCGTCCGTATATTGTTGTACCACCAATGTTACAATATTAGTATTACTATTACTATGTTTTTGGTAAAATCTCGACATCGATTTTTTGGGTCGAATATAATGCTTCCTCTACTTAGAATAAGTACTAGAGAAAGTAAGAATGGAACTGTCGAAAAACAGCAGCACTACTTCTACTATATTTTACTACTACCACGTTTACTCGTATGAAAGAGCACAATGTGGGAGAAGAAGAAAAACTGAAAAAGAATTACCCGTTTCCAGCACACGAAAGAGGAAGGAAAAAAAAAACTGTTATGAACGTAATTAAATGGAAGCCGAGGTAGAGAGGTATTATTTCGATATGCAGAACACCCTGTTTAAGAGAAAGCAAGGCACAAAGAAAGCAGCCAGCCAATGATACAAGAGTTCATAGGAAATAATAACTGTGACGATCGAGCATGCACTTAAGCCAAGGATCTGCCCTCTAATTGGAGCACTGGCTTACGTAAGTAGAGCTTTGGAAAGGGCAGGTCGCGCATGTAAATGAACATTCCACCATGGAATGCTGTAAAATATAGATATGGACCAATATTTAGGTCTTCCTTGTAATCTCTCCCGAATAATCACACCGTAGTGCACTGTGGGTAATTTATATAAGCGCCTGGAAGCACAATTCGCTATGTCGCAGTGTTCATTACTAGCGGTCAACACCTAGACTTGTAGCGCTTGCAAACTTCACATAAATATGGTTCGTTTTACCCTGCCCCTTTCCCCTCACACCGTAGACTTGCAATATATTCGCTAAGCATAACTGTTCAAAAGTCCCTTGCCTAATTGAGGTTATGTGAATTACATATATAACCACATTTTTAGCACTATTTTTACTTTCTCTACTGGTAAGTAGGTAAGTAGTATTCCACCCAAAAATTCGATGTCGAGATTTCACCATAAATATGTTTTGAGACCCCTGAATCTAAAAAAAAAAGCATTTTCAGAAAAAGGTCCGTGTGTGTGTGTGTTTCTGTGGACAGCATAACTCAAAAAAGAAAAGTGGGTTAAAAACCAAAGTTGGTATTTAAGTTTAATGTTTTACAAGGATGCGACACGAAGATTTTGAAGAAAATTGCCCCATCCTAAACTACCCTTTACATGGAACATTTTTCAAAAATTTTGATTTTCTTCAAAATGGCTCTAACGATTTTGATTAAAATATCATATGTTTTAGATACTTTTATGACAAATGAAATGTATATCTTGAATTTTCTGGCTATAGCCCCTGTAGTCGTATTTACTCTTGACGACTTTTGCATAACTGGTAAACCGTTAGAGATAGACCAAATCATACTATACAAACAATGTAGATCTTGCTAAAATACACAATTTATGTCCAAATAAATTTTCTTGTAGAGTGAACCGTTTCGGAGATATTCGTTGTTATGTGCGTGAGTTTCTGAAAACTTAAAACTTCCGTGAAATGGAACATTGTTGTTCATTTTTTATATGTTAAGTGTGCAAAGAGAAGGGAATCTCAAAACTTTAAAATATTTGGCTATCGCACAAAGCCTACTGTATGCTAATATTCCCCTTGTACCTACAAGGAAATAAGCAATTTGTACAAATGTTTATCTTAAATAACACGAAGCAGATATAGGAATAAGAGTTTGTAAGAATGGTTAGTACAAGTGTAGAGAAAGTCATGTGAGTGCAAGACATCAGATTTGTTGCTTGCCGCGTCATCTCCGGGCCACGGACATCAGCGCCTGAGCAATACCACTCATTTGTAATCCCGTAAGGTCTACGAGCTATTGATGGATTTCTGGTTTCTGTTGGTTTAATTGCTGTTTAACAAACTGGATTTTAATAGCATTCACGTGTTTGTATACCGCCATGCTTTCCTCAATATTAATGAGTACGCAATTGTTCTCTTGTGATCCTGTGGACAGTGTTGGCTTATTATGCAGGCAGAACACACAACACTATAACTCCGACCGGTTCCCCTTGCTCAAGGCGGACAAAACAACCTTTCAGTAGCCCTACACAGCAGGACTACAGCCTTCAAAACTAGTGCGTTACTTATTATATATACAGGATGCAACTGAAATGATCCGTCAGACTTTAACAGCGAATTTCTCATGCTGTGAACAGCAAGAAAGTCTAATACCAAAATGTTGAAAAGTTTATAGTTTTCTAGAAAAAATATTTTTATCAAAAAAATTTATTATCATTTGACTCAATTATTATTGATTGAAGGTTCTTGATTTATGGCTATATTCATAGAAAATTGTATAAATGACAAGTTTTTTCCTTTGGCGTATTTCAATAAATTCAACAGTTTTTGTGTAAATTAAATTTAAAGGAACCCACAATTTGTTGCCTTTTGTCACTTCCAGCCTGTATGTGTGTGTGTGTGTGTGTGTGTGTGTGTGTGTGTGTGTGTGTGTGTGTGTGCGCGCGCGCGCGCGCGCTGCACTCATATGACTTTCGCTACTCACTACCATATTTCATTAATATATACACATTAAAAATAGTTGGTGAAAGTAGACACCCTTGTATTACTCCTTTATTTATTGATTCTATTAAATTCTTTGCTTTTTACTTTCTCTATTGATAAGAAGGGGAAGTATTGTATTCCACCCAAAAATCCGATGTCGAGATTTCACCGGAAATATATGTTTTGAGGCCCCCTGAATCCAAAAAAAGCATTTTTAGAAAAAGGTCCGTGTGTGTGTCTGTGTGTCTGTCAGTCTGTGGACAGCATAACTCAAAAACGAAAAGTCCGTTAAAAACCAAACTTGGTATTTAAGTTTAATGTCTTTCAAGGATGCGACACGAAGATTTCGAAGAAAATAGCCCCATCTTAAACCACCCTTTACATGGAACATTTTTCGAAAATTTTGATTTTCTTCAAAATGGCTCTAACGATTTTGATTAAAATGTCATATGTTTGACATATTTTTATGACAAATGAAATGTATATCTTGAATTTTCTGGCTATAGTCCCTGTAGTCGTATTTGCTCTGGACGACTTTTGCATAACTGGTAAACCGTTAGAGATAGACCAAATCATACTATACATAAAATGTAGATCTTGCTAAAATACACAATTTATGTTCAATAAAGTTTCTTGTAGGGTGAACCATTTTGGAGATATTTTTTGTTATGTGTGTGAGTTTCGGAAAGCTTAGAACTTTCGTGAAATGGATCATCGTTGTTCATTTTTTTATATGTTAAGTGTGCAAAGATAACAGAATCTCAAAGCTTTAAAGGATTTGACTATCGCACAAAGCCTACTGTATTCTAATATCTCCCTTGCACCTACAAGGAAATAAGCAATAAGATAATTTCTACAAATGTTTATCTTAACTAACATGGAGATATAGGAATAAGAGTTTGTTAGAATGGTTAGTACAAGAGTAGAGAAAGTCATGTGAGTGCAACACATCAGATTTTTTTGGTACAGTTCCCATTAGGTATTACTTGATTCTCAACATGCACATCTTCTGTTGCTGATATTAAATGTTATTGAACACATTTTCCTTCATTGTAATCTATAATTTATTTCTACAAACACAGACGAAAGCGTGTGCATAATCTAAAAAAGAATATTTTCCATATTTTTCTACTATTTGGCTTATGATAAGCACTAATCAGCACATGATCTGAAACTTAAGCTGATACAAACTTCATTTAGTATTTCTAACCATTTATGCAAATGTTTAGCATCATATGTTATTTTGTTCCCATCTAACGGTAGTTGTTACATAAAAAACTGTAATACATTGTTTTGTTAACCGTATCATGTAGACATAATAAGTGCAATCAGTAACCTGCATGGCTAACTTGAAGCCCCCCACGAAGCCATTCCCACGCGCACGCGCATTACAACAGAATTACTCTGGAAGGTAGGTTTAAACAAGAACCTGTACGTTTTATGTGTCTGTCAAAGAAAGGTGCTTCTTTGCAAGTTGTTTTCCTTTGTGGGAGGGTTGGCTGTAATGAGCCCCGCCTTCGGAATGATTGAGTACAGGTGATTTAAAACCTTCTCTCATATGTGCACACATCCCTATGCGTTCACAACAGCCACCCAGGCAGTTCTACTGGCTACGTACCATCATGCTCTTCATTTCATTCTACAGCTGCTGCCATCTGTCTGTTTCTGCTCCTCTTCATCCTCACATTTGTCTTTCGCTTTCTTTTTTTTTTTTTTCTTCTTCTTCCTTCAGCTTAGTGTAATTCTTTCACTATTGTTCCTAGTTACTTTAACAGCTTCCTGTTTTTGTTTTCTCTGTAATTTAGTGTTCCATCAATACTTGGATATGGTATCGCCCATGTCATAATGCCCTTCCTCATCCCACTGCCTTTTAGAGTGGCAACTGTCTTGTCACATCGGTCACTCTGAATGCACAACTGTAACCGACTTGGCAACAGCAAATTATTTTTCTAAGACTATATTCTCTACTGTGTTTTGAAGTCCCTGAGTTCGAACAAAACCTCTTTATAAGGGAATGCTGCTAAAGGTAATTACACCCCCCTCGAATTTCCTATCTCACTATTTTAATTCACTAGTAATTTCACTTCATCTTCATCCTGTTTGGTTGTTTCAGGTTTCTAGGTGACAGCGTGCATTGCAGGTGCTTTACAAATCCTCATCCTACGGATAGGGGATGTTTACGACGGGATCTGTGAACCCGCAGGAGGGAGGGGAGCTTTTACGTTATTAACTTTAGCAATTCAAAATCACCAGCTGATTTTCTTGTAATTTTGTTCTTTCTCGTAATGTAAACGCTTTAAATTCTTCCTGACTTAGTTTAAGTTATCTTTACTGGATATTTAAAAATATACTTTCACCACTAACAATGCATTTACATACAATTTTTGTTAATCGTTGAGCCATTGGCACCAATGCGTAGCCGCTTGAGGTAATTTATATAAGTGTCACCAGATAGCGCTGCACATCATGGCTGTCTCTAGTAGCATTAAGGACAAGCAATAAGATGCGAGAGTTTTACAGATTTATACATAAATTAAAATCTTCTCATAGTAGCTATTGCAATTTGCATTACAGAAATAGCATTATATTCTATTTCTATACAATTTTACATGCAAAACCATGGTAAATTACACATACTTAAATTACAATTTTACAATGAATTGCGTGGAGATTGACGGACACGTTAAGCACTTGCCATTTGGTATATATACCGGCCGAGTGGGCCCAAATCCTCGTACTCGCTTCGGCGGTACATATATCAAAATTGGAACGATACAGAGAAGATTAGCATGGCCCCTGCGCAAGGATGACACGCAAAATCGTGAAGCGTTCCACATTTTTTTATCACTTACTGCTGATTTCTTCTTTACCTGAAGTTTCATTTTGGTGTCTATTCACCTTATTACTTTCTCTGCTGCGTGTAGTAATTAGAGAAATTATTGTATTTGACCCAAAATTTCGATGTCGAGATTTCACCGAAAACATATTTTGAGGCCCACTGACATGTCATATGTTTCTGAACAGCGTAATTTGAAAGCAAAAAGTCAGCTAGATAACAAAGTCGGTATTTAATTTTAATATCTTTCAAGAATACAACACGAAGATTTTGAAGAAAATTCCTCCAGGCTAAATTAAACTTGGCGTGGAATATTTTTCGATAATTTTTATTTTCTCAAAAATAGCTCTAAGGATTTCCATTGAAATGCCAATCTTTGAGATAAATTTATGGCAAACGAATTGTATATTTTGAATTTTCTCGCTATAGTCGATGTAGTCCTATTTACCCTTGATGACTTGCATAACTGGTAAACCGTAAGAGATAGACCAAATCTTACTGTGCAGAAAATGCATATCTCGTCAAAATACACAATTTATGACCAAATGAATTTTTTGTGGCGTGAACGATTTCGGAAATACTTATACTTTCCTCAAATGGAAGGTCGCTATTCACTTTTTATCTCTTCGCCGTGGAAAGAGAACGCAATTTCAAGGCCCTCATATAGCGACTAGCTTTTAAAGATCTGACTATCGCTGAAAGCCTACTGTACTCTCATATTCCTCTTGTACCTACAAGAAAATTATGTGTATGAATACCACAAGAGGATTTCATAAAACTTTATTTTGCGAGAAAAATTATACCAAATAAGAAAACCTCGAGTGGTATTTTTAGAGTATTTCGCGAAGTAATTAATGATTCATTTATTGATTACTACTTAATATTAATGGTGAGTTTAGGGTAAACAGCTTACTATAACATTTTAATTAAGATTTATTTTCAGAGTTGGCACTATAAATAATCCAGTAGGCTTAGAACAACAAAAACAATAATTTTAGTGTTTAATCCAGGGAAATGAGAAAATAGGCATATGATGAATATAAATGAACGAATTTGGTTAGTAGGCTATTCATTAAAGGTGGGTGTATTATATTTAAAATTATGGCATTTTGACTTCACCTGTTCAATTGAAATATTAAATAAGTTGTGTGCCATTTTTGAATGGCCCGCTGCTGTTTTAAAAATTATTTTACTGCGCATGGATACTTCAGATCTTCAGAAACGTAAGAGATGTTCAGGATGGCGGAACCGAGAGAAGGAGGTGAGTTTGTAAGAATAGTTAGTATAAGAGTAGAGAAAATCATGTGAGTTCAACATATATTTTTTATCACTTGCTGCTTATTCGTTCTTTACCTAAGTTTTCATGTTCGTCTCTGTTCTCCTTATTTTTATCCGACCTGAGCCGCCATCAGGGAGTTCAAATTTATATTCGTTAGGGACCCTGCCCTCTTCTGTCGTCTCTCCTCATCCAGCCACTCACTCGGGTGCTCTCACTTTACCCCTCCCTCTGGGACATAAGCCCAAAACAGTTCACGGTCGATGTGCTAAGTCCCCCTCCGAACTTTGTTATTCTATCTACCTACAGGTAAGACAGTTTAGGACAGATGAAGTCTTTTGTGCTTAATCTCCCTTGAGGAGCGCCCCCCTGGGTGGAGGGGTGAGGTGAGAGGACACGAAAGGTAGTCGGAGGAGAGACCACCTAAGAGGATAGGGTCCCTATAACTACTGTGACAAAGTGACAAAATCAGTCCAATTACTCTTAAAACAGTTTATTTTATCCTAAAATTGGTCCACAAACACACAAATCTCTTCTGCTTAGCATACAGAGTGACTCACTCCTTTCAACCTTTCATCACGTTCTTTGTCTCACAAACAGCCGACATTAACGATACAATCAGTCAACACAAATTAAAACTTCTTTA
>CM060968.1:73480606-73603106 GCA_030765045.1 Tenodera sinensis
TATTTATTTATTTATTTATTTATTTATTTATTTATTTATTTATTTATTTATTTATTTATTTATTTATTTATTTATTTATTTATTTATTTATTTATTTATTTATTTATTTAACTATTTATTTATTTATTTATTTATTTATTTGTTTGTTTGTTTATTTATTTAAAGCTTCATTTTCGTCTCTGCCCACCTTATTACTTTCTCTACTGCGTGCAGTAATTAGGAACTGTTGTATTCGACCCCACATTTCGATGTAAAGTTTTCACCGCAAATATAGTATGTTTTGAGGCCCCTGATTCTTAAAAAGAAAAGTAGTTTTGGAAAAGACCAAATCTTACTGTACAAATATGTAGATCCGTTTCGGAGTATTCCTGGTTATTTATGTGAGGTTTGCACTACTGACAGATAGATACTTTTGTCAAATGGAAGGTCCTAATTCACTTTTTATCTCTTCGCCGTGCAAAGAGAACAGAATTTCAAAACCTTTATATAGCGACCAGCTTACACCTAAACTCCCGCCACCATTTAGAACCCTGAAACAACCAAGGCAGAGTGCAGTGAAGACAAATGAAGGGCGAGGATGTGATTGTCTTTTTAAGATAACATTTGGTGGAAGACAAGGATGCAGTTTGTCTCCGATTCTTCTAAATATTTATATTAACGACATGCTGAGACATTGGATAAACAATTTAAACTTCTATATTTATGAATTTAACAAAAGAAATTTCTCTGTGACATTACTCTTTGCTGATGATAAAATTGTGATTGCTGATAGTGAGAATATACTCGAAATAGCTGCTCATACTTTACTCAAAACATCAATATAATTTACTAATATCCCTAAATAAAACAATATGGATTTTAGGGGCCAGGAGCCAAATCCTGCAAAATAATAATAAATGAGCAGAAAATAGAAATAGTAAACTCGTTCAACTTCTTAGGAGCTTTAATATCATTTATGACGGAAATGGGTTTAGAAAGAAAAGGAATATTTACTTATTTTAATGGATTCATTTATAGAACACGTAAAATCAAAGTTAGAAAGGAAACTCTTCTTAAGTTATAAAACAATGTGAATACCAACCTTGAAATCATGAATAAATCGTGAATAATTTACAGTTTTCTTGTTTTCCAGACTGCACATAATATTTTCAGTCGAGATTTTGTACATAATCCATTCGGTTTGAAGTGTTGTGTGTGTGTTTGTGTGTGTGTGTGTCTGTGTGTGTGTGTGTGTGTGTGTGTGTGTGTGTGTGTGTGTGTGTGTGTGTGTGTGTGTGTGTGTGTGTGTGTGTGACAGATTGTGGTTTAAAAATAATTCAAATGTTTCACAGTAATACTAAAGTTTCACTTGTTTCGTGTATCTTTTCGAAACACCCTTTCATTTTTACTTTCTCTCCTGGTAAGTAGGGGAAGTATTGTATTCCACCCAAAAGTTCGATTTTGAGATTTCACCGGAAATATATGTTTTGAGACCCCCAGAAAAAAAATTTAGAAAAATGTCCATGTGTGTGTCAGTTTGTGGACAGCATAACTCAAAAACGAAAAGTTGGTTAAAAACCAAAGTTGGTATTTAAGTTTAATGACTTTCAAGGATGCGACACGAAGATTTTGAAGAAAATAGCTCCACCCTAAACTATCCTTTACATGGAAAATTTTTATTTTCTCCAAAATGGCTCTAACGATTTTGATTAAAATATCATATGTTTGAGATATTTTTATTACAAATGAAATGTATATCTTGAATTTTCTGGCTATAGCCCCTGTAGTCGTATTTACTCTGGACGACTTTTGCATAACTGGTAAACCGTTAGAGATAGACCAAATTATACTATACAAAAAATGTAGATCTTGCTAAAATACACAATTTATGTCTCAATAAATTTTCTTGTAGGGTGAACCATTTCGGAGATATACCTTGTTATGTGTGTGAGTTTCGGAAAACTTGGAACTTTCGTGAAATGGAACATCGTTGCTCATTTTTTTTATGTTAAGTGTGCAAAAGGAACGGAATCTCAAAGCTTTAAAAGATTTGACTATCGCACAAAGCCTACTGTATTCCAATATTCCCCTTGCACCTACAAGGAAATAAGCAATAAGATAATTTGTACAAATGTTTATTTTAACTAACATGAAGAAGATAAAGGAATAAGAGTTTGTAAGAATAGTTAGTACAAGAGTAGAGAAAGTCATGTGAGTGCAACACATCAGATTTTTTAACATTTTTGACCACGTTCTCATTTATTTCGCCAGTTTACGATGTTTCCCTCTCGAGTTTTGACAAAGTCCATGTTATCGGAGTTTTGATTATCCGAGATACTGTCGATGCTCCTTACCTCGGATAGTCAGGCTCAGCTGTATGATATTAAACCTTAGAGGAGTAATGAAGAGGAAAACAAAACACAGAGGATAGAAGTGCGTATTATAATTTTGTTTCAGCGAGAGTCCTCGGGCCACATTATGGCCCGGAAGGCTGTCTTGTTCACGATGGATGGCCATGTTACTGTTATTTAGGTCGAGAGAATTAGAGAGGATATTTTTTTCAGCATACAATTAGTGCACTAAAAACAAACGCAACAGGGGCAGACACAATTACTCGTGGACGGGGGATGTTGGAGTGCCGTATTATAGCAGCAAGCATACTTGCAATGTTTTAATGCAACTCCACTGGTACAGTAACCAACATTTCAACCCAGGAAAAAAGGAGAAGCTACTCTTTTATTCTGTTGAAAGCGACGAAATTTAGCTTGCAGCTTGTAACGTTGAAGAGTGTCGTGTTTATTCTACCTACCTGTTACTCTGGGCGTCGTAAACTGCGTCTCTTCCAATAGCAAAAGCTTTTTCTCTGTAATAGCCTGACAGCTTCCCTCCTCTGCAAAAACACCTTTCCCTGCTACAGTGTGTCTTAAAATTGTTTAAACAGGTATGCAATTGCTAATTAAAAAATCTGATGTGTTGCACTCACATGACTTTCTCAACTCTTCTTACAAACTTTCATACCTCTATCTTCTTCGTGTTAGTTGAGATAAACATTTGCTTATTTCTTTGTAGGTACAAGGGGAATATGGGAATTCAGTAGGCTTTGAGCGATAGTCAAAGCTTTGAAATTCTGTTCTCTTTGCTCGTCTAAGAGATAAAAAAGTGAAGTGCTTTAATGAAATCTACATTGTTTGTATAGTAAGATTTGGTCTGTCTCTTACGGTTTCCTAGTTATGCAAAAGTCATAAAGAATAAACAGCACTACAGAGACTATAGCCAGAAAATTCGAAATATACATTTCACTTCCCATAAAAATGTCTTAAACATATGCCATGTTAATCAAAATCGTTAGAACCATATTTGAGAAAGTCAAAATTCTCGAAAAAATTTTTAGGTTACAGGTAATTTAGGCTGGAGGAATTTCCTTCAAAGTCTTCGTGTCGCATCCTTGAAAAATGTTAAATCAAATACGAACTTCAATTTTAACCATGCTTGAGTTATGATATAGACACACACGGATCTTTTTCTAATTTTTTTTTTATTCCGTTGAAATCTCGACATCGAAATTTTGGGTCAAATAGAATGCTTCCCACTTACTATACGTACTATACTGCGCCTTAAATTTCTAGCGCTGTCCTCCTTGACCTAGGGTAGTGTACTACAACCTCGTTTTACTCAGTACACTGCCTACATGGACCTTTTCTCAATAGGGTACACCAAAATGCTGTCACCTCAAAATCATATTACGTCGTTATGCAATCAGCTATTTTCTTGATGTTTCTATTATTATTACTATTATAGTTATTATTATTAATTATTATTGTTATTGGTCTAAAATTTTATCACAAATACACTTTTCTTCTCGTAGTTAACACAGTCTAAAGTCTTTCGTGCTGCCACAACTCTCATAACCTTGCTCAGTCCTTTCAGTGCCTTTCTTCAATTTTTCTGTCTCTCATACACTATCACTCAACATCCATTAGGTTATTCTTCATGAAGACCAACGATACACACTCATGCCTGACCTTTCGCGAACTCTTTGAAACACGCCGGCGGTGACGTAACCAGATCTTTCTCAAAGGCATCGGAGAAAAGTCCTTTTTTGTAGCTGCTTTGACTTTTGTCAGTCACTGGTGTGAAGATTCATCACTTTGTGCCTTTATTTCCTCGTTGGCCCGGCGTGTGGCATGAAGCAGTTTAGCCCCGTCCGTCCTTTATTGCGGGCCGAGCCCGACGTCACATTATTATTAATGAAAAATCTACTATAATTTCTATCGTTTTTAAAAATACCATAATAAAGCTTCTAAAACAACCGCACTACCATAAAATGTCAACCTTAACTTGTTTGAACACCTGGGGAAAGGATGCGTAGTTTTCTTTTGTTTGCACAGAATAATAAGTATAGAACAAAGTATTTCCTCGTTTCCTGAACAGAAACTACCCCGCTTGCCTCACCTTAGACGACTGCGCGCGAATGTAAATAAACACATATAATAACCCGACCTCAGGACAGGCTCAACTACTCGATAAGAAAATTATCCTTCAATTTCCCCTCAGCACCTCTCAGGTCTCTATACAGAAACCGCGCCACTAGTAAGGTCCGGCTGATGAATCATCGACCGCAGCGCCTCCCCTCAACCGAACACCGTACTTCGAGCGCAAGTTCCATTGTTACGCATCCTACGGCGACTCTGCTAACGCTTACAAGCTGGAACGATGGTTAGACAGGCGATCCGGGAAAAATCTTTGAAAAAAGCAAGGTCAAAGGATGGAACCCGCGACCTCCCGTTACCGCAAGCGCCAACCCGCTCAGTAAACATGTTTGACTTGCTGTTCCAATACTTTATAACAAAATTAAATTCCCTACTGACCTAAGCCAGCAACGTTAAACAACTGAATAAGTAACACAGCACAATAAACGAGTTTATAGTGCAATCTAACCAGATTCAATTGTAGAATGCCATAAGGCCGAGTAAATTACCATTACTTTCCTGCCCATCTCAACGACTTGTTGTAAATGAAGCCCTTGCTTCAAGACCCGCTCTAATAAAACAGCTCATAAAATGTAACAACATTTTGTGTACCTACAAAAAGAAACGTCATTACGGATAAAGACAGCTCGATGGGACAGGAAAGCTGAAACTGCTATGGGCAAACACAAGGGCTTCTTCTCCCACCAGGCAATTTCTTAATGCGGCGTGCACATGAGTCACTTGGGGTGAGTCCCGCACAACAGCCAATATTCATTAAGGCGGACACGGTGCTATTGGCATTAAGTACTGATCTTATATCTCACTTCAACGACTCTGTCCAAATCGCGCTTTCGTCTGTCTCTCGCACTTACCGCAGCATCTCTCACCAGCGAGAGTCAAGTATAGCACATCCTTTAGTATAGTTGCAAAATGTCATATATATTTCATTAGAGATAGCACATGTTTTTTGCCATGACTGGCATCTTCTAAAGTTAATCTGAACTCTTATTTTCTTCGTGTTAGTTAAGATAAACATTTGTACAAATTATTGCTTATTTCCTTGTAGGTGTAAGGGGAATATTAGAATACAGTAGGCTTTGTGCGATAGTCAAATGTTTTAAAGGTTTGAGATTCCGTTCTCTTTGCACACTTAATATTTACGAAAATGAACAACGATGTTCCATTTCACGAAATTATGTTTTCCGAAACTCACACACATAGCAAGTAATATCTCCTAAATGGTTCACTCTACAAGAAAATTTATTCAGACATAAATTGTGTATTTTAGCAAGATCTACATTTTTGTATAGTATGATTTGGTCTATCTCTAACGGTTTACCAGTTATGCAAAAGTCATCCAGAGTAAATACGACTATAGGGGCTATAGCCAGAAAATTCAAGATATACATTTGATTTGTCATAAACATATCTCAAACATATGACATTTTAATCAAAATCGTTAGTCATTTTCAAGAAAATCAAAATCTTCGAAAAATTTTCCATGCAAAGGGTAGTTTAGGTTGGGGCTATTTTCTTCAAAATCTTCGTGTCGTATCCTTGAAATGCATTAAACTTAAATACCAACTTTGGTTTTTAACCGACTAACACACACACACACGCGCGCACGCGCGCGCGAGATATATATATATTTTGAGACCACCTGAATCCAAAAAGAGCAGTTTCAGAAAAAGGTCCGCGTGCGCGCGCGCGTGTATGTATGTCAGTCTGTGGACAGCATAACCCAAAAACCAAAAGTCGGTTAAAACCAAAGTTGGTGTTTAAGTTTAATGTCTTTCAAGGATGCGATACGAAGATTTTGAAGAAAATAGCCCGACCCTAAACTACCCTTTACATAGAAAACTTTTATTTTCTTGAAAATGACTAACGATTTTGATTAAAATGTCATATGTTTGAGTTATTTTTATGACAAATGAAATGTATATCTTGAATTTTCTAGCTATAGCCCCTGTAGTCGTATTTGCTCTGGAGGACTTTTGCATAACTGGTAAACCGTTAGAGATAGACCAAATCATACTACACAAAAAATGTAGATCTTGCTAAAATACACAATTTATGTCTAAATAAATTTTCTTATAGTATGAACCATTTTGGAGATATTCCTTGTTATGTGTGTGAGTTTCGGAAAACTTAAAACTTTGGTGAAATGGAACATCGTTGTTCATTTTTTTATATGTTAAGTGTACAAAGAGAACGGCATCTCAAAGCTTTAAAATATTTGACTATCGCTCAAAGCCTACTGTATTCTAATATTCCCCTAGCACCTACAAGGAAATAAGCAATAAATTAATTTCTGGAAATGTTTATCTCAATCTTATTTATTTCTATCATGATGTTTGAGAGGTTTTATTTCAAAATATAAATGACAGATGTCTGGAATAGTTTTAGTTGAAAGCTTGTGTACAAATACGTTCAATAAACTGCGTGGGAGGCTGATGTTTAGCTAATGAAATATTGAAGCAACAGATGCGATCACCGACCGCGGTAAAGAGGACTTTCTAATGTGCCTCAAGGCTACATCCTGTTTACCCGGGTAATTCCTAGGAGGGCGTGGTCTACGTATGCATAATTAGTACCATCGCAAGAGGCAATGGCTTCTTTTGTTACAGCATTAATTCCAACAAGTACCTTAAGGAAGCCACTGCGCTTATAAGGCGCTTAAATTATGCACCCAGAAGCCGAAAACTCCAAATTCAATAGAGGTGTCTTATACTATCAAAATTGTGCATGTTAACGTTGTTCCTAAAAATATAACATGGAGGATTATGGAGTGATCAGAGGCGTGCAACCGGCTCCAAATGTTTTCCAATGCACGAGGGGGTGTAGGGGAAAGAGGCGAAAAATGTTCTTATCAATTACTGGTGTCTGGTCTTGGTCCATTCTGAATTTATAACGTCAATGTTGTTTTTCCTGAATTGAGATTACTTTCTTACGGTCAAGTGTAAGAAAAATGTTGGAATGATATTCTCTTTGGACTTACAAACACACTATGCCCCTCACCACTGTAGATACGTATGAGCTGGCAAGTTGACCTTTGAGACCACCTGGCGTAACTAACAGATAAGTCATCCCGGCTTCCCCCCGCGGATAGGAGCATGTGAGTTGGAAAACATTCGAAGCCGGCTGTACAAATGCTACAGTTTAACTGTGCCATGGCCCCACACTAGCCAATCATAGGTTAACTCGTTTGAGTGGGTTATTATATTCCCGTTCAGGCCTACCACAACCTGAGTTGGGTAAGCTATTATCTTATTGGCTTGGTTGAATAATTTTTATTTTTTATGCTACAAAAGTATAATAACTAAAGCGACATTGTATCCTAACCAAAAATGTAATCTGGAAATTGTATTCCAAGAAAACGCATCAAGTTACCCCCACACTAAACTAATATTTTTATTTTCCCCGAAGCGAGCAACCATAGATTTAATATATTTATGTAATTAACAATTATTATTCCATGTTGAAGGTTTCCTCGGCATGTTTTCTCAGTGATATGTGTGTTTCATCAAAATAAGTTGTTATTGTGCACTCTGTGATTGTTCAAAATGAACCTATGATAAAGTCCAGAAGATTGTGAAATGAAAGATGTTATTCAATTTTTTAATGCACGGTGGAAATTTACTGCCAACTAAAGGAAGTAACAAATGGAAGAAATGTGAAAAAGTGGTGCGAAATTTTCCAAAGCGAACAAACATATTTGAAGAATCGAGTGGCTAACAAATCGTGCAAAAGTCATCAAAGCCTGCACAAAGTCGTTTGTCTCTTACGCCAAGCTTCAACTGAAGGAAGTTTTACAAATAAGATTGTCGACGTGTTGCAGAAGTGCGTCAATGGACTAATGAACTGCAACTCACAAGATGGCGAGAAGCTGATGAACGAGAAAAGACGAAGACTGAAGGGAGGAGTGGCAGGACATGGCAGATAAAGTTAATAGAGTTCAATCGAGTCGCAGGATTATTCCGAGGCGGTGAGTAAGTTCCTTTATTGCGGAATCCCACTAACGCCTGTGACAGGGAGGGTGTGCACTCTGGGGAGGGCGCAGACATGACGGGACTGCAGCGAGATTGTCTTGTCATGGGACTTGTTCAAACAAACCGAATATTCGCTCTTTATACACCGAGCCTCTTACAGAATATCGATGAGGTCCTAACCTTCATTCGCATTTTCAAGCCGTCAAATAAACTTTCGCTGCTGTAGCTATGCGACCCAGCGACGTTCACACTTGCCAGCTTCCTTCGCCTTGTATACGCCAAGAAGTAGCAACGGACCCCTTCAGTGATAAAAAAGTAACCGGACTGGATTTTGTCACAATGGTGTCAGGAGTGGGATTCGTCTAATTGCCATTTTGTCACAATATATTCGATTCCATGTACAGGTCATTATAAATTGTGTTCACTCACCTAGTGAAAGTGTGATTTGCGATTTTCAAAACGATTTCCAGGTGTAAAACTTCCAGGCTGTACAACAAATCATAAACTTTGCAATAAATTTCAGGTCAAGGAGGTGTTCAGGCTCAGAAGTCTTAACGACGCCGAAGAAGCATTAAAAGACATCGGTCATCATTTGGAGAATTCCAAACAGACCTAATTGCAGACCTAAGGGTTAAACTCGTGACGTGTTGCTTTGAATCATGTCTATTCGAATTTCTTCCTTTAAGGTGACTGTCACAGCGATACCTAAATCAGATGTGCTGCACTCACATGACTTTCTCTACTCTTGTACTAACCATTCTTACAAACTCTTATTCCTATATTTTCTTCGTGTTAGTTGTGATAAACATTTGCAGAAATTATCTTATTGCTTATTTCCTTGTAGGTACAAGGGAATTATTAGAATACAGTAGGCTTTGAGCGATAGTCAAACTATTTAAACCTTTGAGATTCCCTTCTCTTTGAATGAATAACGATGTTGCATTTGATGAAAGTTTGTTTTCCGAAACTAACACAAATAACAAAGAATAACTCCGAAATGGTTCACTCTACAAAAAAATGTATTCCACCGTAAACTGTGTGTTTTGGCGAGATCTACATTTTTTGTGTAGTATGATTTGGTCTATCTCTAACGGTTTACTAGTTACGCTAAAGTCGTCCAGAGTAAATACGACTACAGGGGCTACAGCCAGAAAATTCAATATATACATTTCATTTGTCATAAAAATGTCTCAAACATATGGCATTTTAATCAAAATCGTTAGAGCCATTTTCAAGAAAATCAAAATTTTCGAAAATTTTTCCATGTAAATGGTAGTTTAGGGTGGAGCTATTTTCTTCAAAGTCTTCGTGTCGCATCCTTGAAAGACATTAAACTTAAATACCAACTTTGGTTTTTAACAGACTTTTCGTTTTTGAGCTATGCTGTCCACAGACTGACACACACACACAGACACACACAAACATACACACGCACGCGCGCGCGCGCGGACCTTTTAATAGAATTCGACATCGAATTTTTGGGTGGAATACAATACCTCCTCTACTTTAAAGGTTGTAGTGAAAATAAAAAGGGAGAATGTCCAAGAAAAACAGTACAAGAAAGGGGAATATTGCGTTTTTTTGTTTGCTACACTGCATTAGCAACAGCATTCCTCTGTTTTATTGCCAGCATATCACATGCACTTAGCATCACTGCGCTATAATTGGCCATTTCTTGTTGCAGTGTCAGTGATTACTGCTTCTTTATCGTAGTATAATAAAAGGTTTTTGTAAAAGTTACTAACAGAACTAAGAATAGCACATCTAGAAGAAGAAGAGGAAGAAGAAGAAGAAGAAGAAGAAGAAGAAGAAGAAGAAGAAGAAGGAGAAGGAGAAGGAGCAGAAGAAGAAGAAGAAGTTCATGTTTCACCTTTATTGCCAATTTATGGAAAGTGTTCAATGATTTACAACAGCTCAAGGCGTTATGTTGTTCAGATGCAAGATAATATACTAAAATAACTCAAAAGAAGAACTCTGCAAAACGTATAAATTTACAAGAAGTTGTTAAATGACATTCTCCCTTTCTGGAATTTCCTTTTGTGCATCGATTATCCAAAAAATGTGACAAAAACGATAAAACATTTTAATCTCCTAAAATTACTGTCACGTGATTTTAAAATTTGAATTAATTTTACTCAAAATAACAAAAAAGTGACATCCCCCTTTTGCAATATGTTATTTTCATCAAAGTCGAAAACAACCGATTTCGAGGGAAACAAATCTGATGTGTTGCACTCGCATGACTTTGTCTACTCTTGTACTAACCATTCTTACAAACTCGTCTTCTTCGTGTTAGTTGAAATAAATCTTTCTACAAATTATCTTATTGCTTATTTCCTTGTATATACTACGGGAATATTAGAATACAGTAGACTTTGAGCGATAGTCAAATGTTTTAAAGCTTTGAGATCCCCTCTTCTTTGCGCACTTAACATATAAAAAATGAACAACGATGTTCCATTTCATGAAAGTTTTAAGTTTTCCGAAACTCACACACATAACAAGGAATATCTCCTAAATGGTTCACCCTACAAGAAAATTTATTTAGACATAAATTTTGTATTTTAGCAATATTTACATTTTTTGTGTATTATGATTTGGCCTATCTCTAACGGTTTACCAGTTATGCATAAGTCGTCCAGAGTAAATACGACTACAGGGGCTATAGCCAGAAAATTCAAAATATACATTTCATTTTTCATAAAAATATCTCAAACATATGACATTTTAATCAAAATCGTTAGAACCATTTTCAAGAAAATCAAAATTTTTGAAAAATCTTCCACGTAAAGGGTAGTTTAGGGTGGAGCTATTTTCTTGAAAATCTTCGTGTCTCATCCTTGATAGACATTAAACTTAAATACTAACTTTGGTTTTTAACCTACTTTTCGTTTTTGTTATGCTGTCCACAGACTAAAAGACACACAGACAGCCTGACAGACACACACACACACACACACACACACACACACACACACACACAAACACACACACACACACACACAGACCTTTTTACTTTCTCTACTGGTAAGTAGAGGAAGTATTGTATTCCACCCAAAAATTCGATGGCGAAATTTCACCGGAAGTATACGTTTTGTGTCCCCCTGAATCCAGAAAAGCATTTTTAGAAAAAAGTCGTTATGTGTCAGTCTGTGTCTGTCAGTCTGTAGACAGCATAACTCAAAAAAGAAAAGCCGGTGGATAATAAAATATGAAAATTTCAAAGAGTGCATGGTACAATTAATAGAATATTTAGAAACAAAATTCATAAAGAAACAAAATTAATGTTTTATGTAGTTATGGCCGCACCTATACTAGCATACGGAAATGAGTCATGGACATTAACTAAAAAGCAACATACTAAAATACAGGCTTCAGAAATGAAATTTTTAAGAAGTGTGAAGGGATGTACGAAGAGAGATCTAATAACAAATGAAAGTACAAGAGAATAATTAAGAATTTTTAATGTAAATGAAAGGTTAAAAGATTTCAAACAAAAGTGGAAAGAACATTGAAAGAATTTCAGATATCATACTTATTAAACAAATAATAGAATGTTATACTAAAAGGAGACTGATGGGCAGACCGAGGAAACGGTTCCTGGAGGACTTTGAAGGCGGAACAGGCACTTGATTGTCTATGTCATGAACTCTTTTGCTAGGTACAACACGTGTGAATACAGCAGGCACGCGCCTGTTGTTTATATCCGGACTCAGCGTCTCTCCTTCAACACAGTCTATAGTAAGAGGTAAGACAACCTCACAAATACCGGTTACGCTGATCCGCCCCTTAGTAATGAACGATAGTGAATATTAAACTGCCAAAAGGGATAAATATTTCGGTTTCATATTACTGAAGCTTGAAGCGTCACGAGTTTCTGGACGGACGGACGGACAGATAGACAGACCTCAAGTCACCTTTGTGGTGCTGTGCAACACACCACAGTAATGCAATCTACGCACATGGAGCGTAGCGCTTCGCTCTCTCCCATAATCATATTAATTAATAGTTCGTAAGGAAGTTTGTGCCTCTAGTCAGTCAGTCGGTGAGGGAGCAAGTTGAACCCACTCGTGTTCAATTCACCGCCTCTAGCCGACTGGAATACGGATCGGTTTGACATTTAGCACAAGTATCGGTTTAGACCAACGTAAAGTTTGTTAACTGCGGACCAAGAGGCATTAAAAACCTCTTCTATTGTCTTACCCACTACAGAATTAAGCTCATTCGGGGCCTCGCTGTCCCTTCTGCTTTTGTCTCTCGAAACAAAAACATAAGATCTCCGTTCCTCCACCAGAGAGCCATTATCTTCTGATGATGGGGAGGATATTTAAGCCCCTACTTTTTATCACTATAATCACACCAATTCTATTTATACAGCTTTAATTTCAGAGAAGTGTAAAAGGCTCATATCACCAGTGTTCTCCCGAAATAATATCCACACGGCAATGGAACTATCTATTCCATCCAGGCTGGCCCCGTGGCGTAGTTGGTAGAGCACCTGACTGTTGTACTAGGGTCCCGGGTTCGATTCCCGACAGGAGGGTAGGAATTTTATTTCCAGCCAAGATTACTCCTCATCCTTCCCTGAGCCTGAAAGTATAAATGAAACTGAATGTGTGTGTGAATTCAACGTATAAAAACCCCAAAGACCGAAAAACCGACTGTTAAACGAGTAATAGCATTTGCCAATATGCAAGGCCACCGATATGATCTCTGTAGTTAAAGGCGGGATATAAGTGGAACAATTAAAAAAAAAAAAAAAAAAAAAGATTATTCCAAATATGAAAACATCGGGTCGTATTTGTCTAGAATATTCCACGAAATAATAATTCACTTATTTAATACTCTTTTATGTTAACAGTGATTTAAAGGTAAACAACTTACAATAACATTCATACATTTTAATTAAGATTTACTTTCACAGTTGGCACTGCAACTAACCCATAGGCTGTGAGAACAAAAACAACTTTAGCATTTAATTCAGAGGAATGAGAAATATGTATAGGTATATAAAATGAAAGTAACTTTTCTTTGAGGCACATTCACGCAAGAACTACTGAACGTATCGATATGGGACTATTACCATTCGAATTCGAAACGCTTGTAGATGGTTAAAGGCTAAACATACATACACACACACGCGCGCGCGCGTGGACCTTTTTTCTAAAAATCTGATGTGTTGCATTCGCACGACTTTCTCTATTCTTGTACTAAACATTCTTACAAACTCTTATTGCTATATCTTCTTCGTATTAGTTGAGATAAATATTTGTACAAATTATCTTATTGTTTATTTCCTTGTAGGTGCAAGGGGAATATTAGAATACAGTAGGCTTTGTGCGATAGTCAAATCTATTAAAGCTTTGAGATCCCGTTCTCCTTGTACACTTAAGATATAAAAAAAATGAACAACGATGCCCCATTTCACGAAAGTTATGTTTTCCGAAACTCACACACATAACAAGGAATATCTCCGAAATCGTTCACCCTACAACAAAATTGATTCAGACAATAAATTGTGTATTTTAGCAAGATCTACATTTTTGTGCAGTATGATTTGATCTATCTCTAACGGTTTAGCAGTTATTCAAAACTCATCCAGAGTAAACAGTACTACATAGGCTATAGCCAGAAAATTCAAGCTATATATTTCATTTTTCATATAAATATCTTAAACATATGTCATTTTAATCAAAATCGTTAGAGCCATTTTCAAGAAAATCATAATTTTCAGAAACTTTGCCATGCAAAGGGTAGTTTAGAGTGGGGCTAATTGCTTCAAAATCTGTGTCGCATTCTTGAAAGACATTAAACTTAAATACCGACTTTTCGTTTTTGAGTTATGCTGTCCACAGACTGACACACACACACACACACACACACACACACACACACACATACACACACACACATACACACACACACACACACACACACACACACACACACACACGGACCTTATCTAAAATGCTCTTTTTTGATCCAGAGGGTCTCAAAACATATATTTCTGGTGAAATCTCGACATTGAATTTTTGGGCGGAATACAATATACATTTTCTTCTACCTTTTTTGCTGTACAACAAATAACCCTATAAAAATCATATAATTATCGGAAAACAAATTAAATTTTTGCTCTACAACAAATATTCTAAAAAAATTAACCAATCACAGGACAATAATTTCGTTCAATTAATTACTATTGTATGAACGATAATAACATATCTCTATCAGATTATTATCAGACCCATATTCATATAAACTTTTATTTACTGTGTCGATGCTGAAATGCTTAACAACAGAAGTGGATAAGAGCGTATTTTGTTTCCTGCAAGCATTATATTATACATTAGAGGTAGCCTTTGTTGTCTTGCGTTCGTCTTACTTATATGCATACATCTATTTTTTGTGGCAATGTTTTCCAAAAGTTGATAGTTAATTACGCAAATTTAGCTAAGGAAGACGAGCGGGGCAGAAAATGTTCTGAACACGATCAAACTTACCTATAAAAACAATGCTTTGTGATCAGTGTTAACTTCCTTACCACGTCATTAGTGATCCCCCCATTTATTTTGTTACTAGTTCATCGATATTTCACTAGCCGGCGCTAACGTCGACCATGCGCATGTCCACTGGAGTAATTAGAGACATATTATCTTGTTCTCTATGCTAGCTTGTCAGTTAACACAAGAATTAAATGTAATCATCTTGGTTTTATGCGTAATTTACCTCTGTGACGCACATGTTCACAAAGGAAGACATAAACAAAAGGCGGATGATCTAAAAACAAACGCTAGCTCACTGACCTCCTTACGCCTTATAAAAACTTGACTAATTTAAGCAAATTTGATATCTAAATTATACCATTAATCTTGCTTCTTGTGTTCCGTAGCGGGCTCATTTATCATATTATCTCCACACAGACCCTCCCCTCAGTTTATACAAATAATTAGGTTACTCAGATAACAGTGTTTGCATATTTAAATATATGTCTCCCAAAGAATCCAGAATTGTTTCAATTAATCTTGTCTGTTCTCGACGCTACTGGAATTACTACTGCACTTGTGTTACACCAATAGACTGGCGATGCACGTTATACCCAGTAAAAAGGTCCACTTTTAAAAAATGTGTAATACGTTTGTAAGTCCAAAGAGAATATCATTCCAACATTTCTCTCACACTTGCTCGTAAGAAAGTAATCTCAATGCAAAGAAAACAACGTTAACAGAACGAATTCGCAGCGAGGAAATTTCAGGTCGAAGTTTAAAACATTGAATGACTGTTTGTAGAAAATAGAGCAGGTAAATGGAACTTCAAAGGAAAATGCAAGTTTTGCGTAACACAAATAAGTACTAAAAATCGCAAAAGAGTTTTAAAAAAAATATTTGAGGCACCAACTTCTATAGGTTATGTCGAAGCTTCTCCCCTTTAAATCTGAACCTGTTTATCCATTATTATTAATTATTACTATGATTAATACTGAGGAATATATCATATGCATTGTCTTTGTTTAAGGAATTGTTTAAACGCCGTTAGTGCTACCACAAAAAATCTGATGTGTTGCACTCACATGACTTTCTCTACTCTTGTACTAACCATTCTTACAAACTCTTATTCCTATATCTTCTTCGTGTTAGTTGAGATAAACATTTGTACAACTTATTGCTTATTTCCTTGTAGGTGCAGGGGAATGTTAGAATACAGTAGACTTTGTGCGATAGTCAAATGTTTTAAAGCTTTGAGATTCTGTTGTCTTTGCACACTTAACATATAAAAAATAAACAACGATGATCCATTTCACGAAGGTTTTAAGTTTTCCGAAACTCACACACATAACAAGGAATATCTCCAAAATGGTTCAACCTACAAGACAATTTATTGAGACATTAATTGTGTATTTTAGGAAGATCTACATTTTTTGTATAGTAAGATTTTGTCTATCTCTAACGGTTTACCAGTTATGCAAAAGTCGTCCAGAGTAAATACGACTACAGGGGCTATCGCCAGAAAATTCAAGATATACATTTCATTTGTCATAAAAATATCTCAAACATGTGATATTTTAATCAAAATCGTTAGAGCCATTTTCAAGAAAATCAAAATTTTCCAAAAAATTTCCTTGTAAAGGGTAGTTTAGGGTGGGGCTATTTTCCTCAAAATCTTCATGTCGCATCCTTGAAAGACATTAAACTTTAATACCAAGTTTGGTTTTTAACCAACTTTTCGTTTTTGAGCTATGCTGTCCAAAGCCTGACAGACACACAGACACGCACACGGACCTTTTTCTAAAAATACGTCTTTTGGATTCAGGGGGCCTCAAAACATATATTTCCGGTGAAATCTCGTCATCGAATTTTTGGGTGGAATACAATACTTCCCCTACTTACCAGTAGAGAAAGTAAAAAACAATGTTACTTGTTTAAATACGTCCAGAAAAGAATCGAATAAAATTGATTATTTAGCTTCTTGTTTGTACTCCGCTGACCACACATCATAGGAACACAAACAAAATTAAATCACTCTGGTGAAGCCATGGCTGGGCCGGGCGGACCAGGCGCAAGTAATTCATCAGAAAATGTTACGTCTGCTTCAGCTGTTTCAGTTTGAGTGTTAAAAGAGTAGCACAGTGGGCATACAGTGGAAGGGGCAAATCCAACCTCCCCTCTTTCTGACACGTTGGACGCTGTTGGTATATGGTGACGAAAATGTTATGTTTGTATGAATACTTGGTAGAATTTTAACGGAGGAATAAACGCAATAGAAAGCTACAAAACGATTATTTTTTTATTATATTTTGTATTTCACGAAATTCGGTGTTTAACTTCCCTTAAACGTAATTTTGAAAGTTCTGAAAATATAGAAGATTCTTCTTTGTAGTCGCTCTGAAAATGGGCATTCTTGCAGAAACGCGAAAAATTGCCATAAAGGCAACGAACCGTGCCAAAGAAGGTCACGGAAGCCTTTGATCAGCACGCGTTCTGTGGAAATGGAATCAGCATGTGCTTCTGCCTCTACGTCATCGTTAGGCAGGTAGATACCGGCCTGGGGCGCATTTTGCTTAGAAGCGGAGTATCATCAAATATTTATGCGTTAAATTAATACCTGACATGTGAAATGTTCGCTTAGACACTCTGTAGACATAGCAGATTAATTGGAATTCTTAAGAGGGCACCTGATATTAAATGCAAAGACAGGTTTTTGGCTGTAGCATATAGCGGTAAAAAATTGTCGTCGCGTAAATCATCAAAATCTATACTGTAATGTAACCGTGACCAAATTTTTTTAGCAATTTTCGTGCTGGAATGAATAGATAATTTTAACAAGAGTAACAGGTAAACAAATCTGATGTAATGCACTCATATTAGTTACCCATGTGCAACGGACCGAGATGGTTCCGCGGTAAGCTGTTTAGCTCGCATTCGGGAGGTCGTGGGTTGGATTTGTGACCCATGGAAAAATAACTACAGTAAAACCTCGTTTACCCAGCACTCATTTATGCAGATTTTGGGATTAGCCAGATAAAATTTGTAGATCCCTTATTACTTTCTCTTCTGGGAAGTACAGGAAGTATTCTACTCCACCCAAAAATTCTATTTCGAGATGTCTGTGGACAGCATAACTCAAAAACGAAAAGTCGGTTAAAAACCAAAGTTGGTATTTAAGTTTAATGTCTTTTAAGGATGCGACAAGAAGATTTTGAAGAGAATGAACCCACCCTAAACTACCCTTTACATGGAAAACTTTTCGAAAATTTTGATTTTCTTGAAAATGGCTCTAACAATTTTGATTAAAATGTCATATGTTTGAGATATTTTTATGATAAATGAATTTTCTGGTTATAGCCCATGTAGTCGTATTTACTCTGGACGACTTTTGCATAACTGGTAAACAGTTAGAGATAGATCAAATCATACTATACAAAAAACGTAGATCTTGCTAAAATACACAAATTATGTCTCAATAAATTTTGTTGTAGGGTGAACCATTTCGGAGATATTACTTGTTATTTATGTGAATTTCGGAAAACAAAACTTTCGTGAAATGGAGCATCATTGTTCATTTTTTTATATGTTAAGCGTGCAAAGAGAACGGAATGTCAAAGCTTTAAAACATTTGACTATCACTCAAAGCAACTACAAGGAAATAAGCAATAAGATAATTTGTACAAATTTTTATCTCAATTATCACGAAGAAGTTATAGGAATGAGAGTTTGTAAGAATGGTTAGTACAAGAGTAGAGAAAGTCATGTGAGTGCAACACATCAGATGTTTTGTTGAGTAAGATTTGGTCTATCTTTTTCGTTTTTCGAGTTATGGAACAGTCATCAAGAGTAAGGACTGCGTGGGTTATAGCCAGAAAACTAGAAATATAGATTTAATTTACATTTTTGGTAGAGTTTTAATGAAAGTCGTTAGTAAATTTTGAGAAAATAAAAATTTGCCGTGTAAAGGGGTTTTTTTAAGGTGGAGGAATTTTCTTGAAAATCTTGGTTTCACGACCTTCAACTTCAGTTTTCCACTAGCTTTTCGCTTTTGAGTTATGCTGTTTACAGACGGATACATGCACAGAAGTTTTTCTAAGAATGTTTTTTAGCTTCAGGTCCGTCGAAACACATATTTCCGCTGAATTTTTGTGACTACAAATATGATTTTCCTGTGCAAGCTCGTGGTAGTTTCCACAAACACGTTGTATTCTTAAAATTATATTAAATTAAAACAAAAATACATCTTATTTAATGACATTATTTGATTGTGGACATACGTACAGCAAGACTGGAAGGAAGAAATAAAACCAAACTGTATCTCTGTGTCAGGAGGAACACAGTTTACTGCCAGAGGTTTAGATATTCTGGGAACTGTGGCGCTGTGTTAGCCAGAGCTTTCTTCCTTCTTGTGTGAATGAAGTGTTCCTGCGTGGATTACACGCCAAATCCTCAGCAGCGAGTTTTAGTTGTACAGCTTCCGATCACAACGCTTTCTAATTTACAACTTGCAAATCCTCTTAAGGGATTCTGGTCTTTGAACCAAACAGATTAATGTTTCAGGTAGTCTAAATGTATAGTAACGCATGCGTCGTATTAGCATTGCAAACTTGGGTACAAAGAGCCATTATCGTTGTTAAGCTAAACGTCCTAACTCTCTTAGCAGCACTAGAAGAGGTCACTGCACCACACATTTTACTACCAGCATTCAACTGTTAGACTTTATGAAACGCTGGCTGCAGATAATACTGCGAGTAGAGGTCAAAGAATTGAACCTTACAAAGAGCTTTTATATACCTGCACTTGCAATTTATTGCACCACACAATAAACAAGAACATCAACGTTCTAGAAACATGGCAGCACTAAATACATGTCCTTTTATAACACGCTCCGTGCGACTAAGAGACACAACGGAAAAGTGAGACATTTCTCACTTTATTGGATACGGTATTTATCTCAAATAATATCATAAGAGCTCTGACCTAACCTAGAATTTATCTCAACTATCAGTTTTCATTAATAACACACGAATTTGTATACTATATTGCAAAGGTATAACCAGAAAATGCTAAATGCTGTAAACATAACCTAAAATATATTAATTTCGATTAATACACTTCGACTCACCAATCGAAGAATTATATGTATTTCGACCTCTTGTTGTTAGAACAAAAAATCACTTTATTACTTTCTCTACTACGCATAGTAATGTAGAGGAAGTGTTGTATTCCACCCAAAAATTTGATGTCGAGATTTCACTGGAAATATATGCTTCCAGGCCCCCTAAAGGATTTTGATTAAAATGCCATATGTTTTTATGGCAAATGAAATGTATATCTTGAATTTTATGGCTATAACCTATGTAGCCCTGTTTACTCTGGATGACTTGAATAACTAGTAAACCGTAAGAGATAGACGAAATCGTGCTTACAAAAAATATAGATCTTGTTATAACGTACAATTTATGTCTTGTTATTTGTGTCACTTTTGGAAAACAAACTTTCGTCAGATGCAACATTGTTGTTCATTTTTTTTATGCATGTACTACTTTTATATATCTTAGCCGTGCAAAGAGAACAGAAGCTTTAAAACATTTGACTGTCGCTAAAATCCAACTGCATTCTAATATGTCCCTTGCACCTACAAGGAAATGAGCAATAGGTAATTTCTCCAAATGTTTATCTCAACTAAGACGAAGAAGATATACGGATAAGAGTTTGTAGGAATTATTAGTACAAGTGTAGAGAAATTCATGCGACTACAACACATAAGATTTTAATCTAAATAAATCGCTCTTTATTTTAACATTAATAAATAACCTCTATTCTATATAAATGCATTAATAATTAAAAGAACAATAAAATTATTAAAAACAAGTTGCCAAATTAAAGTGGGCGCTGTTTGATTGTTAATCGATTGTAAACTGCAATAAATTGTTTTTCAGCGATTCATGGAATACAGTTGGCGACACTTACTAAACAAAATAATGGCCTAACGATAATCTGTACAAAACAAAAACATAACTAGGTAATAGTTATTCGTATATAGCTATCAATAATTACTTTGTCTAGCCAATACTGATCTGTTTTTATATACCTTATAAAACTATACTTGGCAATGCTTATTTGTTCTGTGTATTTATTAGAGATAGGGCTTTGCAGAAATACTTTAAGTGCATATTTCGTTGTAGGTACAAGAAACCGCATCAATAGTCAAATGTTTAAAAGCGAGTCCATAATCTTTCCATACTGAGCCAGATATCTCCCGGTAAATTGTCCCTTTGAATATTACAAGGTGAATTAAGTCTGTCGACTCATAATTGTGACAAAATTTCCTCTCCCACTTTGAACGCATATAAGCCATCCTGGCTTCCCCCAGCGCTTGGGAGCATGTAACTCGAAAAACATTTGAAGTTGGCTGTACATTCTGTTTATATGAAGTCATATCTACAGGGCAGCAACGAGTCATATATCGGCAGGCACGAGAGATCATTCATTTGCATTGTATCAATGACTGTACTAATACTTTGCTGTTCTAGTAAACAAGATAGGCGATTGCAGCGCTTGACAACCAAGGTCAATACGCCTGGTCGCTTTGCCAAGTAGTAACAATTGATCGCACCGTAAAAAGGAGCGACTTTTTCAGACTGTTCGACAAAACTTTCGACTGTTGGTATGTTTACGGGAAGTTAAAGAAAATGTTTATTTTCCAGAGAATTCATTCGACTTAAATAACCGAACCGAACCGCTAGAGAAGCCAGTTTGTGATGCAAGTTTTCGAGTTGTTGAGAGAGTTTTGACTGAGGCAGTTTAGTGAGTGTGTCGTCGGAGCTTGTTCTTTGTAGTTCAGTTTAGACAAATAAAGTCACAGAAATAGTAACTGGACTTTGTTATTTGTGACACTATTTTCTTTCATGCGCTTATGAAAATGTAATTTTGATGTTTCTGTTGAATATGTTGATAAGGAAATATTTTTTTATTGCACAAGTCTATTCCATGGCTAATGCGCGTGATGATGGGGTAAATATATAATATAATCCATAACTAAGTTAGTTCTCTGAGTTAAACTCATTAGGAACCATGACA
Source organism: Tenodera sinensis (assembly GCA_030765045.1). Taxonomy (NCBI): domain Eukaryota; kingdom Metazoa; phylum Arthropoda; class Insecta; order Mantodea; family Mantidae; genus Tenodera; species Tenodera sinensis. The sequence continues at coordinate 73,502,609 of CM060968.1, forward strand.
AAATAGACCTAGGAAATTTTTCTTGTAAATTCGAGAATACAGTCTCAGAAGCGAAGCATTTTAGCACCTGTTTTACAATACGTGAACCATGAAGCACGCTCTTATTATGACGTCACAACTCCGGTTGCTAATCAGTCGGCTAGCCGCAAAACGTGGGATCCGCAAACACTTCAAACGTGAGACGAACCTAACAACCTTTATTCTCATTATTATCGTTTATCTTCTTCTTCTTCCACTGACTTGCTCGGGACGGAAAACGTTTGAGCGGTTCCGAAGCTTGGTATTGCTCCGCCCATCTTGTTCTTTAGGTGCCGACACTTCTTTCACCGGTACATCGTAGTTTTATATTCAGACGCCCGCTTGCTTTCATACTCATTAATCCTAACAACGTAGTATAGATTTAACATCATGATCTACTTCTAACAAGCTCATTTTGCCACGCTTAACCTTGTGGCTGCAGCGTTGTGTCAGCGAAGCTACACAGAGATATATCTAACATTTCAATAATATCTGAAAATTCTAATTTTGTTCTGGAATTCATTAAGTGTTCTGTTGATTTTGGGTCATTGCTTTAGTCAGGTCTCCGTGATAAGGCATAAAGGCATAAGCGCTGGAAAAAAACCTCTCTTCGTGGATTTGAACCACTAAACTGTAAACCTCCAGCACATGTTAGAGACCCTCACGCTGGCTCGCGTTGCTCGCCCGGGTAGCCTTCTTCATTCCTTCCTCCCGGGCTCTGAGATACAACAGCCTCAATAGTTGGCTCAAAGTGGAAGCACTTCCGTCCATACTTTACGTCAGATAATCTCAGGGTGCATGCACTGGTGCAAGGTGCAAAATGTGACTTCGAAAAGTTGACCTAATAATTTTCAATGAATACAGAAAACGTGCAAAAAGGGAAGAGCCTCGCGAATTTAAAAAGCTGAGTATCTACAACGATTGTTTTTTTTTTGTTTGTTTGTTTTTTTTTTTTTTTTTTTTTTAATTTCACTTTTGCCAGAGCAAACGGTCACTCTGACTCACTTGTTTAGGAGCGTCTAAGCACGTGGAAAGTAACGGACACACAAAATTATCAAGTGAGCATAGTTTTATTTGACTGGTGAATTATCTATTATAAAAGACGTACAAAGACCGTCAAAGAAACTCTGTGTTACCATTTCTAAACAAAACCCACGCATACCCAGGAAGAGAAATCTCATAGCTTTAACAGCCGCAAAGGACTGACTCAAAGGGATTTTGGGGCATTATTAGGCTGCGTGAAATATTGTTGCTTTAAACAGTATTATCAACGTGTGACCGACAAAATGCTGGAAATTCGGCAACAAAGTCACTAATCCTGCTTCAAAGATTACGCCAATGTGTAGAAAAATAAATAATTGCTTCAACTCTTTACATAGAACATTTGTCATTATATTTGATTTACTAATAAATAGCTTTGAGATATTTGTAAAACTAATATAAGTATATTTTGAATTTTCAGCGAATAGGCCACAGTCATCTTCATTTGAATGTATTTTGTATAACTTAATATAACTGTAAATCTGAAAAGATAAACTGTTGACTTTACATTAAAATTTATGTAATTTTGTGTGTAATTAAACATTTCCAAGATATTAATTTCTCTTTGAATAAAATTCTCCAATACTGTGCATCTTTTAAATGCTTAATCACATCCAATTGTTCACGGCAATCCTATTTTCAGAGATTTCGCTATCACTTCAGGTTCTTCTGCCTTGTTTTAAGAACTGAAGGAAACAAGAGATCTTGGCAAACCTCGAAGTAGATGGAATGACCAAGATATGGCTGTGAAACTTCGGTTAGTTCACTTGGCTAATATGAACTATTTCCACTTCCGCGTTCACTTCACTTTTCTTCTGTGGAGTAGCGACGTAACGAAGTGCGCCCATCGTAGCCTCTTCTTCCGGGAATCAAACACATCTCTTGCAGTAACAGCACTCCGCGAGACTAACTCACTTCGCGAGAGCGCTCCCTTATGTAACCATAAGAAGTCAGAACGTTCGAGATTGAGAAACTACCAGAAGGTTCTAGTTATCTGGCGACAGTGTTTATTGTTGATATGCTGGGGAGGGCGCAGTTTATCTGTTAATCTGTTACAGTTTCGCGCCGCTTTGTCCAGGACAACGGTCTAACAATAATGGTCTAAAAACTCGGCCACGGCGCGGCCCGAAGCATCTTCAACAATTTGAGAAGTTAAGATAGATAGCGAACTGTAGGTCATGAATCCAAGATTCCCTCTAGAGGAACCGTGTTTTATACATCTCCCCTATACCATGCACATATGGGCGTGAGGTCGGCAGTGAACTTGGTCGGCCCAGGTGAAAAGTCATATATTTTTAGTAACAGCAGAAAATGGAGATTTTAATAAGTATACATTTTTCCAAAATATTGACTTAATTCACCATATAGCTGCATAATACTGACTTAAATAACTAATTATTGTTGTGTTAACGTAATAATGCCACTCTGTTTTACAAACAGGGTGAGTTGTGTTGAAACAAGCGCACATATAAATTCTGGCCCTGGATAATACAATTATTATGCATTTCCCCCAGACGGTATTCTCTTTGGGTGTTTCAAATAATAATTAACGATAATCTAATTGCGCAATCATGTAATCACAGTACCGCGTCTGTGTTGCTGACACTCTCAAAGATTCACACAGCAAAATTTGAGACCCCTTTTTTGGTTGCAGCGCAGCTAAGCTCTCCTTTGATTTAAATGCACCCAATACCCGAAGTGCATTCAAGCGAGCATTGTTTTAAAAATACCCTTTGATGTTATTGCAGCCTATCGATTGTGCCCCAAGTGAAGAGTGAACAATGTTTCTCGTATCGGGCCCCTGTCAGTTCCAGTATGAAATATATTAAACCCTAGTCGAAAATATACTGCCAACCAATCTTGTTTGTTTGTATTCCGTAATTAATTACAGCACACACGTGGGGGGTAGAGGGCGTGTGAGGCGACAGGCGTATCTAGCACACAGTATAAAAATATTTTACAACGCAACAGTCGTTTTTATTAATGACGTTCATAGCCTACTTTAAGGATGTTAATATTCCTTTGGGTGTACAAGCAATCTATGTTCTAGATTTCAAGTCAGAATCTCAGAAATCTATTGAGAATTAACCCTTTATGTAATCCTATTATCTTAGTATGACGAACACATTGTTATGATGGTCAAAATAATGCAAATTGCATATTTACAGTACAGCCACATACTGATACTAAGCAACAGTGAAGTAACAAATAACCAAATCACAGTTTCACAAACCCCACACCTGACACCAGTGTGACAAATGAAAGCAAAGCGCAATCCCTTTTTCTGTCACATTATTACTTTCTCTACTACATATAATAAATATTATGAGAATTTCGATGTCGACATTTCAGAGGAAATATGTTTCGAGCCTCCACCCTAAACTACCCTTTACATGGAACATTTTTCGAAAATTCTGATTTTCTCAGAAATGGCTCTAACAATTTTGATTAGAATGGCATATGTTTGAGATATTTTTATGCAAAATGAAGTGTATATTTTGAATTTTCTGCCTATAGCGCATGTAGACCTCTCTACTCTTGATGACTCTTCCATAACTGCTAAACCGTAGTAGATAGACCAAATCTTACTATACAAAAACATAAAGAATGAAGAAGGTAGAAGAATAAGTTTTTATGACTAGTTAGTACAAGAGTAGGGAAAGTAATGTGAATGCAACACATCAGATTTCTTTTTCTTCTAAACTGAAGCACAAAACCCAATTCTCCTTTACCGTCCTTAATACAATCTATAGTTCTTTGGGATCTTACGACAGCTGTTCTGTCTTATCATATCTTGACACACACACTTTTCTGTCTTTCAGTTCTCTCTATATAACAAACTATTGGCTTTCACAATAAGTCACTGAACACTCACAACTGCTTCACTTCAAGACTCCGACGCGACGTATCCCAAACTGTCTCTGTCGACACATACAGTTCTTTCACGACGACTACTGTACACACACACAGACACTGGTAACAGTTGCCCCAAAAACTCCTCTTACCTTTTGTCTCACAAACTCTCTATTTCAACTCTGACTCACTATCCGAGCTTTCTCGCTTTTATATTTCACGCGAAACGCCGGCGAATTCTCGTGAAAGATACACCTTTTCTCGAACTTGCCGTAAACAAGCCGGCAGTCAGAAGTTCTTGCGAAAATTCTGGAAACTACTTTGTTCTGCGGCTCTATTGTTGTCAGTCACGTGTTCACACGCAGTATTGAATTGACCTTGGCGCCTTTGACGTGTTGTCACAATATATTGAAACGTATGCATTTGTAATCGATTACATTATAATTCCTTTTTAAACTTAAAGACCAAACATTTGCCTTATATCATTGCGTAATGTATCTAGTAGGTAATGCATATTCAAAATAACAAACGAGGTATTCATTAATCGATATACCAACATGAGTTATTACTTACTTATTAGAAATTTTACACTCATGCCGGATATTAAATGCACCTTTCAAAAAGCTATTTTAGACAGTTGATGGCAAAAGTCGACAGTGTTAAAAATATAAAATTCTTCCACTAAATACTCCAAAGCTTTCAACACTCCGGTAATGCCCACTTTAGTTTCTCCCTATATTGTCAACTATTTCAAATCAAACTTTGGCCCTATCGTAAATCACATAACCAATAATTTAATTCCCACTTCCTCCGCCCAAGGAATAATTATTTCAAACAGTAATAATTGTACAATAAACATTTCAGGTACCTCAAAAAATGAGTAAGGTTAGAAAAACGTATAGTCTATTAATCAATTAAACTAGTATTGCATTATATTCGTCGTTTTATTATTTCCACTGCCTCACTTATCCAGAAGGTTGTGGGTTTGTAAAAGCATGTTGTCAACACTGATACTAAGCAGGGCAACAACTGAACATCTCAGCCCGATGACCATCAAGATCATGAAAAATGTAAAACAATACTATATATTTATATATAGTCAATAATATAACTACACATATTCAGCACTGTCTAAAAATAGGTTAAAAGGATTTTAGTTTGTCCCTAGGTCTCCTCAACTCGGCCTGCGGCCGTTTCAGAATCACACTCACGAAATAAACTCCTCCTTTTAACAGTTGTATCATTTTTTAAAAAATAAACATGTGTGCGCGTTTGCGTTTGTATGCGTATGCACACTTTAAATTTATAAAGTTCAGTAGCTTCTAAAATTATGACAGAAGATTTTCAAGAAAATTCCTTCACCAAAACTACCACTTACATAGAAAATGTGTTATTTTAACAAAAATCTGATGTGTTTCACTCACATGATAATTTTTTTATGATAATGATAATCATTTTCATTAAAGTATTGAAGGTATACAATTAAAATCTGCGAATGTATTGCGAAATCCTCGTTTGTCTCAATGAATTGTATTCCATACCTTAACATAGGTCGTAGCTATAAAAGACAAGGCATAACTTCACATAAGTGCTGGTTGCTATTGCTTTCAATTTTCCTTTCTTATACATTTATGAAGTGCTAAGCTACTATTCTTGGCTTTCGTGGCAATACAAAAAGTGTGGAATCACCAGTATAGTGTCCCAGTTTATAAAAATTTGGCTATCGCTTAGCCTTCTATATCTCTCTTTTATCTAATGCTGTGTAATGCAATTATTTCTGTATAACTTTTATCTCAAATAAGTTGAACAAAAAAGTGTAAGCGTACAAAAAATAAACTTTTCAAGAATGTTTGTTAAATATGTAGTGACAAATACGAATAATAGAGGGTTGAGAAGGTCATATGAATCTAACACACTGAGATTAACGGATATAAAAATAAAATACGTGTAACTTTACGGTTAATGTTGTTTATTAAAAATGAACGCCAGTTTCAGGTATTTATCCTCAAGTTAACATCGCTGTATAATATATAAATTATATCATATGTAGCTGGTAACTATATTTGAGAAGTAATTAAGCTATTCTGACTTTATTTTTCCACTTCAGCTTAACCAATATGTCTAGCAAAATATCTTTTTGCTGAAGGTTATAAATCAAAAGCATTTTATATATTATTTATATAACTAGTGCATAATGACTGATTGTGTGGCTAGTACTATATGTTTAGCACGTAAGCGAGAGTGTTTTATGCAATTTTAGCATTTAAGTACGTAAAATAATTAATAAATTTGTTAAATGAAAAATTATAATGTATCAGAAATCATAGATTATGACGTAATATGGTTGCTAAGCAGATATTGTTTCAACAATTATAGAGCAAAATGGAAGGTTATGATAAAACTAATGAAAATATGGACCATTGCAGGTTTTCTTACAGACGCATTGGAAAAAAATATGTTGTGGCGGTAATGACGTCATTTCTATCTTGTCATGTTATTACGTCATGGTAATTTTGGACTTCATAATGAGCTGTTTATGAATTATGTTTTCAGGTGTTTTAGAAGTGATAACACAATTTTTTTATTTTACCTAGTTTTATTTTTTAACCTATAGCTACCTATTAACTTACAGATAACATTTTTGTCTCTTTTTAAATCAACTTAAACTTTTGCAGTTATTTTCAACGTTCCTATTACATTCATAGAAATATAGATGACGTCAACCACTTTGATTTCCTTCACGTTGGAATGTGACCATAATATTTGTCTTTGAAAGTGACCTCCGAGTATCAGGAAATAATTTTGAGGAATGGTTTGTCCCATGAAAGCAGAAATAACCTAGTTTAGCTACGATGCTTAGATTTAATCAACTATTGAAAGGTAAATTTCACGGTCATGTTACTGAATCAGTTTTCAATTGACGCACCATCCTGTAAAGGGTATTTTACCACGACTAAACACAAATCGGCTCTCAAGGAGTGGTCATAAAGATATAAGGCTACTTCTAACAGCAGTTCTTACAGTTAGTTTTCATTAAAGATATTTGTATGACAAATAAAATGTATATTTTGAATTTTCTGCCCATAACCCTGTAGTTGTATTTACTCTTAATGACTTTTGCATAACTAGTAAATTATAGATAAGAGATAGACGATATCTTACTGTACAAAAAATGTAGATCCCGCTAAAACATACGTGTTTCCAAATGAATTTGTGCTGTGAACTATCCACAAATGGAACATCGTTATTCAGTTTTTTTATATCTAGCGGTGCAAAGAGAACGCAATTTCAAGCTTTAAAACATTTGACTATCGCTCAATTCCCCTTGCTCCCACAAGGAAGTGAGCAATTTCTGTAAGTATTTATCTGGACTAACATGAGGAAGATACAGGAATAGAAGTTTGTAAGAATAGTTGGTACAAGAGTAGAGGTCATCAGATTTTTAAATTTATCATGCCTTTTCTTATATTTCTATCGTCGTTGTTTGACTGCATATTTTCATTTTTATTAATACTTAAACATCCGGGTTCTTGTTGCGGCGTCTTATCAAAGTTTCTGAAAATGGAAAGTGAGTTCAAAATGACAGTAATGTAGCCTGCTGAGTAAAGTAGGAGGAGCTTCACGTGATATGACGTAATAAAGAATCTGGGCTGGTCACACATTGCGTGGGAGACAGACTGTAGGTTAAGGCATAAAATGGGCGTGGCGAAATTTATGAATGTTTCATTTCTCATGAGCCGAATTCAGCTGATTTATTGCTTTTAGCACATGGCAGTGTAAACTAACTACCTCGCAGCGTAAACATTACTTCGGTCCATGTTAATGACAGGCAATTTCCGATGTTCAGTTCCTTGTTTTCTCACTCAAACAAACGGCTTAATTGAAACACCCGCCGCCGCCGCCGCCGCCGCCACCGTCTAAATTTGGAACCAACTATATCTTCGCCAACAAAATTCTCTGGGTCATCAACCGGTTTTCCTTCTGCGTGTTCGTGCAATGGAATGAAATGGTCATTTCTCACGAATGTTTGTATTACAGGCTCTGTTTACGAACATCATCCAAGTAAGACTACACTGAAAATTAAATTTTGTTATCAATTTACAAAATCTCCTTTATCGTTTCTCAGCGACTGCAGGGTTTTTGGACGTTTTTTATATTGGAGGTGGGCAACTATAAAGAAACATTTGCCAACACGAAAACATTTCGCCAGCATATGGAAATATGAAGACGAACACCCAAAAATGTAGAAATATACTTTTAAAGTGAAGAGTTAGAAGCAGGTTAATTTCATTAATTAAAAAAAGTTGGTGTGTTGCACTCACATGATCTTCTGCACAAATTACTGTCTTACTGACGTTTACTCTTTTGTTTACTTCATGTTAATCGAGATAACCCTGTGTAAAAATGGTTTTAATATATATTTTCTTGTATGTACAAGGAGAATAGGGGAATGTAGCAGTGTTAAGCAATAATTAAGTTTTTCAAGAGCTAGTGAGTATGTGATGGCTTTGGAATTCCCGTTTGAGTAAGTATAAGAACTGAAACATTCAGACAAATAACAAGAAATATCTCGGAAGTGGTTCATTTCACAAAGAAAGTGAAAAGTATTTGACATAAATTCTGTCTGTGTGTGTGTGTCTGTGTGTGTGTGTGTGTGTGTGTGTGTGTGTGTGTGTGTGTGTTTGTGTATGTGTTTAGAAAAGTACTCTCTTAGGTTTAGTGGTTATGCAGGTCATCCAGAACGAAGAGAATTTCAGAGGATGTTTCTAGAAAATTCGCAATACCTAAGTTTCATTTGTCATGAAAATAGCGTTAACATATGGCATTTTAATCAGCATCCTTTATCTCATTTTGTGAAAATTAAAATGTTTCAGAAATGTTCCATGTATAGGGTAGTTTGGGGTCGATGTTTGATTCAAAATCTTCGTTTTATATCCTTGGAAGATGCTATACTTCTTCAACCGACTTTAAGTTACGAAGTCGGACACATTTTTAGGAAAAGGTCCGTGTGTGTGTTTGTGTGTCTGTGGACAGCATAACTCAAAAACGAAAACTAAGTTAAAAGCCAAAGTTGGTATTTAAGTTTAATGTCTTTCAAGGATGCGACACGAAGATTTTGAAGAAAATAGCCCCACGCTAAACTACCCTTTACATGGAAAATTTTTCGAAAATTTTGATTTTCTTGAAAATGGCTCTAACGATTTTGAGTAAAATGCCATATATTTGAGATATTTTTATAACAAATGAATTGTATATCTTGCATTTTCTGGCTATAGCCCCCTAACTGCTGTCTACAAACGCTAACAGACTGCGAGGAATGGGATAGTATTAGGTCATTGCGTTAAGCTAATTTCTTTCTGCCCTGGCTTTAGTACTTGGAAATTTCTGCGCCTGCTAATTACGTACAATATGCCACTAAAACACCCGTTCGCGAAAATAAAAGCTCTTCAAGAATAATAGGTGTTTAATTTCGCACGTGACGTCAGAGAGGAAACGCTACATTTTCTCAGCTGTACGTGCCTTGTTGGAAAGAGTGGGTTGGGTTTTCTAAATGTGTTTTCACAGAAAACTGCCCCAACAGAAGGTTTTCCCTGCCAGTAATCTAAACGTGGTTCCTTTCCTTCTGGTATGAATAGTTTAGCACTTTAATGTTTATATTGTTTATCTTGACTGCTATGTTAAGTTCATATTATATTCCACTTCCTTCAGGATCTGTGGTTTTGTTCTCACAAAATTTGTCCACTACATTTATGGCTGCTGATTAAACAAATGAAGTCAGCTCCTTGATTCCTCTGATTTGCCTTTTGTTATTATTTTCGAGGGCTTAGGAAGAAATTGCTCGAAGTAATGTAAAATATGTAAATCAATGCTGACAGTTTAGTGTGTATATGATATGGAATGTGTGGATCAATATGTGAAGTTAATTTTAAAAACTGATGTGTTGCACTCACATGACTTTCTGTACTCTTATTCCTATATCTTCTTCGTGTTAGTTAAGATAAACATTTGCACAAATTATCTTATTGCTTATTTCCTTGTACAGAATGCTGTGAGCGATACTCAAATCTTTTAAAACTTTGAGATCCCGTTCTCTTTGTACACTGAACATTTAAAAAAAATGAACATCGATGTTCCATTTCAAGAAAGTTCGCTTTCCGAGTCTCACACAAATAACAAGGAATATCTCCAAAATGGTTCACTCTACAAAAAAAATTATTCGAACATAAATTGTGTATTTTAGCAAGATCTACATTTTTTGTATAGTATGATTTGGTCTATCTCTAACGGTTTACCAGTTATGCAAAAGTCGTCCAGAGTAAATACGGCTACAGGGGCTATAGCCAGAAAATTCAAGATATACATTTCATTTGTCATACAAATGTCTCAAACATATGACATTTTAATAAAAATCGTTAGAGCCATTTTCAAGAAAATCAAAATTTTCGAAAAATGTTCCATGTGAAAGGTAGTTTAGGGTGGGGCTGTTTTCTTCAAGGTCTTCGTGTCGCATCCTTGAAAGACATTAAACTTAAATACCAACTTTGGTTTTTAACCTACTTTTCGTTTTTGAGTTATGCTGCCCACAGGCACACACATACACAGAGACACACACACGGACCTATTTCTAAAAATCTTTTTTGGATTCAGAGGGTCTCAAAACATATATTTCCGGTGAAATCTCGACATCGAATTTTTGGTTGGAATACAATACTTCCTTTTACTTAGTAGAGACAGTAAAAATTATTTAGCAGTATAGTATAGGCATCAATTAAATACACCACGTTTTACTTTTAAAACCCTCATTAATAGTATAATTTATAAAACTTTCAACTAATAACATTTGGCACAAACTTGTATTTTGCAGATTTTTCTTTGTGTGTTTGTGCTTTATTCTCTAGTTTATACCCTGCTTTACGGCTGTAGAAAAATCAGTTATTTTTTTCTGTTTTGAAATGTTCTAATCTAGCAACCTTCATTTCTTAAACCTTAGGTCTTTTATCCAGTTAATTCCGAGTGGCGGAGAAGCGCAGATTAGCCGGAATTATCATAGAAACGGTGTCCCCAAATGGAGATTACGCCAGGGCGGAATGTCATTATTAACACCGCCATGTTGTTGACGGAATTACTGGCGCTGTTCGCTTGTTTCCCTAGTTCACGTTCTCCAGGTGCCTACTACATGGCCAAGGAATTTTATTACCCAGGTTAACATGAGCGCTCCACTCGGTTACAAGCCCAACTAACAGCCACTCAGCTTTAGCATAGCTTATTTTCTTGGCCCAGAGTCGTTAAAACTGGTGCAGTTAAAGCCCTCTAAGGTCAAGGAGATGTCAGAGAATGTTCCAGATCATCTTTCACTATTCCTTTTCTGCAATCTAGTCTTACAAACTAGTAATAATGCAAATAAATTTTAAACCTTGCAGAATACAATAGGCAAAGCGATAGTCAAAACTTTACGAGTGTGTAACTATTGAAATTCCACGCTCTTTGCTCAACCACAAGAAAAACATGAATAACGGTTTGATTTGTGATAAAACAAAAAGTACTAAACCAAAGTTTTTTTTCCAATTCTATTTACCGGTATATAGAATTTCACAATATTGCTCTAGTTCAGGACTTTTCTTTTTATAAATATAAAATCGCTTTTTAAATGCACCTTGTTTATGAAAATACAAACCAGTAACAACGCATATCTTGGAAATGGTTAACCCCAAAAACAATTATGTGACATAAAGAGTTCTTTAACGAGATCTACAATTTTAGTTTAGTAAGATATCTTACGGTTTAACAATTATGCCAATTATACAGAATGACGAGGATATCAGAGGCTCTTCCCGAAAAATTAAGAATACGTATTTCTTTCTTTATATAAATATCTGAAACTTTTGACACTAGGTTATGCTCATTGTTAATGAGCATATGTTCATGGGCCTTCCAGGCGGTTCCTGGCCATCCTGGTCCATCTATCCTCGGTCTTCCTGGAGGCCTCTGTCCTCTTGGGTCCCACATCGTTACTACATTTGTCCAGCGATTGTTGTTGGACCTTACTGTTTGACTTGCCCATCTCCACTTCGCTACTTGTGCTGATATCGCGACGTCCTTCACTTGTATTCTTCTTTTTATTTATGTATTTCTGATTCGGCCTGTTATTGATGTTTGTACTAATTTCCTTTTCTTCGTTCTCTGGATAACCTGCAATAATGTCCTTCATTCCCGGATTGTTGAACGTATTTGTGTTCCGCTGTTGCAACTTGTCCTTTAGGATGCATTTAAGCTCCAAAACTTTCTCCAACTTTTTAGGACCCTTATTTTTATTCCCTGTCCTGAAAGGACACTTTGACCTTGGTATATATATTCTTCGTACTGTAGTGCTTCCAATTTTATTCGTATCTGAATGTTTTAAAAGGAAGTAAAGAACCAGTAAAGACCTAAATAGATGAAGTATGATTATATTCTATGTCTGCATTAATACATATATGGAAAGTTAGAGGATTTAATAGAGTTCTTGCAAAACGTGCAGGCAGGTTAGGTTACCAGCACTGAATGCAGGTTATACCATTGTTTTTGTGGATTCAATTATTTCAAGAAGCATCAAAATATGTAATTGGGAATATGTTTTGTCCATTCTTAGCGACTGTCACTTCATGAATGTCCATTTGGAAAACCACTGGCAACCTTATGCGATAGTGCGAGTATAGAGGTCTCGTTTTGAGAGCCTATTGTATCCACTGATGCTATCCACTCACGTAAAGCCACAAGATTCACTACCAATTACACTAACACAAGAGGGTGCATGGGGCTATACAAATTTAATCTCATTTGTAGTCCGCTACAGAGCTTCTCATTGGTTTGTAGCAACGCTGTTATTTTGTGGTGCAAGGGCAGAACGGCAAAAGTGCTCGAAGGGGGAAAAAAACCTGTGGGGGAATTCTGAGAGTTTGAATATGCAATCTTTCAACGATCATCAAAGGCGCGTATTCAATAGATCCCCCCCTAAAACAAAACGGGCACAAACGTAATGTTAATAATGCAAAAAGAAAGAAGTAGGGAAAGCTTGGCATAACTTTTAGGAATTAGGAGGGCGAGAAAGGATCTAAGCCGGCGGTAAACATTGCAGAATAGACCTGCACTGCTAAACCTTACAGGTTTGAGCGCAATAAAAAGAACGGGGGAAAAAGAAACAAAAAACACCATGGAAAACTCTGAATATTTACGAGAGGTAGCTAAGTTTTCTGGGAAACAAGAGAACATGGTTTTACAAACGTAACTTTCCCCACCAGGCTTAGTAAAACACCTTTCTTTTCTCTTGTGTTGCCTTTACATCAACCCCTTCGCATGAAAAAACCGCCCTTTCAAACGCAACATTTAGGCAGACGCAATACTTGGCAACAAGACAACACCATGAGTTGATTACGAAATTTAATTACATTTCTTACAGTCTTAAAGTAGACGTGCGTAATGAAGCTGGATTTACAGTGGCTCTTTTGGTCTGTCAGTGTGGCTCGCAGAGGTTGTCGAGAATATCCTTCTACAGTGTGAGCCAAAAAGAGTGCAGCTTTGAGAGTAAAGCACTTCTACTGAGGGCACATAACACACATAAGATACAATAGTGCCCATCCCTTAACGATCACACTCCAAAAAGTTGTAAACCTGTTTCTTACCCTGTCTCAATAAAGAGGGTCCTCTCAAAATACTCTTAGCGAAAAAATCTGCTGTTGCCAAGTCGGTTACAGTTGTGCATTCAGAGTGCTGCTAAAGATTCTGCTTGCGATCGAAGTAAAAGATATCACAAAACTACCCACGTGACCAGTTGGTACTCTAAAAGACAGGCGGATGAGGAAGGCCATTTAGGGATAGACGATACCATAATATGATCGGATGGTAACTTCCGCACCGTGGTCATGCAGTCCCTTGTTTCTGTGCGCCTCTAAAAGTAGAGGGGTGAGGCGAAAGGAGAGAGAGGGCGGTCGATCCAAGAGCCCCGACGTAATAGAAGGGAAGGTCTCCACCATTTACAGTATAAATCTCTCCGGTGGCGTCCCTTTCAATGGCAACATTCATAAACAAAGACAACAATACATGGGCCGCAACAATGACCGGTTCTACATTGTTGTGTATTTTCCAGAGAATTTTCTCTCACTACGTCTGGGCTATGAAAGAGAGCCGGCAAGTTTTGAGAGGGCTCTATTGGAACAACTTTTAGTGAGTGAATCGTCGGAGCTGTTTGTCGAGCAGTATTGGGGAATTATAGATTGTGTTTATGATAAAACGGAACTGTGTTTTTGTACTTCAATTTTATCACAGAAATAAACTGACAGGAAAGGTAACTGAAAGTGTCATGTGTTACAATATGATGAACACTTAAATTCAGAGTACAAAATGTAGACGATAAATACTAGAATTCACAGTGGATAGCAATAATGACTTAATAACAAGAAATATATTTTTCCCTGATATACACAGTCGCCTAAAATGTAAAATACTCTTCCGTGACTTTCTACTGACAGAATTTTGTTTCTCGTTACCACAAATTAAGTACATACTTCCGACGATTTCACTTTTATCATAGAAAATAATCGCAGCTGTCTCTATGGAAGTGAGGAAATAATACATTTAATTTTTAACTGCCCTTGGTGCATATACAGAAGATACTGTTTGAAACTTTATTTAAATCATTGCAATATAGAATTTATGAAACCACTGTATAATCGTTTAAAAGATATGATTACAATTATTTTGTAATATCTCTTCACCACTTCCATTGCATATTGTAAAGTGTCAATATTTATATTATTTTGATCATTTTTAAATTATAAAACTACAAGCCTAATATACAAGTTGTAAAATAGGACGAGACACAACAGAACCAAGAAAGACTGATAACACTGATTATAGCCTTGCACTCTACTAAATTAGTCCCTTTTCAGACCGAGGTACATATTGTAACAAGATACAATTTGAGAAATCCCACTCCTGACACCACTGTGACAAAATGGCAAAAATACCAATCCAGTTATCTTTTGTCACTTTATTGTCCTACAAAACGTTTGCACAAATACACTGTTCTCTTTTACTGACGTTAATATAATCTTCAGTCCTTCGTGATATAACTCACAACTGGTTTCCTATTGTAACCTTGACTCGCCCCTTTCTATCTTTCTTCACTTTCTCTGTCTCTCAAAAAAGCTGACTTAGGCGATACAATCACTCGACTCTACTAATTTCACTAGCTTTACTTCGACGCAATGTATCTGTCACAACGACTGAACACACACACGCACATTCCTAACATTGCCTGCTGTGACCTCTTACGTCTTAACTACTAAGTACTACCTCTCTCGTCGCCTCGCCTCTTTATATATCGAATATGACGTAACACGGACCTTTCTCGAACTTTACCGTTTCTGGAACCTCTGCAAATACGCCAGTCGCCGGACGCCTCGCGAATAACCTCGAAAACTCTTTGTCATACCGCGCTCATTGTCACATGAACTCGCGCAGTGGTTCCAAGCAGCCTGACCTTAAACGCCTTTGATACACTGTCGCCAGTGGTGTGGGGCTGTCCGGCCTATAGTCCTAAAAAGCTTACTGCTTATCTATATTAGCCTATTAATAAAACAATGGCTGGCATTCGGTTACTTCTAAACAGACTATTTAAAAAATTAACCTTGAACGTTTTTCGTAAGGGTAATTGTAGTTTAAAAATATATTTGAAGCATAAAATTTGTTGAAAGGTCTGAGCCAAATTATAAGTGAAAGTTTAAAACTTACAAACCTTATTAACTGCTTCGCTATGTTCCTTTGGGCGCGATCGTATTCACATAACCACACTAAAACTAAAATCAGAGTGACTCCTGTCTATAACTCACTCTGCTGCTTGTTGTCCCGCCTCCTTATATAGGGAAGATGACCTAGCATGGAGCTCTCTTGAACTTCTACAAATACGCCGGCCACCGGTCACTTCTCGAATAATCTCGAAAACCACTTTTTTCTGTCGCTCTGATTGTTGTCTCACGAGACAGCCTGACGTCACAGTATATTTGAAAAATACGATATTTTTAAAAACTTTAAGCCAAGATATAACTGAAAGTAAAAAAGAAAAAGCTGTGTAAATTTTTTAACCTAGGTTTAACAGGTATTTATCAAACAATATCTTCCAAAAATGTAAAATAAATATGGGCGATATAGGGAATGCCCTCTTACTTTTAAGAGCAGCGAAAGTTAATGTGACAGAGCAATGTTTCTGATAATGCTGTTACAAGTGTAATGTTTATGGTCAGTCTGGGAGTGAGTATCAGCTTCCTTGATGCTGCAAGTCCAGAGGAACTGGCAGTGCAGCCTTAATCCTTACACTCGTGAAGAGAGGCATTAATGTATTATTCATTACAGCGCCTCCAAGTTCGCTGTAAAGACAACCGGGAGAAAGAAGAAGTAAAAAGAATAAAAATACATTTAGATTCGAATTGCGAATATGTGCGAGAGAGATAGAAGAAGTCGGAGGAGGCGGCAGCAGCAATTACTGCTGAGACTTATAAAAGTCGATCCTCTCGCAATGCAGCAGGGAATCGATATGTCTCGCAGTGTCAGAGTCGATCTGAAAAACACTCGGCAACACTGAGCTAATTAGTAGCTCCTGTGAGTCAGACACGGAATTAAAGGTGTAGGGTTCTAGCACTTTCAAATAGAAAAGAAACTCTCTCTGAGAACAAGTTTTAGTGTTTTCATGCTTCGACACAGTTAACAAAACTATCATGTATTTTATGAGCGCAATAAAATATTTATAATGCACTTCCCAAGCACATAATTACTCTTGAAATGCATTTAACCAATTCTCTACATCTGACAAATGAGCTTCGCTTGAATAGAAATCCAATTAAAACCGTGAACAAAGGTCAAACACAATCGTCATGTTAACTACATAAATTATACATGCACCCAAGAGTAATAAAACCCTGATTATATTCACATCACATTCTCTACCCACTCTGCCTCAAATTATTCTTATACAATCTTACTCTCTTAACTATTTTTTCATGGGAGATTCACGTCTGCAGCAATGTATGTATTATACTGTGACAAAGAACAGTATGCTAAATCCCACTTCTGACACCAGATTAACAAAATTACAAGTCCACCTGCCTTTTATGTTACTTTATTTATTCTGAAGCACAAAACACACTTCTGTTTTATCGTTAACAACTCTGCAGTTCTTCATGAATTCACAACTCATTCATAACTGTTCAATCCTCTCGTAATCTTGAAATAAATTTTTCTGTCCTTCTCTTCTCTCTGTGTAATACCTAACTTCCACGATTACACCCACTAAAACTGCTTCACACAATAAACAACTGCGACACGACGATTAAATGTTCCAATTGTCTCTGACATACATACATTCTCTCAACACTTATATACTCACACTTAAAACTAACTTAATAGCTGTCTCGTTAAACAAAGACTCTATCATAAAAATTCACTTCTCTCGCCGCCTCGCCTCGTTTATATAGACGAGAATGACATAACACGATTTTTTCTCGAAATTCACCTTTTCTCAAACTTCTCGTAAATAAGCTGGCAGTATAAAGTTCGCAAACAGTCTGAAAACACTTTGCTCTGCAGCACTCTTTGTGGTCGGCCACATATTTACAAGCCGCGTAGTGGTATGAGGTACGAATATATAACAATACAAAAGCCTGAAGAGACAGTCAAATGTTTAAAAGGATCGCCATTTGATGGGTATGATGATGATGTAGGATCACGATGGGGCAGGATAAAAAGAGACAGCAGAAACTATTTGAAAATTCAAAGCAATAACAACGAATATTTCATGAAACATTTTGACATAAATTGTGTTTTGATAGATCCGCATTTCTCTTGTAGTACTTTTCGTCTATCTCTCGTAATCTACCGGTTATTCAAAATTATATTAAAATACATTACTTAATCGGCTATTTCAGACATTTCGAGATATACATTTTATTTACCATTTAAATATCTTAAACACATTAATTACTTGCTATTTTATACCGTAAAATTTTGATATCTCAGAAGTTAGAACATGGAGTACCTGAACAGTTAGTTTTTCGGGGGTTTTTTGGTGGGTAGGGGCGGTACAGTCGCGTAACCTTATAAACAGGTTACTGTAGCGGTGTGTCACCCTCCCCTCCGCTATCTCTTCTACATGTCAACAAGCATAAAGTATAAACAAATACAATACCGTCCATTCACAGTCTTTCGGCCAGCGCTTGAAGGAAGAGGAACGGGTTTGGTTACCCTGACCTTACGGTTACACCAGGTAAGGCAGGTGATGGTCGCGTGCCAGACGTGAGCAGTTCAAATATCGGCGTTGTAATATCATCGGCGAACATTGGTTACTGTATCATTTGGATAAAAATTACTTTCACATTATTATAAATAAGAAATCTGAATCTACATGCTGCGGATTATATCAGGGAGGTGCAAATATTAAAAATAAATAAAAAAGTAAAATACACACAAGATTTTATTGTACTAGTTACACCATTAAATTAATGGTCATGCTCGAAAATTATCCTAGTCGTATGTATGTATAGATCGATTACCATAAATTAATGTATTACACTATACCTTCAAGGGAATAATATTTGTTTTCTAGTTCTTCAACATGATGTATTTAGTTAGACCAATGATTCTTGTTTATAGTATTTTGCACTAAGGCTCGAATTTCAGTAATATATTTTCTTCCGAGGACATTATTGGAGGACATTCCGAGCATGCATATTCATCAACAACGTACATTTTGTATTTATTGTGCGTTTTTTATACGTTTTTGCAGCTGTAGCTGTATTTATCATTCACTTATAATACTTATACTCGTAGAACGTTCAACGTCGCCTGCACTATTTATATATACTGTGTGTGCTGTTTGCTGCACGGCAGTGTCCCTCCCTACCTCCCCTACTCCATCTAGTGCCCGAAAAGAATGCGAAAAGGCTATAAAGTAGCTCTTAACGTCATTTGCAACGCGGACCGGAGCCTACAAGGTTCTTCATTTAAAACCTAACGGACGCACGTCATTTTGCGCGTGCGCGATTGGGTGTGCCACTGCTGACTTTCCTTCTACATAAACTCCGCGCGTAAAGCATGTATAACAGTCTTACCTTATAGAAGATTCTGGAAATTTCGTCCACCCTCGGCTAAAAAGCATTATATCAGGAGAACACATTCTGATTAAGTTGGGCTAATGTTGTCGTAGTATAAATAACGTACACAAACAGCTAGGTCTCCATACTTAAACTCTCTTTATTTTTAACAAAAACAAAGCAAGAACAAAAACGCTTCTGGTGGCGTCAACAACAATTTGGTTATAATCACTGACGGTAGATGTCCTCAGCTACTCTGTGTCCTCAACATCCTCCCCACCCTGGTCGATTTCCAGTGGAATCACCAGTTGTACCGGTCGACTGATCCTCGTACCATCGGGTAGACGCAGGATGGCTGTCCTCACTCGGCCATCTCTCCCTTGTAGTACTTCGTCGACTCGGGCTCTCTTCCACATGTGTCTGGGCAGGACGTCTTCTTGCAGGAGGGCGACGTCTCCAACTCGCAGTTTCGGATGTTTGCTGGCTGGACACTTAACCTCGTGGTAACTCCGCAGTTGCAGGAGGTATTCCTTTTTCCACCTTCGCCAGAAGTCTTCGGAGATTTTCATCTTCTTTCGGAATTCCTTCGTAAGATCTTTTCTTCCGTCAGGCTCAGGTCCGTTCGGAATGGTCGTGAGTTTCTCTCCGTTGAGGAAATGGGAAGGTATAAGAGCTTCAAGGTTGCTCCCGTCTTGTACAATGGGACGTGAATTTAGGGTGGCTTCGATGCTGATCAGAACAGTGTTGAGTCCCTCTTCATCGACCTGTGATCGACCAAGTACCTTTCTGAGACAGCGTTTGGTGGAACCGATCATCATTTCCCACCATCCTCCCCACCAAGCCGCCCGTGGAGCTATGAACTTCCAGGTCACGTTGTGATGCGCTAGATATTCATGCGTCTTCGGATCGGTGAGAACTTTTGACAATTGAAGCTCTCTATTTGCTGCTTGAAAAGTTTGAGCGTTGTCAGAGTATATGATTCGTGGTACTCCTCGGCGTCCCACAAATCGCTGGAATGCCATTAAAAATTTGTCAGTAGATAGGTCCGTAGCCAGTTCTAAGTGTATAGCTCGTACCGTTGCACATGTAAACAGAACGATGTAAGCTTTCTTCATCTCGTTCCCCGATTTGATATAGAGTGGGCCGGCAAAGTCGATGCCAGTCACGGCAAATGGTCGAGTAGAACGAACACGATCCAATGGCAATGGGGCTTCGATCTCTTCACACCTCTTCTTGTGGGATATTTTGCATGGTAGACATTCATGCAAGACCTTTTTGATCACCTGTCGAGCTCGCAAAATCCAAAATTCCGAGCGAAGCTCTTCTAGTATTACACGAACACCCATGTGATGAAGCCTGATGTGAGTCTGTCTGATAAGAAGGTATGCGAATGCATGTGATCCGTCTAAAAGCACTGGATGTCTTTCATCATTTGTCAGATCTGCGAATTGTAGACGTCCCCCAAGGCGAATAATATCATCACGCAGGAAGGGATTAAATCGAAAAAGCTTGGAAGATTTCGGCAGTGGTTTACTTTTCTTCAAGGATGCTAGTTCAGTACCGAAGCATTCCCGTTGCACCTGACGTATCCAATACATCCTTGCTGTCTCTATTTCTTCTGCAGATAAATAGTTGACACATCCCTTTCTTTTCTCTTTTATGCATCTCACAAAGCGAAGAATCCACGCTGTGACATGTAATATTTTCCAGTATGAACTGTAGCGTGACGCTCTGAACAGTGTTTCTGGGGCTGTAACAACAAGGACTTGAGAGATCTTCTTTTCTTCTGGTAGAGCCGTGTCCGGCACAGTGATATCACGAGGCCACGAGTTAGGATGTTGGACAAGCCAAGAAGGCCCCTTCCACCATGAATCCTTCAAAGATTGCTCTTTTGCTTGTAGTCCTTTTGAGAGGTAGTCTGCAGGATTCTCGATGCCGGGACAGTGTCTCCATTGCCTAGACAAAGTATACGTATGAATTTCGGTCACACGGTTGCAAACGAAGGTTTTCCATCGATTTGGATTGTTGCGAATCCAGCCCAAAGTGACGGCCGAGTCGCTCCATAAGGTGGCACAAGAGGAATCAATTCCAGTTTCTTTGCAGAAGTAGCGAAGAAGACGTGATCCAACCAAGGCTGCAAGTAATTCCAGTCTGGGAAGTGTTACTCTCTTCACAGGTGATAACCTATTTTTGCTGAAGACAAGTTTGACATTGCAAGTGTTGTCAGTGGTTGACCGAACGTATAGTACAGCGCCATATGCTCTTTCTGAAGCATCACAAAACACATGGACAGACAGATTATCGCTTAATGTGGATACACCAATCCATCTTGGAACCTGAATAGAAGACAAGTACGACAGATTTGAATTCCAGGCTTGCCATCTCTGGCCAAGATCAACTGGTAAGATACTATCCCATTTTAATCCCTTACACCAGGTGTCCTGAAAGAGAATCTTGCCGATGATCAGTACTGGTGAAAACAAACCAAGTGGGTCATAAAATCTGGCTGTAACACGTAGAAGCAGGCGTTTAGTTGCTGGTTTGTCTACTAGTTCGTGAGTAATGTCCTCTGGAGTGGCAAAGAGTAAGTCCAACTGTGCATTCCAGTTAACACCGAGAACCCGTGTTTCTGATTTCACCTCTTGACCTTCTGCTCTCCATATTTCTCTGAGTGGTAGGGAATTCGTAAACCATTTCGACAATGGGAGTTTGATGTGTCGAAGTAGAGCTATAAGTTCATAATAAACGGTAACTGTTAAGTTATCATTATCTACGCTGGCTGCAAAATCGTCCATAAAGGTACAGCTGTCTAGAAGTTGTGCTGCAGTTGGGTACTTCTCATGATACATGGCTGCAAGTTCTCGCAAGGTTGCCGAAAGGAGGAACGGGCTACTGGTAAGTCCAAACGGCAATCGTCTGAAGCGATACGGTACAATGTCCGTGCTCGCCTGCGTAATTCCATCAACATGAGGTTCCACTCGGTACCATAGAAATCTTGTTAGATCCCTATCGTTCTCATGTAGAGTTAGCTGTAATAATGCTTGACTGCCATCGCAGACAAGGGCAGTTGGATACACTCTGAATCTGAGTAACGTCGCTACGATTTCGGGTAGGAGATTAGGTCCCATTTCTAGTGCGTCGTTCAACGCCGGTTGGCCTCGCTCATGAGAAGAGGCATCGAACACGATCCTCCATTTAGTGCCATCTTTCTTTTGCTTCTTGACTGCGTGATGTGGTAGATAGAAGACGTTTCCGGGAGTCTCGTTCGTTGCAGCTATTTCGACTTGTTCCTTTACGATGTAGTCCAACATGTGTGCGTGGTACATTGCCTTGAAAACCGAATCGTGTTGCATTCGGTGCTCAAGAGTCTGGAATCTTCTCTCAGCTATTGGCAGGTTATTTGACAAAATTACGCTCTTTTTACGTGGAAGTGATACAACTCTTCTACCGTCTTGGATACAGTATGTTTTGTGGAATTCATGTAGGATAGTTGCATCTTTCCCGGACATTTGTCTGCCATGTGTCTCTCGAATACCAATTGTTTCCAGATCCCAGAACTGTCTCATGGATTCATCGGATATTTCGCAGTTAGTGGCTGAGATGTGGTAGGTCGTAACGTGATTAACTGAAGCTCCGGACCGGTTACCTGTCAGAACCCAGCCGAAGACTGTAGGAAGCAGTACAAGTGAAGGCGTTATTGGCATTGGCTGTTCCATTTTTACTATCTTCCAGTAATGGTCAGCACCTATTAATATCTCAATAGGAAGTTCTTCGTTGTTAGTTCCCGGATCAGCAAGCGTTAGATTACTGAAGTCCTGGGTGACACTTGGATGTGATGAATAAGTGTTATCACTTTCAAAGGCCGTGAGAGTGACTGTTTTCCTTGTTGAAAATCCGATAATGTCAAACTGAACAAGCCGTCGTAGTTGGGAACCAGTGGACGTTGCTTCAAATGATTTCACCGATAGATCTCGCTTGTCAGTTACATTTAGTGTGAGAGTGTCTACTAGAACCTGTGCAATGAAGCTGGATTGACTTCCAGCATCCAGGATACATCGTGTGAGTTTAGAAATTCCCGTGGGCCCTTTGATCCACACACGAGCAGTTTGGAGAAATGATAAATGTGATGTTGCCACTTGAATTTTGCTGACAGTAGTGGGTGGCGTGTTATTGGCGTTACAGACGGATATGTGATGAAGTTGCTTGCAATTTGAGCAAGAAACTTTTCCTTTCTTGTTGCACTGGTGGACAGTGTGTCCTCTGTTAAGGCAAAGAAAACATCGCGTGGAAAGTCTGAGCTTTTGTATTCTGTCTTCCAGGTTGGTTATTTCTTTACATTCTTGGGCCCAGTGGCCTTTATTTTCACAAAAGACGCAGAATGGATTTATGGTTTTCTTCCATCTCGGTTTTGATTTTTCCCTTTTTGCAGAAATTTGAAGAGTGGCCGCTGTCGGAGTATAGAAGGATGGAGCGGACGTGGTGGTTTCTCCTCTGATCTTCTCAGTTGTTAGCGATCCCTCTACCTCTTCATTGAGAAACGCCATTAATGACATCATGTGACCTTCTTTAATGTTTTCTCGCTTTGCGTGTATTAGCCAGCGTCTGCAAATTTCAGCTGGAAAAGCTCGTAGGATTTTTGGAGCCAATATACGTCCGTATAGGTTTACATCTTCCCCTAGGGCTATGAGGGCTTGTACTCTGCGATGACACTCCACGTACGTCGAGTTCAACTCTTGAGGACTTTCCGACAAAGCAGGTCTTAAATTTTCCAGGAAGTCAAGGTGGGCCTGGATTATTCTATCCTTGTCTCCGTATCGTGCTACAAGTATCTTTTTCGTCTGTTCATAGGTATCTGCGCTCACTGCTATGCCATCTATGAGTCGCTTTGGCTCTCCTTCGAGGTATCCTCTTAGAAACACGTGCTTATTTATGTCAGATATTGTGGGGTTCTTGTCAACTGAGGACTGGAACTGTTCCCAGAACCTGCACCAAGTTTCTATATCACCGGAAAAGGGTTCGAGCCGTATTGTGGGTAGTTTGACCCCTTGTATGACCGTGGGTATACCGTCAGAATAGTTATTAGTAGTAGAAAGCACACCAGGCTTGTCTTTCTTCTTTGTAAGGAGGGTTTTGGCGTGCTGAAGTGCGCGCTTCGATCTGTCTAAATATTCTTCGCAAGTCTGTGCGTCTGCTTCGTATTCTTCGTCTGTTAACATGTCATGAATATAATCATCTAAGGTGAGTAACATGTTTAAAGTATCCTGAAGACGATCGCTGATGTGTTCGATCTCAGCTGGATCTGTAGAGTCATTACTGCCATTTAAAGATGTTGCAAACCGTGTACAATTATTGCGCTGAGTGGTACGTTTTCGTTTAAGTTTCTTAAGTTCTTGTTCTTTGTCCGTCATTATGTGAATAAGAATAGGTCTGTTAGCTAAGTGGATTTGTCTTGATTTATGGCTGGAGAGATGGGGCGAGCTTGAAAGAACAGCTGTGCTCTGTGCTATTCCAAGAGGCAACCAGATGGCGTTGGCAATGGCAAAAAAAAAAAAAAAAAAAAAAAATGGCTACTCGAAACTGATGAGGTTATCAAGCATACATAATATACAATTCTACCAAATCAATGAAAGTAATGTAGCAAGTGTTATTGCAAACATGCTGCTCCGTTATGCAAATCAACCCGTATACAATGGAATGTTGTACTTATCCGTTGTGTTGAAATGGTGTCGTCGTGTGGCGTTGTGAGGTTCCGTGTCTTATTTCAAGTAATCTGCACTTCACTGCCACTTTAACTTAGTATTTTCTGCTTGAAATCTTCAAGATGTTTCGTTTCGTGATGTAGTGATCCGTGATTCGAACAGTAATTAAGTTTCGGCACCAGTATGTCGTAGTATAAATAACGTACACAAACAGCTAGGTCTCCATACTTAAACTCTCTTTATTTTTTACAAAAACAAAGCAAGAACAAAAACGCATCTGGTGGCGTCAACAACAACTATTTGGTTATAATCACTGACGGTAGATGTCCTCAGCTACTCTGTGTCCTCAACAAATGTAATGTTTCCGATTTCATGTCTAATATTTTGTTTTAAATGTTCCAATCTATGAGGATTTGTCTCGTAAACTGTATCTTTCAGTTAGCCCGCAAATAAAAATCACACACTGTTAAATAGGAGAAGGCCATACACCAACATTAATCACTCTATCTTCAAACACTTTCCTAATTTTATTCATGGACTCCTCTGCTGTATAGGCGTCGACGTGATTAAAACCCGCGCTCGCACAATGTACAACAAACTCCAGAACCATCCTAACCCTCTGGTGAATACTCTGGGTCAATACGACCAGAGAGAGCCACGCCGACTACCATCAAAGAGACTACCAAAGGACATCCTAAGCCCGGCGGTTTAACTCTGAAAATGGGAAAGGCGAAAGTACAATCTGTATTCAAAACAGAGAAAATACCTGTTTCAGTTCACCTCTCAGTGAGTGACTGACGGCCAGAACCCTAGAGGGAATTAGCGCGCCACCTGACCGGCCGGAAACGACCAACCAGAGACCGCGCAGAGCCCGCTCGCGGACCAATCCCCTCCAACCACCTCTCCTGCCCCTATAAAAACCCCTTGTACCATCAATCATTTCCCAGCATACTACAGCGAGGCAGACATAGATGTCGCCATTGAAAACTTTACTGCCTCGATACACACGGCCAAGAGAAACGCTACCACTTACACCACAAGACCACCCGGTTTTTGCACGTACCCCGAGGTAGAGCAACTCATTGCGCGGAGACGACGCTTGACAAGACTGTGGCGGTACACCCGTCAGCCTGAATACAAAGTGCTAGCAAAATGGCTACGCAACATCATTCGGCATCAAATTAAAATCAACAAAACTGAACAGTGGGAAAACAAAATGCTGAGTACCACCCATTCGGACTCTTCCTTGTGGAAATTATTAAAGGCATTTAAAGTCTCCACGAACGTCAACTCCGCAACTGAGGCGCTGCACACTCATGGCGGCCTGCACTTCTCCGAAGAGGAGAAAGCCGAGGTCTTCGCTGACTGTCTTGAAGATAGATTCAGCGAAAACCCAGTTACCAACCGAGATATAGAACGGGAGGTACAGACATGGGTACAAACCTGGGTGGCGCAGAAGCAAGAGCAACAACTACCCATCATAACACCGCAGGAAGTTTACAAGCTCATTAGGAAATTACCTAATGGGAAAGCTGCCGGCCCAGACAAAGTGACTAATGAGGAACTTAAGCATCTCCCGAGAAAAGCCCTGGTGCAACTGACTAAAATTTTTAACGCCTGTCTGCAGCAAGGCTATTTCCCCTCTACCTGGAAACGAGCCAAGGTAATTATGCTCCCAAAGCAAGGAAAAAGCACCAGACAACCGCAAAACTACCGCCCCATTAGTCTCTTGTCTACTATTGGTAAATTGCTCGAAAAACTTATACTTTCTCGACTTCAAAAACATGTTTCGGAATCACATGAACTATCAAATTCACAGTTTGGTTTTCGAAAAGGACATTCAACTGATTTACAGCTTTTGAGATTAACTGATGACGTAACAGAGCAATTTAACAATGGGGCTTCAACGTTGGCGCTATTTCTGGACGTAGAAGCCGCATTCGACCGGTGCTGGCACAATGGCCTTATTTACAAACTGCACCACAATTTCCCGGCTCTTCAAAATTATCTATATTTGCTGCACAATTTTTTAGAAAAACGGAAGTTTTACGTCCAAGTGGGCCGCTCCTCCTCACGGGAGAGAGTGATGCGGGCTGGCGTCCCACAAGGGGCAATCATGTCACCCTTTTTGTACATATTATTCACCAACGATTTCCCAGTGGACGCCAGATGTAAGATAGCCATGTACGCCGACGACACTGCAATATACAACCACCATAGAAATCCCCGTTTCGGCCTTGCAGAAATGCAACGTTATGTTAACAACTTCCTTTCATGGCAACATGACTGGAAAATCAAAATTAATCCCAACAAATGCCAGCTGATTCATTTCTCTAAGAGGCATCACACTTTGGCAATGGACCTAACGGTCGGTGGTCAGGTATTGCATTGCCGTCGGCAAGTTAAATATCTAGGGGTTACCTTGGACCGCACAATGTGCTGGTCCACCCACATAAAAAATAGCGCCAACAAAGGCAGACAGCGGCTAAAGTTATGCGCCCCCATCTTCCGCAGCAAACAGTTGCAATTGAAGTCCAAACTCGTCCTGTATAAGGCTTTCATCCTGTCAGTGGTTCTTTACGCGTGTGTGGCCTGGGCAAACGCCTCAAAAACCGCCTTGAAGACTATCCAAACCCTCCAAAACCTCTCCCTCCGGAAAATCCTCTCTGCTCCCATCCTAACCACTAACCGAACCCTTCACCAGGAAACCCAGATCCTAACCATTTCCGAGGCAATAGCGAAAAGAGCCGCTGTCGCGTGGGCGCGCATCAGAAACCATGACAATTACGTCATTGCCAATATTGGCAAAGGTGAGCCGAAGCATCGGAAACACACTAGAATTAAGATGTTTTAGACGTTGTTCGGCTCACCGACTGATGTGCGTCCGCGCAAAGAGGGGCCCTAGGCCGCACACACGCTACCTCAGAGGCCTGCATCCCAGGGAACCAGTCAGGAGCTGCAACCTGGTCCGCACAGGAAAACTGCGGAAAAACTGTATATAGTAAAGTGTATATAATGCAGTGTCTGTAAATATGTATATACGAGTGTGTGTGTGTGTGTGTGTGTGTGTGCGTGTGATGGGACATATGTGTGGTATGCCCAGGAGTGAATGAGCGCGTGGATGAGTGTACATAAACAAAAAACGATCAAAGAAACAAACAAGACATTGAACATACAAAATAAAACTGTTCTCGGTGGGCTAAAGCTGCCCACTGTATGGGTTTTAAAGGAAACACAGATAACACGAATCCACTTGTAAACTTTGTAAATAATATAAATAATGTTAATTTGAGCCTGTAAGCCGGGCCCTTTTGTACCGGCACCAGGCAAATGTTTTAGTTCAATAAATAAGTTCAAGTTCATTTCCCAGTGTATCATACATCCCTGTAGTAACACCATCAAAACCACCGCGCAGGTTAAGCCGTATAACGGCTAGGTACTGCGGACATGACATTCGAACGGGGCAAATAAAATTGCACCCGCTCGACTCGAACTGCCTCTGGAGCCTCTGGAGTGGCAGAATTTTGTTGAAAACACCCAATTGATTTTTCTTCTTCTAACAGTTCATGATAAAATAGGGTCAAAATGTCATTTACAGTTTGCTTGTAGAATATTGGACCGATTATGCGTCTACCGCTAACAGCACACCAAATTCAAACACTCCGATCCTAATGAGGGATATTTTGAACGCGATGCGGATTTTCAGAGGCCCAGTACCTACTAGGCGCACGCATAACGTTACTGGGGGAAATCCAGTATTTCTTCTTCTTCTTCTTCTTCTTCTTCTTCTTCTTCTTCTTCTTCTTCTTCTTCTTCTTCTTCTTATTATTATTATTATTATTATTATTATTATTATTATTATTATTATTATTATTATTATTATTATTATTATTATTATTATTATTATTATTATTATTATTATTATTATTATTATTATTATTAGTATTATTATTATTATTTATGGTGAAAACATAATATCGAATTTACCATCGCTTTCCTAGCATTTCGCTAGTTTAGGTAAAAGAATGTTTCAAACTTTAAAATAGCATTTGCAAAAATGCAACAATCTGCCACAGAAACAAACGATAGAGGCTATAAGCACAGCGCTTCAATGTTACAGAAACAAATGACATGTTGCTTTCCTTTCCAACTAGTGGAGTTCATTTCTGATCTAGTCTACGTGGTTCAAGCATTGTTGTGAATGTGTGTACTTTTTAAACAGTCATAGATAAATTAGTTTTAAGAAAAAAAGGAACGAACTTCTAGTTACAGTAAAATTAAAAATGGGCATACAAATCTGATACTAAAATAGGCACTCCAATGGAGAGATTCCATTATTGGTGTCTAGTTCATGCAAGAATACGAATAAGAAGAGCTGTTTGGCGTCATTATCAAAAAAGCTGTAGTGTTAACATTCACAACAAACGCCAGAACTTAACAGTTCAAAATAGTGCTTTAATATAGACAGCAAAACAAATGATAATTATAAAATCACTCTTTGAAATTTTATTTAAAAACATAATAAAGTTTCTTTTGTAGATTACTGTTGACTTCAATTCAATCTACACACATTTCACTTTTAAAACCTTCATTAGTAGTATAACATAACATTTTCGAAGAGTTTTGCACAAATGTAAATTTTTGATTTGTGTATTTTCGCGTCATTGTGTTATTCTCTAGTGTATTAGGGGTAGTAAAAGCTAATGCATAGATGGATCTGTGATTTGTGTACAATAATATAATATAGAGGCGGCAAAACAGCTTTGTTTTTCCAGTAACAACCTGTTCAAACGCTTCAGCTCCAAAAATACTAGGTTAAAAATAACAGTTCTAAAATAATAACAGCCAAGTACGTCTACAATTACCTGGACCGTTACTTGACTGACTCGGGATATCGAGTCGTGATTCTCCGTTCCGCTCTAAGATAAATTCTATTGATTGGGGTGCACTGTCATGTTTTCTATTCTCTGTCCCATCTAACTTCCAGCCTCACGAGTTTACTGCAGTTATCAACATTCTGCACGCGTTACATTTAAATATATGTATATCTCCTTATTATAATTGCTACTCTCTCACGTTAAACCTCCTCACGCTGTTGGCAATGCAATTACCTCTTGAATCAATTTTCCCGATGGTAAATAAGTGTTCCAAAACGGCATCTCAGGTAATTCCATAACTACAGCCTCTATTTCGACGACTTTGCATCTTAACGTTTTGTATGGATTTAAACTACTTTTAAGGAAAAATTCTAGTTTCTAAGTAAAAAACAAAATATATTTTTTTTCTTTTCATTATTGAAATATCCATTATTTTCCACATGCATTAATACTCGTATATAATATATGTTGTATATTTTATAGCTGTCAAAATTACATTTAAATACCATGCTGAACCTGCGAAGCCCTGTTATGTTATTTTAGTTCCTTCCATTTTGCAATTACCTATAAATTTCTACATATAAGTACCATTTTCTCCAAAATTATTTCATCTAGGACGCTCAAATTTTCTAACCTGCAAAGAATAATATTGACTTTAAAGTAAGTGGAGCACTTATAATATAATATTATGTATTACAAAAAGTGAGCTAATCTTTTTTGAATTATATATAAACAGCAATTTCCACCATAGAATTAGAATTTTGAAAAACTAATCCACTCACTTTGTCCGAAACACTGTTTTCTGGGTACATAATAAGTTTGTAGAAGGCACATAACTCAAAGACGAAAAGTTAGTTAAAAAACAAAGTTGGTATTTAAGTTTAATGTCTTTCAAGCATGCGACAAGAAGATTTTGAAGAAATTTTCTCCACCCTAAACTACGCTTGACATAGAAAACTTTTCGAAAATATTGATTTTCTTGAGAATGGCTCTAACGATTTCGATTAAAATGTCATATATTTAAGATATTTGTATGACAAATAAAATGGATATTTTGAATTTTCTGGCTATAGCCTATGTAGTCCTGTTTACTCTGGATGACTTTTAAATAACTCGTAAACCGTAAAAGATAGACAAAATCTTACGCTACAAAAAATGTAAATCTTGCTAAAACACACAATTTATGTCTCAATAAATTTTCTTGTAGGGTGAACTATTTCGGAGATATTGCTTGTTATGTGAATTTCAAAAGAAATGGAATATTGTTGTTCGTTTTTTTATATGTTAAGTGTGCAAAGAGAACGGAATCTCAAAGCTTTAAAATATTTGACTATCGCTGAAGGCGATTCTAATATTCTCCTTGCACCTACAAGGAAATAAGCAATAAGATATTTTCTGCAAATTTTATCTTAAGTAACACGAAGAAGATATAGGAATAAGAGTTTGTAAGAATGGTTACTACAAGAGTAGAGGAAGTCATGTGAGTGCAACACATCAGATTTTTTTTCTCATCTATTGTGTTTTTGCATGTAACTGTAAAGATTTTAGCACCTAGTTTCACAGTTTTAGTGTCTATTTTTGCACGTTTAACTGCCTTTTTGTCTGCCTATTTTGAACCTTTTAAGTGTCTAACATCCGGTCTTTAGTCACCAGTAGCAATGAACTCGACTGTAGAAAAGCTCTGTTTATGCAGTGTTGGAGCTATTCCATTAAAATTAGTTAATGTAAACGTACTATTTCCAAGAATATTATATCACAGGGCGATGTACAAGAACGAATCATTGCTTACACATGAAGGAAGAAGCACAAATACTTTCTCAATCGTGACTTTAGCTCCGTATGTATGGTATGGGCGTCCATAAATTATATGAGTATTTAAACGGATCATAAAATTGCTTACATAAGGAGCATTAATCCTCTTTTTCTGAAGCACACTGGCTCAAAAGCCTTCCATTAAATACTCTTTGTTTGTAATGGAAATTATTGACCTCGTATAACGCGATTGTAAATGCCTGCTTCACTAGACCTTGTTTATGTGCATGGCGTTTAATTCTTTTATTTCTATTCCCTTCACTTTACTCTACTAATTACAAAGTGCTCCCGCTTTTCTTACTATAAAAAGTAAGGGTATCCCCCAAAGGGTTAATTAAAACGTGTAAACGGTAGCTTCTGACGACAATTGCATACAACCACCTGTTTGTTCAGCATTTATCATAATTGTTTCGGAAAAAGAAGACTCTCAACAAAAATGCTTAGTTCTCAAATCGTGTTTGAATCTAGATATTCATTTCTCGTGCTTTTTTGTTTAATGTTATCATCTCTGTCGGTATCTTTTTCTGCGTTATAATTTAATCCATTTTGATTCTAATACACTTACATATTTATCACCAAGGTCTAATTTTTACTTTCTCTACTGGTAAGTAGGGGAATTATTGTATTCCACCCAAAAATTCGATGTCGAGATTTCACTAGAAATGTTTTGAGACCCCCTGAATCCAAAAAAAGCATGTATAGAAAAAGTTCCGTGTGTGTGTCTGTCTGTGTGTCAGTCTGTGGACAGCATAACTCAAAAACGAAAAGTCGGTTAAAAACCAAAGTTGGTATTTAAATTTAATGTCTTTCAAGGATGCGACACGAAGATTTTGAAGAAAATAGCCCCACCTTAAACTACCCTTTACATGGAACATTTTTTGAAAAATTTTGATTTTCTTGAAAATGGCTCTAACGATTTTGATTAAAATGTCATATGTTTGAGATATTTTTATGGCAAATGAAATGTATATCTTGGATTTTCTGGATATAGCCCCTGTAGTCGTATTTACTCTGGACGACTTTTGCATAACTGGTAAACCGTTAGAGATAGACCAAATCATACTATACAAAAAATGTAGATCTTGCTAAAATACCCAATTTATGTCGGAATAAATTTTCTTGTAGGGTGAACCATTTCGGAGATATTCCTTGTTATGTGTGTGAGTTTCGGTAAACTTAAAACTTTCGTGAAATGGATCAGCGTTGTTCATTTTTTATAGGTTAACTGTGGAAAGACAATAATCTCAAAGCTTTAAAAGATTTGACTATCGCACAAAGCCTACTGTATTCTAAAATTCCCCTTGTACCTACAAGGAAATAAGCAATAAGATAATTTGTACGAATGTTTATCTCAACTAACACGAAGAAGATATAGGAATAAGAGTTTGTAAGAAAGGTTAGTACAAGAGTAGAGAAAATCATGTGAGTGCAACACATCAGATTTTTATATAACTTTTAAATCCTAAGTCCATTCTTTTCTAGTGTTTCTGAATTATTTTACGTTTGACCGCACTATGGGGCAGAAGGACAAGGCTCAGGTGGGACAAATGGACAATGCACTTTTCGTTTCACATTTATTTCACAACTATTAAAACACTTATGGATGAGAAATATTCAAATGAACGATTTGCATCATATTTATTGGAGTTAAATTCAATTCCATGTTCCATGTTCATTTAGTTTTACATGAAAATAAGGAACGTAATTTTGAACATTATGTTTGGTCTATTATTTTACTATTTATGATAATTTTTATTCTTTTCCAGCATTTTCTAATAAACTAGGGAATATTTTACTTATACAAATAAAATCGATGTTATTTGCTGCGTTCCAGAGTTGAACCCGAAGTCGTAAATCGTGATTCTGGGTCAGTAATCAACAAAGCAAACTTGAAAGGAGGGTTATGAAATCCTGCGGATGAATGGCATAATTAATGATGTCGAAATAACCTCGGGTTTGTTAGCCGGCATTATCCTCAGAAGTTGTAGGAAAAAACTGGAAAGTATCTGTGCAGAGTAATGAGGCAATCAGAATTCCAAAGGCAATCTCGCCTTAACGAATTCGGCACAAGAGATTCGAACAGACTCCTGCAGGTTCAAAGAGTTTCTTGATTAGTGTTCCGCTTTTCCACTTTCAACTTCTACCTCCATTTCTTTTATTTACGCCCTTGTAAATTTAGCAAGTCACATCAGTTACACGGGGATTGCGATGACAAACAAACCCTGGATTTTGTTGTCGAGCGTCACCCCTCTTTATAACCCTTAGCTGTAAATATGTCAGCTCTATTGATCTTGCAGAATTCTTACACAAAAAAGGTGAAAGCTCTGGATGTTACTCTATCTCAACTTGGAAATTTGTTCAGAATTGCTTCCTTTTATACGCAGAGCATAATATATAGGCCAGATCGTATGATACAAAAATGTAGATCTTGCTAAAACACACAATTTAGGTTCAAATAAATTTTTTTGTAGACTTAACCATTTCGGAGATATTTCTCGTTATTTGTGTAAGTTTTGGAGAACTTATACTTCTGTCAAATGGAACATCGCTATTCATTTTTTATATGTTAAACGTGCAAAGAGAACGGAATTTGAAAGTTTTAAAAGATTTGACTATCGCTCAAAGCCTACTGTATCCCCATATTCCCCTTGCACCTACAAGGAAATAAGCAATAAGATAATTTTTGCGAATGTTTATCTCAACTAACATGAAGATATAGGAATGAGAGTTTGTAAGAATGGTTAGTACAAGAGTAGAGAAAGTCATGTGAGTGCAACACATCAGATTTTTTATACAGCTTCCACAAATAATTTATATGAAAGTTTATCACTTTCACAACCACGTGTATAGCCTGTAGAATCTTCCATTTAAAGGGCAATTTGAGGTGAAGGAATTTTCTTTCAAATCTACCTGCCGCTTTTGGAATATACTACATTTAAATATGTATACTCAGTCTCTATTTACCTGACAGTTCGTTTTCGAGTAATGCTGTCGCTCTCTCTGTCTCTCTTCTTAAAAAAAGTTTCTTTTATTCAGGTGCCTCAGAATATTCATTTCCTTTGTTGCAAACTTTTTATATATGGCAGCTCCGCACCCGACGCCCCCGATGGCTACATCTTCTCACCAACAACCTACTGTTAGCAACTAATAGTATGCAATAGAAGTGCTCGAGTTAGTAGAGGGAGTCTAGGACAACAAAGTTAGCTGGGTCGGGTTCCGCATGAGCACCATGGTTAGTGTTGTTGTAAAACGTGCTGGTATGTATGTGACCATAACAATGTGATTACTGGACGACACCCATGAAACTACTCCAAATCAGTTCTTATTTAACCCTAATAACAGGGTGTTAGAGAAGCTAAAAATCATTTTTCTCCCCAAAATGTACTATTCTTATAGGTGCCACACATAGTACATTTTGACGTGTGTACCTGCTTTATTGTGTTTCTATTTTTCTAATATCCCACTATTAATTTGACCTAAACACCTAGAAGGTCATTTAAATGACATTTAAAGGTCTACTGGTCCTGGAACACATTAGTTTAAGTGCATTTTTCTCAGAATTATTTATTTCAACACAAATATTCCGTTCTCTCTGAAACTACATGTAACTACTTGAAAATTTCAGCATTTCTTTAAACTATTAAACTAAAGAAAGCTGAATTTTGAGAGCTTATATCCAAACTCAGACCTAGACAAAATTTGGTGAGAAAAAAAAAATATTTTCGAAAGAATATTCATAAAATCTACCAATAAACGCAATACTTAGAACTATTTGTGTGCCGAAGTTTATTGTTATAGCTTAAATACTTTCAAAGAAAACGACACAAAGTTCACTTATTTCACACGGCAGACACAAAATTCAATGGCGAGTGATAGCTGACCATCTCTTTTCTGTTGCTCAAATAAATTTCGTGGCCGCAATTGCTATTTATATCACCAGCGTGTTTAACTGCACAACACGCTAGGCAAGCCTCTTATTGGATGTTGTGTTGACCAGTGACTCCCGCTAGCCGCCATTAATCACGTAACTATGGCAGACATAACATTTAGTGACGGTTGATAGTTGACCCCTTCATTATTACCTTTTTTTTTTTTTTTTTTTTTTTTTTTGTTTCTTTTGGGCTAAATGAATTTTGTGTGCCCATGTAATATTTACATTACCGGCTTTACAGCGTAATTTAACTATACAATGTGGCAAGGCTCTAATTGGATTTTGTGTTGACTAACGACTCCACCATCAAATTACGAGTATATGTCTATAATACATACTCCTCTTAAGGGTTATATATTCACATTGCTTTCTTTACATCTGAGGCTGTGTGCGTGAACATTTTATTATTATTCCTTGTTTCGATACATTTGATGTTCTTTCTTCATACAGAGGCGACTTCTTCTGATAACTTATAGTATTTTCCACTGAACCCTTTGTGTTGGAGTGTAGGTCTGAAAGGAGTACTTAATTTCTCTGTTCCCAATTTGTAATAATTACGGCCATTAAGCTCTCCACCACGTGTCAGTAGTAGGGCATCTGATCGATGACCTAGCAGAAACCAGCCTCCATTAAGGATGGTTGTAGGCCAGTCCGCCAGTAATTTACTTGTCAGTGCGACTGTTGATATTACTTCTTGATTACCGACCGACCCTGCCTGCCTGCACACAGCTGCCCCAGGAGCGTGAACAAAACAACGTCGTGAATTTTGCGTCGAAATTCTGAAAATCTGATACTGCAATATATCTTAAGCAATAACGACAACACTTTGCAATGTGAAATCTGTCATAATCTCTGTGCTCATCTTCAGAATCTAGCCATGAAACCTGTTATTATGGAAGTCTAGATACCAAATTATATTATTAGGAAAAGAACAATTTTCTTTGACTCCACCTGGAAAAAAAAATTAAGTATGTGAAGTTTAGGAATGAAAGCTCCTTATCTGCGTTACGAACTTGCAACAATATTAGCTGTTTCCTGCTTTTGATATATATGCATTATCTTGCATTTATCTCGATAATTACTGGTGAAATACAAAGTGAAACAAGCTCTTTTTGTGTGAAGTATTACACATACAAAACGCCGATTAACATCGTTGGAGATGGAATGTGTTTTTTTGTTTATTGCTACGCATAAAAAAGTCATTTGTGATGGAATGTTCAACCATTGTTCTCATTTTTAAAGTGAAGAATATATGAGCATTATTTTCCATAACTTGTTGCTGAAGGCGTCAAATCTGTAGAATGACCGCTAACAATAGCGAAACACGTACGCCACTATCGCATACGGTTGGCTATGTCTACAGGTTCAAAAGAATGTATTTAGGTAAACACATATTTTGTTTGCGTCCTAGTATGAACTTGAAACTTAGCTTACACCGGAGTAAATATTTTAAGTTTTATTGCACATAAAAATGCATTTTTTATGATTTTTTTACGTCAATAAATATTTTCGGATATTCACATAAATTACTCAGAAATCGCATAAAGGAAATATTTTTTAAAATAATGTTTACATAAATCACATAAAAGCAACCAGCAAATTATTTTTAAGAAGACACCACAAAAACTGACTGCTCTCGTGCCCTTGACTCGGTTATATAGACGAGAATGGCATAGTACGGATTTTTCTAGAAATGTTCCTCTTCTCAAAACTGTCACGAACAAGTCAACAGTTTCTAGAACAACGCTTTGTTGTGCCGCAGCCGTAGAAGGCCTTGTTCTAACTGCTGCATGGTAGTCGGCCACGTGGTGGGAGTTAGCTATCATTAGCTTCTTCAACGCCCACGGGTTAAGAAAGGTTAAAAAGGTTCCGAACGTATCTGAATGTAGCACAATGTGCACTTGCATGTTATCAAGTTATTTTGCTGTCTAAAGTTAAATTCCCAGTACTTGATACCAAATAAATTACTGTCATAGTTTTATGGATTTCACGAGCAGCTAAATCTTTTCGGACTTAATTTAATAAGTGTATGGAACTCATCCATCTTCATTTCTACAACCTGTTATCAAATAGCTTGCTCGAAACGCTCTTGTACAAAAATCTCTAATTAATGCGACACCGGCCTCTGCTGCTCTAATGGCAGCACATCAAAGAGAGTCAAGGTCAGGCTACCTCATACCACTGCGCGGCGAGTAAGCAAGATCACGATGAGCACGGCAGAGGAAGGCTATTCCAAACAATTCTGGGAGCTGTTCACGCTGCCGGGCTCATTTATAACAAATCTCCAGAAAAGGTGAATTTTGAAAAAAAAAAAAAAAAAAAAGATCCTCCTATTCATTCTCGGCTATATAAGCGAGTCGAGACGGTGGAAGCAGCCAGTTTTTATGATTTATTCACTAAGACAACTCTTAGCAGTTGTTTTTAAACATGTGCACAGTCAATGTTGACAGAATATGTGTATCGTCAGGGACGTTTTTGGACAAGATAAATGTCTGGACAGAAGTGCTTTGCAATTGAAGAGACGCAGAAAACTGTGAAATTTGGATAGAAATACCTCACATCTAACATTCACACGCCTTTCTGTATATATTCTTCAACACACTATTCATTAAAAACATATGAGTTTAACTACTAAAGGTAAATTAAGATAAATGCTTGCAGAAATGGCTTTACCTCCTTTCAGGTACCTGGCAGTAGGAGAATACAATAGACTTAAGCGATAGTCAAATCTCTTAAGAGCTGGTCACTATGTAATGGCTTTAAGATTCAGAATGCTTGCAGAAATGGCTTTACCTCCTTTCAGGTACCTGGCAGTAGGAGAATACAATAAATAGACTTAAGAGATAGTCAAATCTCTTAAGAGCTGCTCACTATGTAATGGCTTTAAGATTCAGAATGCTTGCAGAAATGGCTTTACCTCCTTTCAGGTACCTAGCAGTAGGAGAATACAATAGACTTAAGCGATAGTCAAATCTCTTAAGAGCTGCTCACTATGTAATGGCTTTAAGATTTCGTTCCATCTGCATTACCAGGTCATAAAAAAGAATAACCTCCTGTTCGAGAAAAGATAAGTATTTGAAAATTCAAACCAATAACAAGGTATATTTCGGAAATGGTTATCTCCACAAAAAAGCTATTTGACGTAAATTATGTTATCTTCAACAAGATCTACGTTTTGTTTGTAAGGTTTTAACTATCTCTTACAGTTTACCTACCAGGCGTGTAAAGATATTTCAGGATGAAGAGGACTTCAGAGGCTATTCGTAGAATATTCCAGATATACATTTTATTTGTCATGAAATATGTTAAAACATAGTATTTTAATCAAAATCGTTTTTGAGCGAATCAAAATGTCTGTAAGCATTTCAGTATGAAGAGTAGTTTGGAATGTGAGGGTGTCTCGAAAATATTCGCGTCGCATCGTTGGAATAATACCAAGTTGATGTTGATACCGTCATTGTTGATGAGAACATATAGGAAATAATCTCAATAAATGATGTATATAAGTGAAATTAATGTAGGATGCAAGAAGCTAGGTTAAGAGATAGAGAGAAATAGGTCATTAGCAATTAGCGTTGAGAGAAATCATTAGTAAAGGCAACCAGGTAGCGAATATTAGCCGTAAGTTTCTGGGAAATGAGTTAGAATGGTTTTCTCCCCATGTAAAGTCTGAAGTACTCAGAATTAGTATACCAAAAGTGAAATTGAACAAGGTGAAAAGCGAATTTCCACACGGATCAGACTGGTAAGCCGTTCGAAAGTGATTTTTTGGTGTTTAACTTTGCTGTAGAATTTAGCGCAAGTAACGCTTTATTTGGCGTAAACATTACGTAACCTTCTGCAGTTTACCGCAGTTCAAGTTTTGCTATTCTTACATACCTAACCTTATTTATCTAGTTCAGATTGATCAATAGATGTTTGCACTAATAGTTTTATTATACATTTCGTTGAATGTACGAACACACACCACACACACACACACACACACACACACACACACACACACACACACACACACACACACACACACACACACACACACACACATTTTTTTGTTTATAGTAGCAGAATTTTCACTATGTTTCTAGAAATAACACGAAATGCTGATATAAAGTTTCATTCCTTGATTTATCTTGCTTTTCCAGTTTCTTATCACATCATCTCTCCCAAAAGTTAAACTGTATGGGGAAATGCTGTCCTGTTGCATGATTTATTACAAAAATATTACTTCCAAGATGGTCAAAAGCTTGATTAGAAAGATAAAACATTCCTTTCTTAGCGATTCTGTTCCCGTTTAGTTAAGTAGGTATCAAATCCAGGGTTCCCACGTCTGACACACGGGACTGTTGAACACAAAGGAACATTTACTCTCGTCTCAATATCCTCTTCCTCGTTCACATGGAGGAGTGGTCCATTTGAAGCCTGTTATTAAAGTCTATGTATACTCTCACGATGAGCATTGCTTTGAACCGCACAGCCAGTTATTCATTCAAACACAAAGTTAGCGCAGAGGAAAAACACATAAATCTCGCCGCATTCGTTCGTTACTCGGGAACAAGTTACCCGATTTTGGGAAGTGCTTTGCTATCTACAGAAGACAATATTTCAGGAGAAATATAATATGAAGAAACAGGAGAGAACCAAACATAAAAAAATATGTGCGCTCCCAAATGACAAATGGTCCGATGTTCATCGTTACACTGTCAACTCAATTTATTTCTCTCTTTTCCAACTTTCCCATTTTCTTTCACAGTGATATATTTTAAGGTTTGAGAACAGTAAGCTTTTATTAATGAGGAGAAAGAAACGTTAAGCATGACTTAGAAAGTTTCTGTATTGAGATGGAACAGTGTTCTTATTTTAAGTCCATAAATCGTGGCAGTTTGCTGTTTCTTTAAGCTCGTTTGTACTGCATTATTATGCAGAAGTTTCCAACACCCTTCCTTCGCCCACACTTCCTGATGAACATGTCAGATACTCACTTACTTAAAGCAAATTCCTACTGCCACGGCAGTTTCTTCACTTTCTTCATGTTTTAGTGCGTGTTTACATTCCACTTCTTCATCAATA
This sequence comes from Tenodera sinensis, assembly GCA_030765045.1. Classification (NCBI taxonomy): domain Eukaryota; kingdom Metazoa; phylum Arthropoda; class Insecta; order Mantodea; family Mantidae; genus Tenodera; species Tenodera sinensis. The sequence goes on from CM060968.1 coordinate 73,543,029, forward strand.
ACCCAATTGTAGCTGACAAATTCAAGCATTCCCCTTCGCAAATCTGTTCTTTCATCATCTTTACAAATTTCTTATTCTTCATCTTAATGTTAAACATCAAGTTAAGACAACAATATTGTCAGAACATGCAGAAATTACACCTTATTCAATTAAATTGCCACTACTCTTAAAGTTCTGAGTGGTTTTCCTAAAAGTTTTACAAATTATTCTATAAATCATGACAATTATTAAAAATGCATTAATATCTTATTTGGTTGAGTATGAAAATTATTTCATCTAGCAGAAAAATAATAAAATTCACTCTTAAAACATTCAGTTTACCAGAAATTAAAAGAAAATATTTGCAAAGTCAAAAACGTAAAAATGCAAAAATTTGTAACGTTGTTGCTTTCTTGATATCACTAATATTTTGCAACAGAACCACAAAATCCAAAATCGTGTTGCTTTTCTATCATTTTATTTTGCTCTAAATTTTACCATAAATGCAGAATTTTCTTCTCGTTATCACAGTTTATAGTCCTTTCCGCTATCACAGTTATTCTTCCGATTATCTTTCTCAGTCTTTCTCCAATTTCTCTGTCTCTTAACTTGACTATTACGATACAATCACTGGACGACATATACGTACTCACTGACACGCTGGCCGACTCACTCCCGTAACTAAAAACTAACTGTACACAACTAGACACAAGTAAACTGCTGACTGACTACTCGACGACGACGAGCTACTGGCAGGCTGAGGTTCAGTCCGACGACTTTTGCTGCGTGCCTACCCCTATTAGGGTTTAACCACAGGTAGGAAATTAGGATAAGAGGTTTTGTAGGGTGACTTGTTTTTGTTTAGATTGGTGAGGGGTAGAAGGGAGCACTAAAGCCCCTTGACAGCTGTCCTGCAGGATGCAACAATGTTTGCATTCTGACGTTAAAAAATAGTTTTTAAAAGTTTTAAGGTTTAAATTGGTATTTTGTGAATTTTGAATGGGGAAGAAATTTTGGAGAGGATCAACTCTCTGTAGGGATTTTTGGAGGTCAGCTTTAGCTGCTGGTGGTTGTTCTCCATGATTATGGGGCGTGCCCGCAAGTCATGCGGGTAACCCTATACGCCTTGAAGCGGCGTGTTGAGGGGTCGTAGTCCCCTAGAGACCTAACTAGGGCGCTTTGATGGTTGGGTAATTTGGCGTACAATTTTGCTGCCCGACGCCTAATTTCATCCTCCACGTATGGAAGAGATGAGGCTTCGTGAAGTAGTCTCACGGGGAAGGGGAAGGGGACAGAGAAGATGGACCGGAGTCCTCTGTTCTGAGCCCTCTGGAGCCATAGGAGCCAACTCCTGCAGCCATGCCCCACACTTCACAAGCGTAAAGCATGAGGGGGACTACAAGAGCCCGGAAGAGGTGTAGCTTTAGGCGGATTGGCATCTCGGACCTCAGTATGGGGTACGGGAATGCAATAGCCCCTTGGGACCTTGCCGAGAGGTCTCTGATGTGACCGCGGAAAGTCAGACCCCTATCAAGTTTGACTCCTAGGTATGTGATGGAGTTTGTCCACTCGATCCTTCGGCCTCGAAGGTGAAAGCTGGGGAAGTCTGCGGGGGTGTGGCGCCTCGTGAAGAGGATGGCGTGGCTCTTGTCCGGATTAACGGACATTCGCCAGCGCCGACACCCCTGTTGGACTTGGCGGAGGTGTCTCTGTATGGGGTTGAAGGCTCTGAGGATGTGTCGGTTGGTACAGTATAGCAATACGTCATCTGCGTATATTGAGCTATACTGACCTGTGTTTCTGTGGGGAAGTCTGCCATATAAACACTAAATAGAGTAGGGGACAGAACAGAGCCTTCGGGGACTCCGCCTCTTGCTGGGCTAATTGTGGAGGTTCGCCCCGCGACTGTGACTTTAAAAGTCCGATGACGGAGGAAACTGTGTAGTGTGTGTATGAGCAGTGTGGGTAGCCCCAGGTGGATCAGTTTGTAGAGGAGCCCTGCGTGCCAGGTCGTCGAGAAGGCTTTCTCCACGTCCAGTGATACCGCAGCAGTGAAGGCGCGTTTCTGGAAACCCAGGGCGGCAGCCTCCACCACCACTGACTGCTCGTGCTGCATATGGTCCTATTTATACTCGAGCCGATGTGACGTGACCTTTCGAGATCTTTCCGTGCGCACGTGTACAATGACTCAGCGAGAATCAACGAGAAGCTTTTCGGCCCCTTATGTTGTTATCGCGCATTATTACGGTCACGTATACACACAACCCCTTCCAGCCGGCCGGCCCCTTCTCGTCCGTATATTGTTGCACGAGGAATATCACAATACGTTATAAAATTATTATTGTATACGTGTGCTGAACATTTCAGCTCCCTACCTCACATACTTATTGACAAAAATGTTCATGAGTTTACATGTTTTAAGGGTACATTTTATTATTTTTGTGGTGGAGGAAATAATTTTGATGTACTCAATCACGTAACCTATCAATGCAATAAACACTTGAAATAACTGCCTTATTTATAGAAAAATACATAAAAATTTCAGGAAAAACCCTTGAGAACTTTAACACCAGTGGCAATTTAACTTAATTTATCGCTATTTATCAATGTCATTGTCATACTCAGATGTGCACCATCTTCCTTGTCATTCGGTCACGCTGATTGTCTTAGTTTCTGAGATGTTCGCGGGGTGCGGTTCCTCACCGTCCAGGTGCTGCCAGCGTTCCTCTTCATTTCATCCGTTTATCTCGTCCTCGGTTCTCCTGGCCCGCTCTCTCCTTCTCTTGGATTTCACATTACTATGTTTGTCCTGCGGCTGTTGTTGAACCTTACTGTTTGACCTGCCCATCTCCACTTCACTGCTAGCACTGTTGTCATTTACTTGCGTCGTTCTCATTTTTATATCTAGAAATTATAATTATTATATCTTTTAATTAGCGAAAGAGTTCAGACAAATAACAGACGAATGTTTCGGAAATATCTGATATAATAACGAAACTTATACGCAAGAAATACTGTATTTTAAAGAAATTTACATCTCTCTATCTGTTATACTTTACCTGTTATACACAATCATAAAGAATGTCTTCTGACTAGAGTCTTTAGAGGAAATTCTCAATAAATTCCTGACATACATTTTATTTGTGATGTAAATATCTTGAATGTATGGTATTGTAATCAAACTCGCGTGGTATTCTTGGAGAATGCTGAACTAAAACACCAATTGTTTGTTTTAGAATTATGTTGTTCACAGATACATGGGAGGATAGAATTCAATATTTCCTCTACTTATTATAGATGAGTTAAAAAGTTGTAGTGCTGTACACTGCTTTTTACTTTCTCTACTGGTAGGGGAAGTATTGTATTCCACCCAAAAGTTCGAAGTCGAGATTTCACCGGAAATACATGTTTTGAGGCCCCCTGAATCCAAAAAAAGCATTTTTAGTAAAAGGTCCGTGTGTGTGTCTGTCTGTGTCTGTCAGTCTGTCAGTCTGTCAGTCTGTGGACAGCATAACTCAAAAACGAAAAGTCGGTTAAAAACCAAAGTTGGTATTTAAGTTTAATGTCGTTCAAGGATGTGACACGAAGATTTTGAAGAAAATAGCCCCACCCTAAACTACCCTTTACATGGAAAATTTTTCGAAAATTTTGATTTTCTTGAAAATGGCTCTAACGATTTTGATTAAAATGTCCTATGTTTGAGATATTTTTATGACAAATGAAATGTGTATCTTGAATTTTCTGACTATAGCCCCTGTAGTCGTATTTACTCTGGACGACCTTTGCATAACTGGTAAACCGTTTGAGATAGACCAAATTATACTGTACAAAAAATGTAGATCTTGCTAAAACACACAATCTATGTGTCAATAAATTTTCTTGTAGGGTGAACCATTTCGGAGATATACCTTGTTATGTGTGTGAGTTTCGGAAAACTTGGAACTTTCGTGAAATGGGTCATCGTTGTTCATTTTTTTATATGTTACGTGTACAAAGAGAACGGAATCTCAAAGCTTTAAAAGATTTGACTATCGCACAAAGCCTACTGTATTCCAATATTCCCCTTGCACCTACAAGGAAATAAGCAATAAGATAATTTGTACAAATGTTTATTTTAACTAACACGAAGAAGATATAGGAATAAGAGTTTGTAAGAATGGTTAGTGCAAGGGTAGAGAAAGTCATGTGAGTGCAACACATCAGATTTTTTAGAATCATAATTTAATTTTTATTATTGATATTAGTGTACTGAACCTTATTATCCCCTCCAAGAGTTGGTCGTAGCGATGGATGTTTGGTTAACGTTTTAGAATATTGCAACAGGGCTTTTATTACATATTATATTGGCATTTAACAGTATTGGTAGCTATTTATAAAGTGACGCCGGGTTCGGGGCCCAACAATGGACAAACGGGGCTGAGGTGCTTCACACAACATGCCTGGCCTGCGAGAAGAAAAGTCGTTCCAGGTCAGGCTGCCTCATGCAACGGTTTGCGTGTACGTGATTGTAACAATGGAAGTGGCAGAAACAAAAGGGACTTTTCTAGTGCCCTCTCGAGACTTCTAACTGAATCATCGCTGTGAATGTGTGTGACGTCAACCCCTCTATAAAAGGAAACATGCAATGAACATGAGTTTAGTTTAGTCATAGATTATAGAAGAGATAGTGTGAGCTCTTTGGGAGTTACTGTGGTTCGCTCGCAAGATGGCACTGGTGTCGCGGTCGCTTGACTTTAGTTCACGAATGCATGGTGAAAATGGGTTTCATATTATCAGTTAGCATTTTAAATACCTAAAATCGTAAGCAGGAATATTGTAAATACTGTTTTGAAACATCGTCTTTCCTTGACACATAATATAGGATGGTATTTTACAATAATGGGTATTATTATTAACGAAGAACAGTGGGAAATACCTGCTTACATGATTTTACGCTGAAAAATTACACCATAATACAAATTATGTATTTTTTAAGCATTGTATCTAGAACCAGCAATTGCGTTTATGTTCGCAACAATTAGTAGCGAATTTCTTTTCCACTATTTTTAATTTAGCCCTCTCTTTAGATAGCAGGATTTTAGTTCTAACTAAATTTCTATTGAGGTTTCTAATTGTTTTCTTAAGTGTAGCAATTTCATTATTGACACTTGTATTTGTGACCTCGGAGGAATTAGAACTGTTTTCTGTGAATTCCTCATTGTTGAAGAACGGCGCGTTTGAAATAAGAACTGGTTGACTGGATCCTGCATCTGGTAATTTACTGATTGTTGAATATTGCTTTGGCAGTAATTTTTGTCTCTGTTTTGTGGAGATTTCAGGATTTATGCACTGTAGTTAAGTACCTGGGTAAATTAGGAAATATACAGGGAATTGCCCCTGACTTTTAATTCGCCATTTAATTCTAGGGATTTCAACTACTTTTCCATGCACAACGAATGATTCAACTTTCACTAAAAAGTCCTTTGGAAAATGGTTGTCACAAATACTAGATTTAACAGATCATTTAGTGTCTTTCCTAGGAATAGACTTTTCCCATTTGTAAAACAGATTTTTATCTTTAGAAGGAGTAAAAAAATGTCTAGCTTCTGAGCAGTTTGTGTATCCTGAAGGACACCCGGGTACAAAACAAGTTGGCATTTTTAATCAATTATTGATGTTGCTTGAAACTTACGTTTTGAAGAACACACACATTTATGCACAAAATTAGAAGCAATTTCACAAGTTATGCACCTAATTACTCATAACACACAACGCATACGTATAAAATTGTCTGTACTTCCGAATCACATACTAGGCAGTTCGGCCGCATTTTAAGGCGACTGCGATCGCCACGCCGCAGTTTCGGTCAGTTGCCACGGGACCACGGATCATGCAGTAAACTAGCGGGAGAGCTCACACTTTCTCTTCTATCCGCTATGGTTTAGTTTTAGAGCTACAATTACGGAGATAAGTCGGTCAGTGTGTCAGTGACAGCTGTGCGTGTGTGTGGTATGTCGTCAGAAGATTTCAATGAGCATCGAGTAATTATAACGCCATAGCTAGAGCATGAGAGACTGAGAAAGTGAACAAAGACACATAAAACTAGGCAAGATTATGAGAACGAGTTAGGGCAACACGAAAGGCTGCAGACTTGACGAAAGTAAAACAGTGTGTTTGTGGTAAAATTTTAGAGGATAATAAAGTAACCGGATTGGATTTTTGTCACTCTGTTACAGTATCATAAATGTATCAATTTAATTCAATATTATTGTAGTTTCGTCTATTTTTTTATTTTCAAAATCAAAATCCATTAAAATGTAACCGCGTCATCATCGACGCGTACCATCTCACCAGTTATTTTACGTGGGCCCTCCCCGTCCTTCACTACAACCACATTTCATTGCAGTCGCTGGATTAAAGTTACGACGTTCTGATTTGAATGGATGACCAGTCCATTTCGTCTGGCCTTAACTATCATGCCTATTTGAATTACTTCCTTACATGTCTCTGACAGGAACATCTAAACTGGTCCAGGAATTAGAAGAAGAGTGGCATATATCTAATCTAATAGCTTTAAAGGAGCAATTCTTGTATATAAATATGTTCTGCGTATCTCGGAAACGGCTATAACGATTTGGATTTAATTTTGTATTCATATTTGGTTTGCTTTCTAAATTTATTTACATAGGTGTCTTTTCTCACATGACTTTCTCTACTCTTGTACTAACCATACTTACAAACTCTTATTCCTATATCTTCTTCGTGTTAGTTGAGATAAACATTTGTACAAATTATCTTATTGCTTATTTCCTTGTAGGTGCAAGGAGAATATTAGAACACAGTAGGCTTTGAGCGATAGTCAGATGTTTTAAAGCTTTGAGATCCCGTCCTCTTTGCACGCTTAACATATAAAAAAATTAACAACGATGATCCATTTCACGAAAGTTCTAAGTTTTCCGAAACTCACACACATAACAAGGAATATCTCCGAAATGGTTCACCTTACAAGAAAATTTATTCCGACATAAATTGTGTATTTTAACAAAATCTACATTTTTTGTACAGTATGATTTGGTCTATCTCTAACGGTTTACCAGTTATGCAAAAGTCGTCAAGAGTAAATACGACTACAGGGGCTATAGCCAGAAAATTCAAGATATACATTTCATTTGTCATAAAAATATCTCAAACCTATGACATTTTAATCAAAATCGTTAGAACCATTTTCAGGAATGTAAAGGGTAGTTTAGGGTGGGACTATTTTGTTCAAAATTTTCGTATTGCATCGTTGAAAGACATTAAACTTAAATACCAACTTTGGTTTTTAACTGACTTCGTTTTTGAAGTATGCTGTCCACAGACTGACAGAAAGACACGCACACACATAGACATTTTTCTAAAAATGCCTTTTTTTTTTTTTTTTTTGTTTTTTTTTTTTGGATTCAGGGGGTTTTAAAACATATATTTCAGGTGAAATCTCGACATCGAACTTTCGGGTGGAATATACTTCCCTACATACCAGTAGAGAAAGTAAAAACGCGATTTTACAAAAAGAACATTTGTTCTCTGTTTTCGAAAGCAATTCTTGTTACCTTCGCAGCAATTTTCTGCTCTCAGAGTGCGCTCAATTGTTTTTCGATGGCTGTACAAAGCTACAGAGTTAATAATACCACTAAACACTTGAGGAGCGATAATAAAGACGAAACTCTTTGCATGTTGAACGCCCTTTGTTTTAATGAGTATTGCAAGTGTTAGGTTATTATCATGAGATATCACCAACAGATGGAAGCACCTGAGGCGTTAGAAAACCAGTGTTTTGGAATAGCGTTCGTTCCACCGTCCGTCAGGAGTGAGTCAGGGAGGGAGACGTTCGCAAGGAACAACCGCCAGGCACAAAGCCTTGTCCAGGACTTCTCATTATAGCCCAACAATCTTTCCTTAACATAAAGGGGCATTGTTTAACATCCAGCTTCATAGTTATTGCTGAATGCACGTAGCATTCCTATTATTTATTCTTTTGCTTTTGTTGTGAAACTTTAAAGCATTACCGGTCTACACGTATTCCCCCGGGCACCCCCGCCCCCCACTTCCCTGCAAGTGAAACAATTATTAATGAGTTGTACTGTGAGTGAAACAGTCGTAGCTTTGCGTTTCCTTTCCACTTGTGTTTTTGATATTTTATATGTTTTCTTCCTCTTCCTCCCTCCGGGCCATGCAAATATAGAAATATATATACCCAACCCCATCTTTACAACGAAGCTGGGCAATTTCCTTCATTTAGGGAGCCTCTATTTCGGGAATTTCAAGAAAATGTGTTTTCCTTTGATTATTAATGTATTACCATATGACAACAAAGCTGGTTTTCAACTCGAGATTTCACCAGAAATGTATGTTTGTGTGTGTGTGTGTGTGTGTGTGTGTGTGTGTGTGTGTGTGTGTGTGTGTGTGTGTGTAAATTCCTCCACCCTAAACTATCCAACATGGAAAATTTATCGAAAATTTTGATTTGCTTGAAAATGCCTCTAACGATTTTGATTAAAATGCCACATCTTTGAAATACTTTTATGGCAAATGAAATGTATATCTTGAATTTTCTGGCTATAGCCCATGTAGTCCTATTTATTCTGGATGACTTTTGCATAACTGGTAAACCATAAGAGATAGACCAAACCTTACTGTACAAAAAATATAGATCTTGCTAAAACACACAATTTATGTACAACGTTTTTAGAGTGAACCATTTCCGAGATATTGCTTGTTATTTGTGTGAGTTTTGGAGAACTTATTCTGTCAAAAGGAATATCGTTATTCATTTTTTATATGCTAACCGTGCAAAGAGAACGGAATTTGAATATTTTAAAAGATTTGACTATCGCTCATTCTAGTATATTCCCACAATCTCCTTGTACCTACAAGAACATAATAAGATAACTTCTGCAAATGTTTATCTCAACTAACACGAAGAAGGTATAGGAATAAGAGATTGTAAGAATGGTTACTACAAGAATGGAAAAAAGTCACGTGACTGCAACACATCAGTTCTTATTAGAATGTATTGTGATAAAATAACAATGTGACAAATCCCACTTCTGACACCAGTAGGCCAAATAACGCTTCCGTTACTTTTTGTCACTTTATTTCTCCTATAAAATTGACTCAAAAAAGCGTCCTCTTGTTCTCCTTTAACAAATTTCCAACTCGTCGTAACCTTCACATACTAAATACTGCTGACAGTTCCACTGCTCTCCCTGTTTAACAAACGGCTGCCTCCAACGATACACTCACTAAAAGGTGCTTCACAGAATAACTCCAACGCGACGATTAAATGTCTAAAACTGTTTCAGACGATACACACACTCAAACTCTCTCAACAGTACTATACACAACACACTTAAAAACTAACTCTCTGGAAAATAACCTTTTCGCCGACCGAATCGATATATAATAGATGTATGTTCGGCCCCGACCGTTTGTTGTGTTGCCGCTGCAACTTAGCTGTATTTCCAAGATCCTATGCTTATTTGGTTATAGAAAGTGAATGAGCATAAAGACTTCATAATGATTTTATGTCAAAACATAATCAACTTTGCCAATATCTCAAACTTATATAACAAAACCTCAAATCCAGTTACATTTTATCACTCTTAACTTCCTGCACTCACAACGTTATAACTGGCCACAGTTAAGAAGCACGTATTACTAACACAATTTTCACTTTACATTATTACTACGTTTACAATCAATTTGTGAGCATTTTACTACCCATTTCTGGACTTTCCTCGTACCGGTTTCCATAGCTTCGGCAGTTCCCTTTTCGCGAAGTTTCTGTGCGCACGGCATTTTCCAAAGCCGCCTCTATTCGTGTTGGCTAACTTTATTCTTCTATGCCGGCGGCCAACGCGACAATATTCTGTAAGCGATTCGATATGCATTTTATTGATATTTTGATAAAAATCCTAAGAGTTATAAAAGAAATTAAAATAATCAGCAATGTTGTGGTAAGAAAATTTAATTAAAATCTTCCTGTTGCGCTCCTGCTGTATTCTGGACTGAAATACAGAATGTATATAAGTGAAGTAACCAACTGCGGGGTTATTGGGCTTGCAGAGAGTGTCGGAACTTTGGTCCGATAAACAATTCGTTATCACGAGACCGTCATACCTTCTGTGTTACCTTCTGAGCTACGCCTAATTAGAGATGCTAACAACCTCTTAAAACGTAAAATTATTAGTTCGGAAATAAAGCAAATATTGACGTAATATTGTTCATTATACTGTCTTCAATTACAAGTACTTTCACCTCTCTATACATACAATATATCTATATCGTTTACCAAGACAATCGCAATTAATAATCTCCAATTTGTTCCCGTATATTGGAGATTTGAGCGGCCTACGCAACAATGGTGTTGAAACGCAGACCTTGTTCTGTTGTACCTCTCACTTTATCTGTTCAACTTACGCTCTTATCTCCTCACAAGGTAGACAGACAACCGATGTACTCGTTAAATAGCTGATTGAGAACCCTATCACGGCAATACTGAACAAGTTTCACGGCAGCTTCCAGTGTTGCTGCGTAAAGGAAAGCTAGTGCTATTGTTGCCAATAATATAAAAAATAAACGAGTAGATAAAGTACATAAACCTGCCTTAAAGCGAAACGTAAAGCTTGTTACTTCAACAATAAAATACACACATGTGCACTAAATTACCTAGTACCGTAAGCTAGCCTTCAATTGGAAATCAAATGAATATGCAGTTGCTGCCAACCTAATGAACTTGCACATTCTTAACCAACTACCAACACTGGTGTGTCTGGGAAGTAAAATATATACATTACCAGAAGAGTTACCTCGAATATTCCAAGTTAGCTCGGGATATAACTATGGAAGACAAAAATCGGCACTAAGGCTCACCCATTCACTCAAGATTGTCATTTACCTGGAATCAAAATACACGACAAATATTATTTCAGATTTAAAAATTTATTTAAATAATTCCTGAAAATATTTATAGTTTATTCTTGTGTATACCTCACTGAATTAAATAAATAAATTAATTCTAAAATTTTTAGTCGTATTTCAAAAGTTTATAATAATTTTATACATCATTGTACATTATTTTATAGCATGTATATTTCCTTAGATCCGCATATCAAATTATCCATTAACTACGACAGAATAAATTAAGATGGCCGTAGAGTCAAAGATTATGGATAAAACTGCACAAGAGCTAAGAGCCAGCAAATTTTTTGTTAGAAAACATGGTCACACTTACACCACGTTTGCACAAAATCTTTTAAATTTAACTTAAATATTATACACTTATTAACTGTAGAAGCATTTGTTCTCTAAACACCCCAAATTTCTTTTAAATCAGGCTAATTTTGGCAACAAAAACTGAAATTGAAATAATCACAAAACTTGACTAACAAAGGAAAGTCCTTAAAATGGTAGTTTTTAGGAAAAAACACGAAATATGATGAAAATTACATTACATTTAAATTCCAAAAATATTAGCTTAATTTTGAATTTTATTTGAGAATCTTACGTTGAGTAGTTTTTGATCTGCGAGTCCTAAGATTACGTAAAAAACTGGGAACCACTTGTTTCTTATTTCTATGATTTTGCAAACATTAACTTAACCTCCGATTTAAATTACAGATAATTCAACCTCCTCCCCTCAGAAAATGCAAGGTTTCCTGCTGTCCGAAAGGAAATGGAACAGCTCAAAGGTAAGTGACTTGAATCTAACCTCACATTTACAAATGTCATTTGTCAAGAACTAACACGCGATCTGTACACAGGTGTACTTGACTTGCGCCATTCATAACACTGGATTCCAGAGCTTAAGATAAAGTATACGAGTAGTAGATATATCCTTACATGCATATAATCTGCACAAAAACCTTATACTCCTTATATTGTATTAGTATAGATTTTAAAATTAGAGTATCCTTGCTTTAGCGCGTTGGTTATTTCAGCAAATGCTGTAATTTCAACCTAAGTGCTTTATCACTGTAAGCTGACGCGCTTGCGATAAACACAGGCATTAAAAATTCACACTGGAGTGTTTTGATAATATTTTTATATCATGATTCCCAGAAGCGGTGATTAGTTACTTTTATTACATAATCCCATTTAACGACAATTTCGTTGTATAATAGCCGATGTATTTTGCTTTATTCTGCGCATTAATAATAAAAAGGTAACGCAGGCACTTTAAAACTGTGGAATAAATTATATTGTGTGAAATAATTTATCAGGCTTCCTGTTTGTATTTCACTGTTTAACAATGATTTACCTTGGGTGTTTTATTGCGGTAATTATAAAATAAATACACTGTTTTATGTTTTCATTTGTGCTGTACAAAAACGATAATGAGAAAATTAGTTATACAGTGTCCACCAAAGGGCATTTCCCTTAACCTATATAAATACCTTCATGATCGAAGGATGGGTTTTTGCACGGTATTATACAAGGGTCAGAGTTTAACCAATAGAACATAAGTAGAACAATCTATACTAATATTATTAGGAGAATAAAACTTCTAAGATGCATGTTTACAGGCTAATCTTGCAAAAACGCGTTTGATGTTTTCACTATTAGTAAACATTTTCCAAAGAACATGGCCGCCTTCGCTAAACTGCCTAACACTGATGCTTCATTTGTTCAACTTATTAATCGCTATTCGGTTTTTTTTTTTTTTTTTTTTTTTTTTTTTTTCCTGGTGCTCATGCAAAGAACATAACATTTCATAGCCATCACAGAGCTTTCTGCTTTTTAATCTGAATGCGTATTTAAAACTACTTTTAAATTAATTACCAATTTTATGAAAGGAGATCGTTATTGGAGCCCTATGGAATCTTTCTCCGCTAATGGCGTACTATACGCCAAGTTTTTCGGGTACTTCATGAACAATATTAGGTTCTGAGCTATAGAGCCAATTTTTTTTTCTAGTCAACAGTTGGCACCCATACATACGTAAATACAATTTTGCCTCCCCAATTTTTAGAGAATTAACATACAGAAAGCAGGATTTTGCCTTTCATCTACAAGACAGCAATAGCTCAAAGACTAATTTTTGTATTATATTTAAAAGCGTGTTTCAGGACAGAATTAGTGGTAGATATTTATGTTCCCCTCTATTGAAATCTTCCGCAGTTGAAAACAATTGATGGAGGAGGCATACTCATCAGATAATGCGATAATCACCTGGTAATCAAGCTGTGATTATTATCTTATTAGTGAATTTCTTTACCTTACTTATTAACAAAGCATGTCGATAGCGTTTCATTATTTGTTAGTCTTTACTGCCAAACATACTTCCAGTTTTCCCTAAGTCTTTTAGTATAAATTGCTGTGCAGAACTTGGCTGGATTCCAGGCTTATATCAAGGATGTCAATTACATCGTTTTGCTTACTTTTGTCCATCCTCTACACTCCAATAGCGTCTTCCATCATTCACAACTAACATACAGGGAAAAAAGTAAAATAAATATACTTGAACATAAAAGCTGCAAGAAAGCCACTGGAAAAAAAGTGATAAATGGAATGTGTGTAGAGTGTTTTAATAATCGGATAAGAGGAAAACAAACGACGGTTACTTTGTATGCCATTAGTGAGAGGAAATGAAAAGATACAGATAAAGAGTAGCAATAAATAACGATTAAGGTCACTTATTTCAGACTGTTAGCTTTGAGGGTTATACATGACATGCTTCAAACTACATAAAGCTTCCGTGTAAAACTCGGAAATAAAATATCATATGTTTAAGTTACTAGTTTTGTGCCAAATAAAATGTGTATGTTAAATTTTGTGGGAATGTTTTCTCCAGTCCTGTTTATTCTGGACGACCTCTGGTAAAGCGTAAACAAATGCAGATCTCGTTAAAATAGACAATTTATTTCAAATACATTTTTTTGTTTTTTGTGGGGCGTACCATTTCTACCATTATCATCAATAACTTACTTTCAAGGCCTTTCTTGGCCTGGTAACTTTAGATCTAAGTTCTCTCCTCTGAAAGGCATTGTTCACTTCATTTATAAAAATGTTTAACAATTTTTCCAATACTCATACTTTTCTCAAATGGGAAGACTTTCTTTTTTTGTACCTCTCTCTTGGTCGTACAAACAGAATGTAATTTCAAAGCCATCATATAACGACCAGCTTTAGCAGATTTGATTGTCTCTTAACCTTCCGAATACCCATATTCGCCTTGAACCTACAAGAAAATTAAGAATAAAATACTTTTTACAAATGTTTATGTGGATTAACATGAGGTCAGTTGTATAACCGCTTATAACTGTTGATTTTAGAACAGAAATGCCTTAACTTTTCTGCCTCTGGGCTTTTAAAGTTACCTATATCGTTTTAATTGTTTATTACTGTGAAAACTCCGTGACACTGCATTCATAAGGGTTTAGGTTTATCATCCAGCCGCTGTGTCCCCCACCTCTAGCCACAACGGGCTTCAGGAGTAGGGTGCTGTTCTGTAGGGAGGGACGTGTCCCTCGAGTCCCTCGAGGTGATGAACTTGGTGGTCGCAACCAAAATCCCCTACTTCTTCTAGTAGCTTGTCAGTTGTCCCCTACCCAGTCGGGCGCAAATGACCCCATTGTTGAGGGGCCCCTGAACCCCATTCACTCTCTCCTTCACTCACTCTTGATAAAGTGAATAATATTTTAAATACAACAGTCCTACTAGCCTCGGGAATTACTACTGCATGAAGTCACCATGGATTATTAGAAAATAATTATAATTCAGCAACACAAGATTTAATTTTCACTATTATTTTAGGATTACATTTTACAGATCTTCAACTCTATGTATATTACGAAGCATTTTCTACTTTACTGGACCGTAAGGCGAGCCGAAAAATGAATTTGAGCCCTTTTTGAGCCTTGTTTTGTAAAACGTATATAAGTAACAAGGAATATCTCCGAAATGGTTCACTCCAAAAAAGAATGCATTTGAGCACATGTGTTTTAACCGGATCCACATTTTTGTATAGTAAGATTTGGTTTATACCTTACAGTTTACCAGTTGTGCAAAAGATATCAAGAGTAAACAGCACTACATAGGTTATAGCCAGAAAATTCAAAATATGCATTTCCTTTGCCATAAAAATACCTAAACATATGGCATTTTAATCAAAATCGTTAGACATTTTTGACAAAATCACAATTTTCTAAACATTTCCCATGTTAAGTGTAGTTTAAAGAGGAGGAAGGTTCTTCAAAATCTTCGATTCGCATCCTTCAAAGATGCTAAAGTAAAACACGCGCGCGCGCACACAGACACACACACACACACACACACACACACACACACACACACACAAACACACACACACACATATACATACACGGACCTTTTTTGTAAAACTGCTTGTGTTATTCAAGGGGGCAACAACACATATTTCCGGTAAAATATCGACATCGAATTTTTGGGTGGAATGCAATACTTTCCCTGCTTACATACGTAGTGGAGAAAGTAAAAAACTAAGGTGTTGCACTCACATGATTTTCTCTGCTCTTGTACTAACCATTCTTACAAACTCTTATTCCTATATCTTCTTCGTGTTAAGATACATTTGTACAAATTATCTTATTGCTTATTTCCTTGTAGGTGCAAGTGGAATATTGGAAAACAGTAGGCTTTGTGCGATAGTCAAATCTTTTAAATCTTTGAGATTCTGTTCTCTTTGCACACTTAACATATAAAGAAATGTTCCATTTCAGGGAAGTTTTAAGTTTTCAGAAACTCACACACATAACAAGGAATATCTCCGAAATGGTTCAATCTACAAGAGAATTTATTGAGACATAAATTGTGTATTTTAGCAAGATCTACATTTTTTGTACAGTATAATTTGCTCTATCTCTAACGGTTTACTAGTTATGCAAAAGTCGTCCAGAGTAAATACGATTACAGGGGCTATAATCAGAAAATTCAAGATATGCATTTCATTTTTCATCAAAATATCTCAAACATATGACTTTTTAATCAAAATCGTTAGAGCCATTTTCAAGAAAATCAAAATTTTCCAAAAAGTTTCCATGTAAAGGGTAGTTTAGAGTGGGGCTATTTTCTTCAAAATCTTCGTGTCGCATCCTTGAAAGACATTAAATTTAAATGCCAAATTTGATTTTTAACCGAATTTTCGTTTTTGAGTTATGCTGTCCACAGACTGACAGACACACACACGAACCTTTTTCTAAAAATGATTTTTTTGGATTCAGGGGGCCTCAAAAGATATATTTCCGGTGAAATCTCGACATCGAACTTTTGGGTGGAAGGCAATACGTAGTGGAGAAAGTAAAAATGGTTGTCTCTGGGTTATAAAGGAATTATGCAAAACTAGATAGTTCCTTCATGGACTAATGGAAGAAACATCTGACTGGTTATTTTGTACAAACTCTAATTTTAGCTCTTGAAATCTCTAGAGATGCAGCGGCAGGACATGGCAACAATTTATGAATACTTAATGATTTTAACACAAGGACGACAAACAGCAAAAGGAATATAAAAGCATATGAAGCACAGAAAGAAGGAAGGAAGGAGTGCGCACGTCGGAGATTTGAGCTCATCTAAAGGTTCGGTAACGCGGCGCGGCCGTGGAAGATTTAGAACATCTAAAGCGATTCAAGGAAAGCTTTTTGTAGAATGGCTACGATTGGTGGGCGCGTCGGTACATTCTTTTCCACCTCTTCTAGCTCCAATACGAATAGCAATTTTGTTTTGTCGCCTGCTGGATTGCACCCCGAGCTGTCGTTAGGTCTTCACCCCGCTACCATGTTTATCGAGGTGTGAGGTTTTCCTTACTGTGCAACAACGGCCTATGTCGCCAAAATGTGTAGCTCAAGTGAACAGCTGTAAACAAACGAGAAATATTGACACACCATTGATAATGTTTATGACGATGATGGTGATGGTAATAATATTAATAATATATATCAATAATGTAATAAATGTTTTGAGGCCTTTTAAATAAAAAAAAAAAAAGCATTTTTGGAAAAAGCTCCGTGTGTGTGTCTGTGTGTCTGTCAGTCTGTGGACAGCATAACTCAAAAATGAAAAGTCGGTTAAAAACCAAAGTTGGTATTTAAGTTTAATGTCTTTCAAGGATACGACACGAAGATTTTGAAGAAAATTGCTCCACCCTAAACTACCCTTTACATTGAAAAATTTTCAAAAATTTTGATTTTCTTGAAAGTGCCTCTAACGATTTTGATTAAAATGTCATATGTTTGAGATATTTTTATGGCAAATGAAATGTATATCTTGAATTTTCTGGCTATAGCCCATGTAGTCGTATTTACTCTGGAGTAATTTTGCATAACTGGTAAACCGTTAGAGATAGACCAAATCATACTATACAGAAAATGTAGATCTTGCTAAAACACACAATTTATGACCTAACAAATTTTCTTGTAGGGTGAACCATTTCGGAGATATTCCTTGTTATGTGTGTGAGTTTCGGAAAACAAAACTTTCATGAAATGGAACATCGTTGTTCATTTTTTATATGTTAAGTGTGCAAAGACAACAGAATCTCAAAGCTTTAAAAGATTTGACTATCGGACAAAGTCTACTGTATTCTAACATTCCCCTTGCACCTACAAGGAAATAAGCAATAAGATAATTTGTACAAATGTTTATCTTAACTAACTCAAAGAAGATATAGGAATAAGAGTTTGTAAGAATGGTTAGTACAAGAGCAGAGAAAGTCATGTGAGTGCAACACATCAGATTTTTTTAGCAAACACGCGGCTATATCAGAAGTGACGCTTGGAAATTTAAATGAGGAACAACCATTATTTGAGAAAGAGAAATTGCTGAGTGGAACTTTATATTTTAATAAGTTCTACACATTTTGTGCAGTTTCCCAGTTGCAGTAAGAGTAAAAAAAAACATAAATTACTCATAAAGTCATTAAATATGGACCTTTCATTTATCATGTTAGTAGCTCAAAAGCAAGAACTTTTTCGTCACGTTTTTGAGAAAGCAAAAATACCACCGATTCTACACGAAATTTTATTTCTGTTCCCAAACACACACACACACACACACACACACACACACACACACACACACACACACACACACACACACACACACACACACACACACACACACACTGACCTTTTACTAAAACTGCTTTTTTCTTTGGATTCAGGGGGCCTCAAAACATATATTTACTGTGAAATCTCGACATCGAATTTTTGGGTGGAATACAATACGTCCTCTATGTACTTAACGTAGTAGAAAAAGTAAAAATTAAATTAAGTTGGGCTCATAAAAAACCCATACAGATCATATGTGATTCTGGAAGAAAAGGGGTGAAAATCTAATACCTAAGTTTAAATACACGCACCTAAAGGAATACATTAAATGCCTATAGCGGTAAGTTTGTACCTCGTTGCCAAGCGACTGGTGAAATCTTGCGGTGTCTGTGTGACAAATGACGGTGATTCTTCACAGTACTGGGGGGGGGGGGGCGGTATTATCAAGTGTAACATCATCAAAAGGTACCCCCTCGCCCCTATTTGTTTGCTGCCTGGGTGTTACATGGATTTATCCTGAAGGGCGCTATC
This sequence comes from Tenodera sinensis, assembly GCA_030765045.1. Lineage (NCBI taxonomy): Eukaryota > Metazoa > Arthropoda > Insecta > Mantodea > Mantidae > Tenodera > Tenodera sinensis. Next base: position 73,561,583 of record CM060968.1, read on the forward strand.
GTGACAAGTAAATTCGTAATCCTCCAGGATTAAGGTGACCTCTGTCCTACATCGCTCATGTCACGTGACATGTACCAGGATAACCATGTTACGGATTACCCTTGCATGAGCGCCTCAAATACACAGTTATTCCTGAACGATTATCTGCCAAATCTCTACCCCAGCTTTTATCTAGCACAAATGTCTAAATTAACCTTACATCAGAAAACCCTAAACTCCACTTGATGGTTTTTACCACATTCCCTTAGATGAATTCATTGTCCAAAAATTCGATATCAGATTTTACCGGAAATTCAGATTTTGGGGGTCCCTAAATTATATTAAAGCATTTATAGTAGACACAAAATTTAATGGCGGCTGATAGTTGACCACTACTACTACTCTTAGTAAAATGTTCGATGAATACAAAACTTGGTATTTGAGTTTAATAACTTCCGAAGATGCGAACCATGATTTTGAAACATATCCCTATCCTAAGTTACCCATTACGTAAAAAAGTGATGCTTTTTTATTTTCTAGAAGCTGTCTGAAATGAATTTCATTAACATATATATTAAATATATTTACAAGACGAAATATATATCGCAAGCTTTCTAGCCTGTGAAGTCCTTTTAATCTTAAATTACTTCTATTTAAATAATGAAATGTCAAAGTCATCACATAGCGACATCCTTTTAAAAATCTATCACTTTAGCCCAATATATTCTTTTTATACAAACAATTAAATTTGTAAATCAGCAATGAAAGTTTGTCTCAACAAGAATAAGCTTTTGTAAGAATAGTTTATAGAAGAGTGAGGAGAGAATGTCGTGTAATACAACACATCAGATTTCTTATGCTTGACTCAAAGCTCTACCATGATTTTTCATTATAACTATAAAGGATATTTAGAGTGAAACGGATCGTAAATGAAAGATAGCATTGCATTTCAGATGTGTCGTAACATTTTGTGTCTTATATTTTTGTATTTAGTAGACAGTTCAGGAAATAATCCTAAAAATCATATATTTTCAGTAGATTCAGTATACGAACTATTCTTAAATTAAGCACTTTCAAGCCAATTAGACTCTTGAATTCGATAAGTATTTATTTCCTTGCTTCATTTGTTCTCTCATCAATTGAACAACGCCAGACAAGAAAGTATCGCCAAATTAACCTATTTCTTTTCATCGAATACACGTGCAGTTTGAATTTTACAAGCCTACCTACAAAGTTCGGATTTAGCCCATGCGTTTGTGATAGGATGTTTTTTAATGGTAATAGTTGTATTTTTTTAAAGTGTGACGGCATCTTACAGTATTCCCATGCAAACATGCTATTTCTAGGCACATAAAGATGGAACTTGGATGTTTAGAAACGTCACAGTTTTGAGACGTATTGCCGATAGCTACAAGTAGATAAATTTAACCAATTTAGATCTTAATAAATTAGATTGAAATGTTAACATTCCGGGGAGTGGGGACCTATAAACACGTTAAAAGCATTCATTACGTTGTATTTTGCCTCTAGTGATAATAAATATTTAAACTACCATTTTTATTTTCTCCTGTTGGCAGTATATCTGTTAGCTTTCACATCGTTTCAGCTATATTTGAAATGTGTGGAAAAGTGTTACTTAAACTTGTAGGTATAACTTTTCAACACCATAGTCCTTAAAAATTGAACATTTCTTGCTCAGGAAGTTTGTCAGAGTAACATTCGACGCGTTCGCATGCAATGTGTGCCAGGTGCTATGCGGAATCCGGCAAACTTATGCACGCTAAATATTAACAAGTGATGTATTGACTGCTGACAAGTTGAGGGTTTTCTCAGTGGGTAGAACCACCAGAAGTAGAGTCCCACACGCCCAGCTGGGCTGGGGTAAATGTGTAAAAAGCATTTTGCTTCTTCACACCAAAATTAAACTCGTATATATAAAATTCTAACACCATTGGAGGCTTAGCGGGTTCTTAAATGAATCTGGACAAACAGAATAACAACAATAGCAGAGCGTAAATACCTAAGAAAGAGAAGAAAACAAAGCTCTTGCAATCGAAGAAAAGCAAAGCAGCTACTAATAATAGGAACAGTTGTCAATACTTTAAATAGAAAAGAGCAATAAGAGATGGTTTCTTACCAAGTCCTCAAAAGAAAATTAAAAATATAGTGACTTTGGAAGCCGATCGTCTTATGTTTGGTGGAATAAAAGCAATGTTTGGTAAAAGGAATATAGTTTATTTGAAACCTGAAAGAGAAAAGTAAATGATAGTTTATCAAGTGCATCTGTATTTAAGAACGTTATAAATAATTATAAAACAGAGTAAAGAAGATAAAAAGGTTGGTATAGGAGGATTAAATCTTCTCCCCAAAGCCCTCAGGCAAGAGTTTCAGGCAATCATGATTGAATTAGAACTTACACACTAAGCAGTAAAAAAACTAATGAATCGAGATTCTACTTTAGAAGTATAAGAACCATCATACCACATATAAACCTGCTAAATCATTACGACACAAAATATAAATAATTTCAAAATTGCACTCCAACGAACATACAAAACGAACATACACATAGTTTCATATGTCAAAGTGAACTTGAATAAGAAATAGATACATCAAGTGCTTTGTGCGGAGTGTAGTCTTGTATAATGCGGAAACTTCGGGGCTGCGATGAATTGAAGAAATGTGATGTGGAGAATGTAGTAGGCAAAATGAACCAAGTGTGAATGTTTGAATTGTTTTAGAAAACAACAAAGGAAGAACAACACTAAACTTGATGAGCAAGAGATAAGGTAATTGGCTGAGGCAATAGATTACAGAAACTTGCTTTATAAGAAGTGCTGGAGGAAAGTACCGTATTGTGACATTAGTAGGTAAATGTTTTATAAATGGAGACAAACAGGAAAGTGGCAGTGGAGGAAACTGCATTTGGATTAGGATTACGCGAATCGCCTATTCCGAATTCATAAAGATTCCTCCCACCTTTTCCTAGGTCTTCCCACATCCCTTAGTCCTCTTGGTTTTTATTGATATGCTATCTTGGGCACCCTGTTTCTTTTATTCTCTGCAAATACTGTTCCCAACCAACGCGATATTATTCTTATTTGTTACAACTCAAATGTTGTATCCTTCCTTGTTTTCTTTCTTAATGTTTTATGGATAGTGCCAAATATCGTTTGAAATTTTAATACTTTGTCAATATTATTTCCTGTTCCATATCCATAGAACAATTCGCAACTAGATAATTAAAATTTAACACCTATTATACAAGTTTAATTTGTATATTTGCCTCTCACAGACACATTCAAAGAACTAATTGGAATGGAATGATAGTTAAGAGCCAGACGAAATGTACTGCCATTCATTAAAAGCGAACGTCGTGTGTTTAATCCTGACAACTGTAATAAAATGTGACTATAGTTAAGGATGGGGAAGGTACACGTAAAATAATCAGTGAGCTGATACAGTGGGTTATGACAAGTTGGCTTTGTGCGATAGTCAATCTCAAAATTCGTTCCCTTTGCACGGTTAACATATAAAAAAATGAACAACGACGTTCCATTTCAGCAAAGACACAAATAAGGAATATCTCCGAAATACTTTACTTTACAAAAAATATATTCAGACATAAGTTATGTATTTTAGCGAGATCTACATTTTTGTATAGTAAAAGTTTGTCTATCTCTTACGGTTTACCAGTTATGCAGAACCCATTTAGAATAAACAGGACTATTGGACTACAGCCAGAAAATTCAAAATATTCATTTCTTTTGTCACAAAATATATTAAACATATGGCATTTTAATCAAAATCGTTAGAGCTATTTTCAACAAAATCAAAGTTTTCGAAAAATTTTCCATGTAAAGGGTAGTTAAGGTGGAGGAATTCTGTTCAAAATCTTCGTGTCGCATCCTTAAAAGACATTAAACTTAATCATAACTTGAGCTATGCTGTCCACAGACACTCAGACACACACACACACACACACACACACACACACACACACACACACACGCGCACACACACACACACACACACACACACACACACACACACACACGGACCTTTTTCTAAAAATGCTTTTTTTGGATTCAGGGGGTCTCAAAACATGTATTTCCGGTGAAATCTCGACATCAAATTTTTGGGTGGAATACAATACTTTCCCTACTTAGCAGTAGAGAAAGTAAAAACACTGTTACAGTGTTCTAAAATTTTAACTGATAATCCTTATCGTCAAATGACAGCCCTATGCATTGGAAAATAATTAATAGTTTGCAGTTAGGCAGATAATTATACCTTATTGATTCAAACGATAAAGATGAGAATATTGATAGAGGAGCTCAAAGCTCATAACACGAGAAGAGTTCAGTAATCTCCAGAAGGCAAAGTAAGAACACAGAGCTTTTACTTTGGAAATAGCGAGGGTTTAAAGAGATGCAAATAAAATGCGCAATCTGTGGAATCTTGTTAGGAGTCACTTTTGCATGGACGTAAAGGACGTTTGTCGTATCGCCGGGGTATTGTTAGAGCTAACACGAAATTTCCCTCACTCGTTCACTTGAATTTCCCTCCCTTTGAAGGTAGGAATGGGGTGGCTTGTCTTCACCAAGATGCTGCTAGTGCTTCAATAACGACTCCTGGAGGGCGAATCAATTTTACCTTCAACAGCATTCTCGCCCCTTAACAGTGGCAGACCCCCTGGGAACACCGAAACAAAGCCGGAATGCTAAAAGCGTGCTTAAAAATAAATCCGACCAAGCAATTAGCGGTTTACTCTTAACGAACTTAAAAGAAGATGAAAATAGGGTTAAGTGGGCCAGATCTGACTTAACAGTTCCTCACCAGCGCTTCTCTCCATTAATATGCGGCATTTCTTGTCTTCCAGGCGAAGCAAAAAATAAATGAACTGTTTTTCTACTTTGTTACTCGACAGCCGGGGTTGAAGGGTGATATTTCTGAAGCGAAGTAAATTCCTGAAGGCCAGACCAAATCTGGGTACAGCAAAACCGATTTTTGGGGATGTTCATATGGTGCTACAATCCACCCTTCAGTAGGTTTAAGCCCTATAAACCAATTATTACATTGCAACCCTTAGAAAATGATGGAGCAGATGCAAATGAGACATTTGGGGCAGTATTTCTGTGCAAACTCTGTGCAATGATATGAAATGTGAACACAGAGCTAGCAGAAAGGCCCCCTGACATTATCAAGTTAAGATATAGACAGCATAGGCTGACTTCTTTTGTTTTGTGCTATAAAGAAGATAGTGAGGTTAATTAAAATTTAACGTCTCGATGTAAAGTATTAATTATGAAGCATCAACTCTATAGCAACAGTGAATTTGTTGTGATTCTTCAAGAGTGAACTGTGATGTATGTAATAATTATTGTGATCGAACTATCGCGTAAGTTTTACCAGAAAAATTGGCTTTAAACTAATCTTTGGCTATGCCTAGCAATTACTCCATTAAAGATGGACGCCATTGTTTAGCGGATTTTCTTTGTGAGTGATTTGTTGAAAAATTAGGAATTACGACTGTCAATAAAACGTTCACATGTTGTTAAAAGTGATATAGATAGTTTAATCTATCTGATGTATCAGTACCACTTCTGAGATTAATGAACATTAAAAGAATCTTCAGCCTCGCCCATGGTTAGTGGATCAAAATGTCCAGGTCTTCACTCTCTCCAGTCCATAGGTTCCTCTGTTCTCCGACAGGCGCCTGACTCCCAACAGATTTTTGGGTGTACAACACTTACCATAGATAGGTAACAATGTGTATGCAATTTTAATACGAAAGTTCTTGACAGTAAAAGGAGTGGTTGGTAGTACTGCATCTCTGTAGCCGGTAAGTCGGCACGGTGACAATAGATTTGTGATGGCCCCTGCTCCACGCGAAATTGCCTTCCGTGGCAGAAAGCTTTAACCTCTACAAGTATTTACGAGGCTGCACCTCGTTCCAACCGGTCTCATGGTCATCACTCCAACTTTCTAAATGTCTGTTGCGACTTATCAAAGCCCCCAATCGCAAGATGCAAGCCTCGCACCGGACAACAACCCTTGCAGGCGATTTCGAAATCTGAAATTGCAACGTCTGCTTTTATCGTCTCCATCTATGAACATCGCTTCCTTTGACTGCTAATTATGGTCATGCATATTCGATAAGCTTACGAAAGTCTATCTATTGTTACTGGTGATTTTTCTCTTGTTTCTACATCCATTATTACATGTGGAAATCGGTTGTTGCAGTCATCAAACATGCTGGGAAGACGCCCATGTGCATCCTAGAAAACCTGCATTTGCAACAGAGCTCTGGGAAACTTTGGTTTCCTTTATAGCGACCTTTATCTACCCTGCCTTTGCACTGGCTAGATGGAGAATTTATTGCATTGATCCCACAATAGTTGTTAACACGAATCCGAAGGGACCGAAAAGTCAAGGAGGCGCGGGCTCCATCACAACCACCGTTAGGGCAAATGCCCTTCTCTTAAGAGGAAGAAAAAAAAATACATCACCAAATATAGGTATGCAGCAGACAAAATATTATTTAGCTATGCTAACCATTCTTGAGTTGTTAATCTCTCCCTTTCTCTGTATCTCCCTTCCCTTTGTATCCCTTTCCTGCCTCTCTCCCCTTTCGCTCTTTCTCTCGCTTTTCATTATATCTTCTCTCTCTCCTTCTATCTCTCTATTGGCTTCTCTCAAACTCTCTCCCCTTCTCCCCGTGTACGCCAAGCGACGTTTTGAAAATAATTTATCTTCTATAATGTCTGCAATGTGATGGGGGCTCAGTGTTTTCCTGGTAAACGGTTTGTATACATGAACGATGGTAAACTCATTAATTTCCTAAATATCCATTAAATTGAAATGTTGTGAATTATAAAAACATTATATTTATAAACCCTTGTTATTAATATTGTGATCTTTGGTACAGCGAGCGACTGTTTGTACGTTGCCAAAAATAATAATGACGGTAAAACACAAAAGAAAGGACTCGAGAACCTTCGATTCTCGCTGACTCATAAGTTAAATCTCACTGTCAGTAGTGTCCGACATTTTAGCGTTTTCTAAATTCGCGCTAGTTGCGTTTCGAGAATTAATCGATATTGCCTTTTGCCATCGCTGCATGGGAAATCTCTGATTGATAAAATACCTGTCTTTTAAACAAAATTGAACTGTCCGATTGGATAAGGACCAGTCCTTTAAGAAAGCCAGCATAAAATGGCCCAGCATAAAATAATTAATAGCACAATTATAAAAGTGAACTAAGAAGTCTCTGATTTAGTATAACGATACGTTGTAATCAGAAGATAATGACGTAAAAGTATAATTTTATAATTTATTTAGTAATAGATATGGTCAGTCACACTGAGAAAGCTAAACAAAGAAGCTGCGATATCTTGAAACAAAAGAATGGTTCTGCAAAATTATCTGGAAGTCCAAATGTGATTCATTGAAATTCAACATAATATCAAATTTGGTAGGCCATAAGCAGAATGACGCCATATGAATGAAATGGTCTTAGTGATTGTGTTGTTCCCTCTTTATAAAACCAATAAAATTTCATGGGCCTCATCACATACTGTAGATTTCTTAGCCTTTATTCACGAAAACAGAAATGTTTACTAACATTGGAGCAAAACGAGTTCTCTTGGTTTTTCCTTCGTTTGTTTTCTTGTTTCTTCAGTGCAATCTCTGTGTCTCTTTGCAATCCTCGCTGTTCCAGTTTCTTTTAAGATCGTATAGTTAGCCTTTTATAGCTTCCCCGATCGCTTGGAAAATTCTGGAAGTTACCACGGCAGAGAAAACATACGTTTTTGAATTACTTGTTTTTCGAAAGAAACATCTGAATGCCGCTTCTGTATTTTTGTGAAAAGAGAAGGAAAGAAAAATGACTGTCGTTAGGCGACAATGTGCACCGTTTGGTAATCCCACCACCAGGAAACGAAGTGTTTCCGCCTGTGCCAAGCTATTAAAGTTGCCAAGTTGCGCGGAGTGACCCCGTGTGACTTCGCTTACATAATGCAAGTTGGTCAGTAAGAGGATGACCCTTCTGCACTTTCTCCCGTAGTATGTACCTGTTTAACCCGTTACTTTGTGAATATGATGATATTGCCTCACGTAACGCTTCTCATATGCACACGCGTGCTGCATCTTGATGATTTACGGCCCAGCCTTTCAGCGTACCTATACAATATTTGAGAGAGAAAGTTATGCATCTTCTGCATTGCAATCCCTCCAAGGCCTTCCTCGTTATTTTCTCATTTTTATGCTGAACAAAGCTTCAGTCACTAATGGATCTGCCTTGTGCAACATACACGGTTGTTAACAATTCATAACTCTTTTGAAACGCTAGTAATTACTTTGCAAAAGCAATAAATCAAAGGAAAAAATTAAAATTGCTTTACTGTTAACAGACTATGCAATTTAGTCATTCATTAGTTGTTTGCTTTCTCTGTCAATTGTCATACAGAGAATAGTTATTGTGATCAGCTGGAAATTTTAATATCGAGATTTCAGCAAAAATGCATAGATTCCCTAATCCCAAAAGAATACATACAGTAAGCAGATGAAGTATTGTATTATACCCAAAAGTTCGATGTCAAAATTTCACCAGAAGCAACTGTTTGTGTGTGTTTCTCAGTCTGTGGGCAGCATAACTGAAAAATGAAAAGTTGCTTAAAAACCAAAATTGATATTTAAGTTTAACATCTTTCAAGGATGCGACACGAAGATTTTGAAGAAAATTGCTCCACCGTAAGCTACCCTTTACATAGAAAATGTTTCGAAAAATTTTGATTTCCTTAAAAATGGCGAATAATTTTGATTAAAATGTCATACGTTTAAGATATTTTTATTACACATGAAATGTATATTATGAATTTTCAGGATGTAGCCCATGTTGTGCTGTTTAATCTGGATGACTTTGGCATAACTGGTAAACCATAAGAGAGACCAAATCTTACTATAAAAAAAAATTAGATCTTGCTAAAACACAGAATCTATGTGCAAATAATTGTTTTGGTAGAGTGAACCATTTGGAGATATTCTTTGTTATTTGTGTGAGTTTTGGAAAACAAACTGTCGTCAAATGGAACATGTTCATTTTTTATATGTTGATGATGATGATTACGATGGTATAATAATAATAATAATAATAATAATAATAATAATAATAATAATAATAATAATAATAATAATAATAATAATAATAATAATAATAATAATAATAATAATAATAATAATAATAATAATAATAATAATAATAATAATAATAATAATAATAATAATAATAATAATAATAATAATAATAATAATAATAATAATAATAATAATAATAATAATAATAATAATAATAATAATAATAATAATAATAATAATAATAATAATAATAATAATAATAATAATAATAATAAATCGCTGTGAATAGCAGTGATATAGTATTCTGTGTTGAGTCGCTGTGGTGGGGGGGGGGTTACTGCTTTTGAGTAAAGCCTTTGAAGCGGGTATAGGGCTCAGGAACCCTCTGTAGATGCCGTAACATTTTTCTTACCTACATTTTCTTTCAATCCCTCACTTCATTTCGCGTGGCTGCTTTTGGCACATCAGAAACTTCTCCTTCAATCTCGCAGCAAATGTTTTCTCTTGAATTTAATTTTCCCAATCGATTGGAAAATCAGAAGGGAGGAGCTGCTGGTTGCAATTTCAAAACAAGCGCCTAGCACACCTCTCTCTCTCTCTCTCCTCTCCTGTCTATTACGGAGGTCTCTTCTCCCTCCCTCGCACAACTTCCCTTTTCTTTTCCTACTTAAACTAACTCCTTAAAGTTGGTTCTTTCTCCCCAACTGAAGAAGAAGTGCTTAGTTTCACAAACTTTGGCAAGTTAACTTCCCGGGAGTTCCTCTTTTTCCTGGTCAAACACATGACCAGCAGGAAGAGTTTAGCCATGAAAGTGGTCTTTACTAACGTCAATTTTCAGCTCTGCAGACTTTGATGCAGCTTCTCTATCTCTCTTTTATTAAGGACAGAAGACAGTTTTTTCTTCTTGTCTGTGTACTGGATTGGAAAGCCTAACTTGCAACTTAAAGAGTCACTCTGGACGTAGCACATTTACTGGTGCCAGCGATACAGAAAAGTTTCCATTGTCATGGGCATGTCGCGACATCGTCTGTAACACTGACAGAAACACGGCTGAGGTGAAGAATGACGTCAATACAACCAACGGGTGTCTGGGTATTTAAAAATGTGTACAACTTAGAAGGTTAAACCCCTTTTACGCAGTGGTACCGTAGCTATTTACCAGTTTAGGGATTTTCTTCCGCCAGGACACCTTGTCCGAGGTGTACTTAGCCTCGTGGAGGGGACAGTTGACAATCTACTTTTACTTTTTATTTAAAATTAATTTGTATTGCTTATATACTTTCTATACTAGTAACTAGAGGAAGTTGATATTGTATTCCACCCAAAATGTCGATGTCGAGATTTCACCGGAAATATGTTTTGAGACCCCCTTAAAAAAAAAAAAAAAAAAAAAAAAAAAAAAAACATTTTAGAAAAAGGTCCATGTGTGTGTTTGTCTGTGGACAGCATAACTCAAAAAACGAAAAGTCGGTTAAAAACCAAAGTTGGTATTTAAGTTTAATGTCTTTCGAGGATACTACATGAAGATTTTGAAGAAAATAGCCCCAGCCTAAACTACCCTTTACATGGAATTTTTTTTTTTTTAATTTTGATTTTGATTTTCTTGAAAATGGCTAACGATTTTGATTAAAATGTCATATGTTTGATGTATTTTGATGACAAATGAAATGTATATCTTGAAGTTTCTGGCTATAGCCCCTGTAGTCGTATTTACTATGGACGACTTTTGCATAACTGGCAAACCGTTAGAGATAGACCAAGTCGTACTATACCAAAAATGCAGATCTTGCTAAAATACATAATTTATGTCTCAATAAATTTTCTTGTAGGTTGAACCATTTCGGAGATATTCCTTGTTATGTGTGTGAGTTTGGGAAAATTTAAAACTTATGTTAAGTATGCAAAGGAACGGAATCTCAAAGCTTTAAAAGAAAATTCTATATCCATATTTATCCGAAAATATAGGTTTTGGACTCACAGAAAAGGGTTTTTAGAGAAGATCCGTTTGTACGCCTGCAGATGAACAGTATACCTCAAGGTTACGACTCGAAGGCTCAAAATATCTCACCCAAGCTACCCTTCACAGGCAAAACAAAATCCACAGCTTTTGCCTTAACGAGTTTTTACAATATATTCGTGATAATTTAAACGCATATTTTGAATTTTTTGGGAAGAGCTTCTGAAGTTCTCTTCAATGTGACAGCTTCAAGCGGTGTGACTTTTGGAACGAAGAGAAAGGCTCAATTCGTGTGACGTCAGGTAGAACCGTGTAACACCATGTTGCCTAGATAACCGGCGCTGTGAGCACGGAACTGGAGGGTTCAGTCAGGTGTAGCGCTTTCGACGACAATAACATGGCCAGTACAAGCCAAACGGAGGAGCCAGTGTTTCTTTTATGTTGAAATTAGCTGTCTAAATCTACAAACTTCACAGGCATGAAAAATTAAACAGAAATTGTTGGAAAATCTCCACGTAATTTTGCCCTGTATCGCTCTAATTTGTAGAGAAAGTGACATGTTCTGATTTATATACTTTATAACATGACTGTCCTTCACGTAAACTAGAATTGTATTGTTATATATTTTCTCATAGAATAGAACAGATATGTAATTGTTTATAATTGGTGACCAATTATATAATTAAAACAGACAATATTAATATTACAACATTCAAGACATTAGTTGTGTTATTAACACTAGATATGTTTCCTACATTCCTGCATTCCGCATGCCTCAAACTGTTTCCTCAGAGCGCGATAATGTAGTGTTCCTTGTACGCATGTTCAGTTGACGTCACACCGACACTACCTGTCCTCCCCTGGTATAGGTTTTAGAGCGACACTGTACTACCTTCCCTCCATCCTTCCTTCGCTTCTTCCCTCCCTCCTTCCGTCCTCTCTCCCTCCTTCCTTCCCTCGCTCCCTAAATGCCACAATTATTGCGTTATCAACAATTACGATTGCGTTGCTCACAGTCCTGCCAATACATGGTGCGGTGTTTTCTCCTTAAGATAAAAAAAAAGAGGTCGTTGTGTTATAAAAGTTGAGAGACAGCGCTCTAGAACCCTTTTAGAGTGCATCTGCACCCCGTTCATGTGCCACGAAACCTAGATGCACACCTGAAATATGAGAAACGAAAGCAACGAAAGGGGAATGCTGAAAAGTCATGTGGATGAGAAACCATTCCAGCATTCGTCTACTGAGCAGGGAACACCACGAATAACCCAAGGTTGACTGGAATCGAATCCGGGACCTCCCAAATGCGAGCCTCAGCAGTGGCTGTTAATGAACCGTGCATGCATTGTTATAGATAGAAGGTAGTCTAACAAGTATCGTTGGCAGAAATTAGACAATACTCGCGCCCTTGCGAGTAGGGACGAGTATTAAAAACACAATTGCATCTGGAGGAAGGGCCGTCTACCTTGTCTCCCCGACAAACTAGCACAATACACACGCATTGCGACCGCTTTTACTGCATCTTGATTTACGCAGCCTGCTTTTAAACTACCACTGCTACGGAGCTAAATTTTACTCCTAGTTAAGTCTCAAGATGTTATCATCTTCCAAGTTTGTTCTCCTCCCCCTCCTTTTATCTCTCCCCTTGTATTCCCTGACCCACGCGGCAGCCTCAATCTTTCCTTCTCTTCAGGGGCGGTTCCTGATCACCTTGGTGACTTAAGTTTTACTTTCTCTGTCCCGTACTTTGAGACAGTTACTTTTCTAAGCCTTCACAAATCAACGTGAAACATAAAGGCTTAGGAAACTGATGGTGTTATGTTTTGACTCGATAAATATCAACGGGTGGCATATTAACATTAATTTAAAACAGCCAAAACTTGAGAGTGAGAAAGTATAGCATAAGAAACTAAAATTCGGTATCGAGATAACATTGAAAATGTTAAATAGTTCAAAAAGATAGAAGGCGAACATTCTCAGGAAATTGTCCCAGCGAAAACAACCATTCCGTGCATAAAGTTCATTATTCTTATTTTTCCAAAGTAACTAAGAATATCATTAATTAAAATATATTCTTTACTTTCTCTACTGGTAAGTAGAGGAAGTATTGTATTCCACCCAAAAATTCGATGTCGAGATTTCACCGCAAATATATGTTTTGAGACCCCCTGAATCCAAAAAGACCATTTTTAGAAAAAGGTACGTGTGTGTGTGTGTGTGTGTGTGTGTGTGTGTCTGTGTGTGTGTGTGTGTGTGTGTGTGTGTGTGTGTGTGTGTGTGTGTGTGTGTGTGTGTGTGTGTCAGTCTGTCAGTCTGTGTGTCTTTCAGTAGATATTTACACTTAATGTCTTGCAATGATGCGACACGAAGATTTTGAAGAAAATAGCCCCACCCTAAAACTACCCTCTACATTGCAAATTTTTCGAAAATTTTCATTTTCTTGAAAATGGCTCTAACGATTTTGATTAAAATGTCATATTTGTATGACAAATGAAATCCATATTTTGAATTTTCTGGCTATAGTCTATGTAGTCCTGTTTAGTCTGGATGACTTTTGAATAACTCATAAACCGTAAGAGATAGACAAATTCTTAATATACAAAAATGTAGATCTTGCTAAAACACACAATTTATGTATGAATACATTTTTTGTAGAATGAATTATTTTGGAGATTTGTTATTTGGATTGATTTGTTATTTATGGCACATTCGGAAAACTCGAAACTTTCGAGAAATGGAACATCGTTCTTAATTTTCTAATATATGTTAAGCGTGCAAAGAGAATGGGATTTCAAAGCTTTAAAAGATTTCACTGTCGCACAAAGCCTACTGTATTCTAATATTCTCCTTGCACCTACAAGGAAATACGCATTAAGATAATTTGTACAAATGTTTATCTCAACTAACACGAAGAAGATATAAGAATAAGAGTTTGTAGGAATGGGTAGTACAAGAGTAGAGAAATTCATGTGAGTGCAACACATCAGATTTTATGAGATATTGTGCTGGTGAATAATGTGTGCTTATTACATCTTCTATTTCCTTTTTTACTTTCTAAACTATATTTAGTAAAGTAGTGGAAGCCTTGTGTTCCACTAGAAAATTCCAGGTCGAGATTTCATCGGAAATATGTTTCAAGGATCTCTGAATCCAGGGAAAAAAATTAGAAAAAGGTCCGTGTGTGTGTGTGTGTGTGTGTGTGTGTGTGTGTGTGTGTGTGTGTGTGTGTGTGTGTGTGTGTGTGTGTGTGTGTGTGTGTGTGTGTGTGTGTGTGTCTGTGTCCGTCTGTTAACAGCATAACTCGAGGACGAAAAATTGTTTAAAAGTCACATTCAAGGATCCAACATGAATATTTTTACATAGAAAATTCTCCGAAATTTTTTCTTTTCTCGAAAATGGCTCTAATGATATTGATTAAAATGCCATATATTTAAGATATCATTATAGCAAATGAAATAAATGCTTTGAATTATTATTATTATTATTATTATTATTATTATTATTATTATTATTATTATTATTATTATTATTATTATTATTATTATTATTATTATTATTATTATGATGATGATGATGATGATGATTATGATTATTATTATTATTATTATTATTATTATTATTATTATTATTATTATTATTATTATTATTATTATTATTATTATTATTATTATTATTATTATTATTATTATTATTATTATTATTATTATTATCGTTATCGTTATCGTTATCGTTATCGTTATCGGTATCGGTATCGTTATCGTTATCACCATCACCATCACCATCAGTATCACCATCACCATCACCATCACCATCACCATCACCATCAGTATCACCATCACCATCACCATCACCATCACCATCAGCATCACCATCACCATCACCATCACCATCACCATCAGCATCACCATCACCATCACCATCACCATCACCATCACCATCACCATCACCATCACCATCACCATCACCATCACCATCACCATCACCATCACCATCACCATCAGCATCAGCATCAGCATCAGCATCACCATCACCAACAGTATCACCATCACCATCACCATCACCATCACCATCAGCATCACCATCACCATCAGCATCACCATCACCATCACCATCACCATCAGTATCACCATCACCATCACCATCAGCATCAGCATCACCATCACCATCACCATCACCACCACCACCATCACCATCACCATCACCATCACCATCACCATCACCATCACCATCAGCATCAGCATCAGCATCACCATCACCATCACCATCACCATCACCATCACCATCAGCAGCACCAGCACCAGCACCATCACCATCACCATCACCATCACCATCAGCATCAGCATCAGCATCACCATCACCATCATCATCATCATCATCATCATCATCATCATTATTATTATTATTATTATTATTATTATTATTATTATTATTATTATTATTATTATTATTATTATTATTATTATTATTATTATTATTATTATTATTATCTTTTTCATAACTTGAGCCGTTTCATAACTTACAGAACAGAATTTCAGAGCCTTCATATAGCGACCAGCTTTAAAAGATTTGACTGTCACTCAAAGCTTACTGTATTCCCATATTCTCCTTGCACCTAGCAAAAACAAAATTTCTGCAAATGTTTATCTCGATTAAAATGAAGAAGATATAGCAATAATAGTTTGTGAGAATGGTTAGTACAAGAGTAGAGAAAGTCATGTGACTTTTTTCTCTCTATTTCTTTTACTTCACTTTAACTACGTATTCATACTGAGACGGATCTGTTAGGAGTTACTCGTTGAACGGTCAGTCAACGGTTGACTGTCAGTTGAACGGTTAGTCTTTAAGGTGTCATAGTATTGCTTCAGTGCAGGGCAACTGCACTTTTTTTTTTTTTTTTTTTTTTTTTTAAATTAACGTCCTCCAATATTGTGTCATATCGTTCGAATGAATGAAATGAAATGGGTTAAATGATGCTCAAATGAGCCTGAGGTCCATTGAGCTTTAAGTTACCCGACATTCGTCTTCTCAGGGTAGGCAAAAACTCGGAAAAAAACCTTGCCCTGATAACTTACCCTAAGCGATATTCGAACTCACGACCTCTTGAACGTGAGGCAGACACGCTAACCATCACGCTACCGAGGTGGGCAGCAACTTTACTTCCACCTCTATTACGGCAGATGGCATTAGGGTGCCATTCAGTCATTTGCTTAGATTATCCTGAATAGATGGCACAGCATTCACTATTACAATTTATTTTTGATTTATACTATCGTTTTAGACTTAAAGTGGAAGTTTGGGTTGTGATATTAAATATCCAATCTAGTATTTACCTTGGCTACTGAGGGAAAGCACGAAAACTCCAGTCAGAGTGGTCGGCCTACGGGATTTGAACCCGGGACCTCCCGAATGCGAGCCACAAACGTTACCGCGGGGTTATGTCACTCGATGAATGTGTTTTGGACTGCTGTTAGCGTAAATTCCGGTCTGATCCATTGGTTGTCGCAATCTTATTTCAAGAAAGCCAAATTTATCATCTTATATAACATATATTTTGTTGCTTACATATATACCGCGCAGCTTGGAAACGACTCTTAACGATTTCGATGACATTTTTTGTATTCGGAAAGGGTTTTGCATATTAATTTTATCTATATGGGTGCCATTCCTGAACAAAACGCAATTTTAGGCGTAACAGTCACAATTACTCTAAACCTTATATTAGCCATAATTTCTCTGTTTTCTTTCTGTCTCATACATTTGTGCAAAAATAACCTAATATTATTCCATATTACTTCAATAGTCACACGGTAGTCATTGACCAAAAAGTAGAGGTAGAGTGTGTACAGAGGGGATTATTTTTCTAGTTTCCTTTATTTAACTATTTGCCTCGTGCCGGTACATGTGATCCACCTTACAGGCTACAATTTGCAGTAATTACAATTCGCAGAATTTTCTGTCCCGCTCTTCATTTGGCAATAATGGAGCAGTGCTGTAGGGATCCTGGCTCTAGGCATGCGGAATATGTGGTCATTCCAATTGTTCTGATATTGTTTTATGAAGTCTAACATAGGTTGAACCTGAAGTTCCTTCAATATATCTTCATTACGGATGTGGACCTATTTGGTGTATCCTGCAGTGAATCGTATCTCGTCGTTCATCTGTTCTTCTCACTTCTATAGCAAAGAGAGGATCGTGCCAGTTTTATCCTTAAAGAATAAAATTACACTCATTTGAGATCTCGTAATAGAAATACTAAATCCTGCCTATCTATACTCTCCCTGTCAGTTAACTAGAGAAGACGCTAGAAGAAGTACCTATTCTATTTCATCCAAAGATTTGGATATATTCGGCAGAAATGCACGTTATGAGGATCAGCTTTAAAAAAAACCGAAAGTACCTTAATTTGTTAAAGAAAAGGCTTGCTTAAGAAAGCAGGAGTGATTTGGAGGTACAATTTACCCGTTGCAAATAGACCTTTATGTATTCAATTTTCTAAAAAATTACTAAGTACTTTGGTTAAAATACCCCATATTTAAGATATTTGCACGGTTAATAGCGTGTAAATGTCGACTTTATATGAATTGGTTGTGGAGGCTCATCATTATGTATACATTTTGGATAATTTGTATAACTGGTAAACCATTGTTTTTAATTTTTACCAGGGCTTGAATGTCATATGGGATCTATTTACGCGATTCTTATTTTTTCCGCATGGGTTCGTTGGTAGCAAAACATCTAAACATTGTGGTTCATTTTTTTTCTCTGCATACAACCAAGTTCACGTTACTTAGTTTGAGATTATTTCTAGTAAAACGTTAGAACATTTAATGTTAACTAAGAACCATAAATATAAGTTTTATAATTATGAATATCATAAGAAATATGAGGTTATATGAAGTTATAACGAGTAGGAAAGGTCATGGAGATGTGACACTTTTACGAAAGGGGCGTTTAACCATCTCCGAGGTATTTGGCATCTAAAGTATCTAAAGTAATAATATGCACAAAATTTCAAGGTCATATGTCAAGCCATTTTAGATTATTAATATATCTATTAATAGTAAATCATATGAAATGACCCTTGAACCGTACAGTTTATCGTATTTCTCCTAAATTTTTAATTTGAGCTCACATACAAATATAAAGGAATTGTCATACCAAAATTCTTAGATTTAATTAGTTTAAGAAAAAAAAATATTTTGTAGCTATACAATTTCTCAAAATTTTCAATTTTTTCAGTATGAGTTATGAAAAAGATTTAATTTCGGCTCAAATGTTTAATATTTTTTAATTAGGGCACAATAAATTTTAATACTGAAGGTCTCCTGCATTACAGAACACTGACAGCATTTCTTTGTTTCGAAGTAAAACATGTATCAGATCATGGTATTTCATTTCGATATATCAAATTAATTTCAGCACAGCCCACTCGCAACCATTATGAAGCAAAATTCCCTGCAAGAGAGCAAAATCAAAGCCTGAAAACGAAAAAGGTGTTTCAAAGCTGTAGCGATGAAGTTTAGCGAGGATCGTTCACCTGCACTGGGACATGGAAATGCCCTCCTGGAGCTTTAAAAATGGTTGACATTGAGAAAACTAAAGTGTGTCGTTGAATTACAAAGTATCAGCATATTAAAAAATGCAAAAAGTAAAAATCAAAATTTTCGGCACTGCCTTAAATGTTAATCATAATTTCAAGGTTTGAGTAACACAATTTGAAAAGCGACCAACGCCCTCAAGCCATTGTTTTAAGCAGTGTCAAGTAACTCCAATAATTATTATGCCAATTTGCTTATAAATAACTATTCCTCCATTAAAAGTGTTACAAAAATTTGCGAAAACCTTACATAGCTAAGGAAAAGTGTATTTAAATTTAAGCTTAGTCGAGATTAAATATTAAAAATCGCCGTTGAAACCTACGCATTAATCAAAGATAGTAGCATATACATAATTAAAGTTCATGTTTGCAAAAAATGTTAAAATATAAGCATGGTAATTTGATAATTTTGTATCTGCAACTTTATTCATGTCACATACCGCTTTTTAACCCCACATTGTTTATTCGCTTACTGCGTTTACATAGGTAACTGTAATGAACATTTACCTAAAAGTTATTTCAAATAAAGCAACGAAGCTTAATTACATGCAATAAGCGGAAACATGATTTACATATTTATATCATAAAGGTAGTATTTCTCAGTAAGCCCTCTACAATAATTAATTTCTTTATAAGTCCTCTGTATCTACAATATTTAATATAGGAAGCATAGACAGGCTCCTGTAATAATTTGTTACATGGTTGGCCTATGTTGACTTTCTCTTGTCTTCTTGCAATTAATGTAGGAAAGAAGTGTTTTAAATTGACTTTTGTCTTTAAATACGAATAAGTATATTTATAAGTGTGATTATCGACGAATTAAGTGATATTTGTGAAGTTTGAACTGCATTATGAGCGTTCTGCATAGTATTTGAACATTAATCGGAAGGATTGATCAGATGTAAATTGATTTGTATAACAACGACGAATCCGCCATAATTTAGCGGATTATTTAGCGACGTGAAAAGTGTGAACATTACTGTCTGAGAAGTGTTTATTAATATCAATAAAGAGTAATCAAAGCAACTTCTAACTTTATATAAAGGTATCCGTACCGCGCCAGGAATAGATGAAATTTAAGAAGATTTTAGACACTCATATTAAGGTAAAGGCGGAATAGTAAACTTTCATACATAGACCGCCAAATGACGTGTTTACACATTGGAAGACTGAATGATTTAACAACATAATTTAAAGTTCAAAGAACCCTTAAGTTAGACAGAACTGATTCCACAAAGCCATGTATTTATTGAGACCTGTATATTAGCCACATTGTTTCTTTTTTGCTTCCCTAGTTACATAAAATTATACATAATTCAATTACAACAAAGTAGACTTCACAGATATTTCAAGGAGATTACATTGTTCTTATTGGGATTTTATCCCCTCTGGGAGGTCTGGCACGGGGTGCACTCAGCCTCGTTAGGTCCCGGGAGGACCAATTGAGAAGCTACTTGATGAAGAAGTAGCGGCCCCAGGTCTAGAAAACCGCATAACTGGCCGGGAGGGCTCGGGGCGCTGACCACGTCCCACCTTCCAGTACTGCACCTCACCAATGACGCCTGTAGTGGGCAGAGGTGGGGGACGCAGCGGCTGGGCGGTAGGCCTTGGCCCTTCGTGGGCTGTCGCGCCGGGTTTACATTTTACATTGTTCTTATTAGTTCCAAAGCCACTTTTGACAACATAAAAAGAAGCAAGAAGTTTTCTTTGCAAACTCGTGGCTTGGAATGGCAAATTACGTCTATGAAACAAGCTTTGGAATATATCTGATTTTTGCTTTTTATTTACGGCATTTACAATCACAAACACACACTAGTGTGCATATCTTTCACTATAGTGATTTTCTTTTATGTCCAGAAGTAAAATGTTCAAGTAATGGTGCATATTGTTAGGTGGAATACAATACTTACTCTAATTATAAGGTTATGTTTAGGTGGATATATACAAAAGTATAAAAAACACTTAACTGTGCAAAGAAAGATTTGGAATGTTCAATCGGTAACTTTTCAATCATTGTCGTAAAGATTTAGATATTAGAGTTCACAGAGACATTGCCTTAATAAAGCGACAAATTAATGTATTTGTGATGTCAATGTTTCACCAACATCTAAATTCGAAGTGAGGTTTCACCAGCCGCCACTGTCTCCCCTTGTATTATCTCCCTGTCTCTCTGAATCACTGTGAGGGAGGAAAGAAAATTGGGGTAGGTGAGGATGATAAGATGGTCCTCAGCGTTCAGAATCCTCATTCCAGTGGCGTACGTACGTACGTGACGGTTTAAGCAGGCGGAAAAGTACGCAACTACGCTGAGAATTCGTAACGTGCTCTGTTTTTTCCAATAGAAACACCAGTATCGAACGAATTAGGATTGATTTGTCCGCATTAAGGACACGAATGTACTCAAATACCTGCATTCTATACTTTTAAAGACAGAAACATTACAGTTTATGAATTATTTGTAATATTACAGAGTCAAGTGGCGCTCCAGTAACGTTCGCGATACAAAATCCAAGAATTACACGCATTTCGATCTTCCCTTGTTATAACAGAAAACCAGTTTACAATCCGAAAGAACTTTTACTTTGCTCTTAACACTAACAAGTAACCCTTTTTTTCTGGAAAAATACATTGATTATTGAAAAAACAATTGTTAAAAACATAGTTGTCAAATTGAAATGCAGTGCTATTTTATTGTTAATGTGAACTATGTTGCTTTTAGCGAAATATGGGATACAGTTGGCGACTCTGAATGATAATTTGTACAAAACAAAAGAATGACTAGATGATAATTTAAGGTCTCTATGTATGAAATAGACTGTAGATATGACTTCCTCTCTTGGATGGTGACATCGTTGTTACTTAATACTGAAATATTTACATTTATACATTTTCCACACTGCAGAAAGAAATGAAAGAAAGAATACCAAAAGGGAAGAGACGGAATTAATGGTAACATGGAGTGGAAAGGCGGATGGCTTTTAGGAGAAGGATATTATGGGACAATGATGGGAGCAGGAGAGGAAAGTTTAGGATAAACAGTGTAGAAGTAAGCTGGGACATTATGCAGGAAGTTTCATGAGAGGGGTGCCAAGAAAGTGTGGGAAGAATTAGGCAAGTCTAAAGGAATTCCTCGAAATTTGTCTGGATGGGAGAGTAGAAATGTCAGTAAATCTTGTGAGGGAAAACTAACCAGTGTCTGGAATTGGGGCTATATCTTCCATTCTACAGACTCTGCCCTCTTAAACTTAGATCTTATATTCACAGGGAAGCAAATGGAGAGAATGAGACACTTGAAGTTGTCGTAAAAACGTCTCCTTCACAAATGATGGTGTTATTTTTTTTAAAGAAAGGAGGGGTTATGCTCTATATAGACTGCAACTTAATAAGAATCTGTATGACTTTAAAATCTACCCAACAAAACATATGTATAGAGAGCATTAATTAAAAGAAAGTTTTTTTAACAGTTGATTGTGTTAGGAGCTTTTCGATATTGCAAACATTGAGTGCAATAGTAAAAAATCAAAAATGAATCCATTTGTTTTGAAGCTCCAGTTTTTAATCTGACGTTTCATATTCACAGATTTTTATTCACTAATTTTATAAATGTTAATTATATTGTCCACTTCTTTGTAATAAATTGCTCTATAAACTATTTATTACACATTCGTTGTAAATACAAGAGGTACAAAGGGAAGTTAAGCGATAGTCAAAGCTTTAAAGGGTCGAATAGCTTTGAAAATCCTTTGCTATAATTCCAAATAGCGACTTAAAGTTCAAACTAATAAGAACGAATATCTCAGAAAGTAAACCCTCAAAAAATTACTTTAGATAAACTATTTGTTTCAATAAGATACAGATTACTTTTGTAGGAAGCTATGGTCTGTCTCTTAAAGTTTACAGTACGCTTTGAGTCATAGTCAAATGTTTTAAAGCTTTCAAATTTCGTTCTCTTTGCAGTATAAAAATGAGTAACGACCTTTCATTTGGTGAAAGTTTAAAGATTCAAAAACTCACACGAATAACAAGAAGTGTGTCCAAAATGGTTCACTCTTAAAAAAATTGTATATAAATTGTGTGTTTTAGCAAGATATACAGTTTTACTTTCTCTACTGGTAAGTAATGGAAGTATTGTATTCCACCCAAAAATTCGATGTTGAGATTTCACCGCAAATATATGTTTTCAGACCCCCTGAAGCCAAAAAAAGCATTTTTAGAAAAAGGTCCGTGTGTGTGTGTGTCTGCATGTCTGTGGACAGTATAACTTAAAAACGAAAAGTCTGTTAAAAACAAAAGTTGGTATTTAAGTTTAATGTCTTTCAAGGATGCGACACGAAGATTTTGAAGAAAATAGCCCCACCCTAACTACCCTTTACATGGACGATTTTTCGAAAATTTTATTTTCTTGAAAATGACTATTTTGATTAAAATGTCATATGTTTGAGATATGACAAATGAAATGTATATCCCCCTGTAATCGTATTTACTCTGGACGACTTTTGCATAACTGATAAACTGTTAGAGATAGACCAAATCATACTACACAAATAATGTAGACCTTGCTAAAATACACAATTTATGTCTCAATAAATTTTCTTGTAGGGTGAACCATTTCGGAGATATTCCTTGTTATGTATGTGAGTTTCTGAGAACTTAAAACTTTCGTGAAATGGAACATCGTTGTTCATTTTTTGTGCAAAGAGAACGGAATCTTAAAGCTTTAAAAAATTTGACTATCGCACAAAGCCTACTGTATTCTAATATTCCCTTACACCTACAAGGAAATAAAACAATTTCTGTAAATGTTTACCTCAAGTAACACGAAGAAGATATAGGAATAAGGATTTGTAAGAATGATTAGCACAAGAGTAGAGAAATTCATGTGAGTGCAACACATCAGATTTTATTATAGTATAGGCTTCTATTTAAGTATACAGAAGTACCACATGTGTAGTAGAGTTAAATTATAGTATAAATTTATAAGTTATCGTGAGTAAACTAAGTAGAGGCTGTGTTTTTCCGAAAAAAATTGGTAGCTTGTGCAAGTAATGAGTGATTTGGCCTAAGGAATAACGAATCAGATATTTTAGCGAATAATACAAGTACAGAGGCTACTAAAGTTCTAAGAATGAAGTATTTTTGCCAAGCAAGGCCTTCTGAAGTTTAATGGATTATTATAAATAGTATACTCTTCTGTTAAATCTCTTTGGAACTAAACAAAATGAAGTCGGAGTTTTAACAGATGCATGTCAATAAGTAAGGTTATGTAATATGAACTAAAAGTAAATTAAAATTCTACAATACCGCAAGTACTTAGTTTTTAAATTTATTTTTAACTAAATAATCAGTATGCAACTTCGCCGAACAAAATTTGAAGGGGAAATTTATAACGCACAATTACTAAATATGCAATTATTAAAAATAAAAGTTTTGGGGATTTGTTCCTTGTTACAATGGCTTCTGTTGGTGTGCCTGGTAGTATATGTTTCATATTCTCGTACTTTACAGAAGTCTTTAAATTGCTTCCACACATTTTGCCTGTTTCTCTTCGTATTTTCTGGTTTATAATTTTCTAATGTTTTATCTACTTGTTCAAGTGAAGGTTCCGCAAATCGTTGCATAACTGCCACCATTCCTACACAATTTATGTGCACCAAACCTACGATTGTTACTGAATCGATAGTTTGATCAAAGAAGTTATGTGCGAAGATATGTTCAACTGCGAAAGCATGGAAACCGGCAACTGAATTTGTGTTCGCAACACCGACTGTAAGTCGTAAATTGTTATTTATTCATTCATCTAGGAGTTAAAGTAAATATTTCTAACCTTTTGTATATTTTCATTGCAATATATTTGTAAAATGAAAAAGCTTAGTTTTGTTGTGTTACTGTAGTAAGACGCCGATAAAAATTCTTTATACAGACATAAACACGTCCCAAAGGCTCCGGAGAAATTTAAGCCTTTTGTAACAAACTGTTTTCTTGAAGAAACTTGTACTTGTGTTGCAGTTTTTATAAGCGCAACACAAAAAATGTCTGATTTTCAAAACATAGTATTGCATATAATTTGCACAGAGAAAGAATGAAAGTGGAAGATGGTCACAGAAGTATTTGGTATTTGAGTAAACAAACCAACTGAAATATGTGGTAATTTCCAGGTGGTCAACAGAGTGGATCTGCTTGATATATTCTGGTAAATTATATCGAGAAACGTCATAAAAACTTGATGATAAGAAAGTAAGTTGAAATCGGGAGTTCAGAAAGAAATATGAAAGTCTTATACTTTTGTGCTATTTTTCACGAAAGATTAAACACAAAGTCTCTAGTCTAAACATGTATACAGAGCCGCCACTGAAGACGAGGGGTCCCGGAAGCGATATGAGAGAAACGGAACAAGGGAGTAATATTTTCTGTTATTATTTTTGCTCCCCCTTTCTTAGGACGGTAGAGGAATAGTAAACCATGCACAGTAACTTCATTTTTCCCCCTTTCCAAAATCGAGGAAGTTTTTATGACTTAGCCTTCACCCTAAACTAGTCTAGCAGTAAATTTACGTAGAGCGCTAAATTTGTGTCCGGGTGGGTGATAAAGTTACGGCTAGTTTACTTTTAGTGCGGCGATGATAAGCTAAGAAATGGGGGAGCAGGAGTTAATTGGGTATTGACTTCAGCAGATTGGTGGTCCCCTTTAAACTGCTCTTCAAATGCTTCAACCCTTATTCTCTAGAGTCAACGAAGAATCGTTGTCGTTGGAAAACATGACATTTCTTGATTGATTCCGAAGGTTATATTCTTTCTAAGCATTCATACAAGAAAGAAAGTAATACTGAAAAAAACAAAGTACTGTGTCACGATGCAGAAATCAGCTGGAGAATCCGTTGTGAAGAAACCCCTCGATTATTCGAAATGAGTCCTTTTAACTATATTTATTTGTTTGCCTGTTTATTTGTTTTTTATTTACCTACTTATTTATTTATTACTTATTATTTATTTTAGTGTTAAGTACAACACAGTATGGTTCAGGGATATAACACGAAAATTTTCAAGAAAATACTTCCATCCCACACTACCCTCTAGATGAAACATTTTTCAAAAATTTTGATTTTCTCAAAATGGGTCAAACGAATTTAATTAAACTGCTAAATGTTTAAGATATTTTTATGACAAATTAAATACACATCTACGTCCAAATGCATTTTTTTTTCTGTGGAGTGAACCATTTCGGAGATATTCCTTGTTATCTGTTTGAATTTTACAGTGCTTATGCTTTTGTCAAGCGTGAGGTCGTTATTCATTTTTTATCTTTTGGCCTTGCAGAACAGAATTTCAAAGCCATCACATAGTGTCGAGCTTTAAAAGATTTTAATATCGTTTAAGGCCTACTCCATTTCCACGTGCCCCTTGCACCTACAAGAAAATTAGCAATAAGATAATTTCTGCAAGTGTATCATAATTTACATGAAATAAAGGAATAACGGTTTTAGGAATAGTTCGTACAAGAGTAGAGAAAGTCATGTGAGGCTAACACATCAAAATCGCATTCTCCACTGTTTCTCTACGCTGTAATATGAATAGCACTCTTAATTCCTCTACTGTGAGAGGGTTAGTGATGGAAAGGGTAGTAAAACACTTGTTTACTATATATATATACCTTTTTAAAAGATGTGAGAGATAATAAAAAGAAAAATTGGGAGTTAAAAGTAACACTATGGGGCGGTATGTTAGATAGGAGTTATGTGAAAATGGTTTAGGATATTTTTAGGTTACAATTGGTAACTTTACTAGAGAACTTCGCGTGGAAGCAACATTAGGAGTATAGGACATGGATAAGCATCCATTATTTTCTCAGCTTACATGGAGAAGAGTTCAATAAAAATGGACCAGATAAGGAAAATTATATTTCATTCCGAAAATAAATTTAAAAAACGGGAATAAAAGGAAAGAAACAGAAGGGACAGCTTGGTTTCCATTAAATATATGGAAATTCAAGGACATTAAAGGGTTGTTATGGTGGTTAATAAATAATGGACGTAGACAAGAGATGAGTGTGATTTTCTTTGGCACTCTTTGTACAAGATCGTCATACTTCCAATTATCAGGAATGGACTTTAATCAAAATGATATACTTATCAGCCAATAGATATCTGCAAAAGAGATAACTAAAATACAGCGCAGGAAAACATTTCAAAAATGAATATATCAATAATGATAACATTCACATGTCCTTCTCTTCTCACTATATCCCTTCTACAAAGTTTCGTGTTAATTGAGAATACACGCTAAAATTATTGAAGGTTATATATTTTGGCTTAAAAGTTTCAGCCTTTGCAAGAACATGAGAAAGAAACAAATGATGGCAGCACTTAAAAAACGCATAAAGCATATGAAAATTCAAAACAATAACAACGAATACCTAGGAAATAATGTAACAAGTAATTTATTAATTATGTATGCTCAAAAAGAGTTTTTCTTCTGTGTAGTAAGTTTTAGTCTATCCCTTTTGATTTATGAGCTGTACAAAATGATTTAGAACTCATAGAATATTCGTAGAGAATTCAAGACATATTTTACCCAATATCCAAATCGTTAGTCTTTTTTGAGGAAACAAAAAATAAGCAACAATTTTCCATCTAAAGGGTAGCTTGGGCTGGATTTTCATAAAATTCTCGTGCCTCATTGTTACGTCGACATACCTGCCTATGGTCTACTAACAGTTCAAATTTATTCCTTTCTTCCTGGTTTAATGCTTGGAAATTCCTGTGACTTCATTAGAATTACTTTTGTGCTGTAATTTGTTTGGCCCAAATTTGTGATGGGTTCTTCAGCTAAATTTGATGAAATTAGTAGAGATTGGCTACATGAGTTACAAATTTATTTAAATTGCCTCAAGCAGATTTGCCAGCGGTTGGTAAAACTTCGAATAAAGATTTACATTTAGGATATAGGTAACCTTGAGATGCTCTTAGTGTTTAAAAGACCTCCAAGTTCTCCCATTGTTCATAAATTCCCAAAATAAACGTTGCCAGTTAATTAGGGATACTGCGATGTGAAACAAATTTTATTAGGTTTGACACACGAAGAATGAGTGGATCTCAAGGAGGTATTACCATGAGTAAATTTAACTTTGATATTTTTCTGCATATTGAGTTTATCTAATCTTCAGGTATACGTATTTCATCAACTATTAAAGACCCAGCTTATAAATTTCTGTGTATGTGGAAGTAACATAAGCGTAGAAAATCTCTCTGAAATTAACATATTTTAACTTCATAAATTAGAAGTATGTGGATCTTGATAAGTTCGAGATGCGAAAACTTCATAAACACTGTTAAATAAGAAATGTCTAAAATTCCATTACATTTTAAGTTTCCAGTACTCGTTTAAAAATGGACCTTAAGAAATATTATGGCAGAAAATGTATCTACCAAAGTTATAGAAAAGAAAATTGTCATCACTAGAGCCCGGATTTGTATACAAAATGCATAGTGTTTTTGAATAGTCTAAATTATGCATTAGCAGTACTGTTTGTCATTCTCGCCGTTAAGAGGTCACTACTGCAGTTTTAAGATGCATATAATTGCATATATTGGGAAAAACTGATTGTGCATGCATATTTAATAAAATTTAACAGATAATGGCATGTTTTTTATAGTTCTGGACTAAATAAAGACCTTGTTGGTTCACACATTCAATAGTTTCCTTTGTTTTCTTAAAATAACGACTAGTGACTGTAGTCGTGAGAATTCGTTGTGCGATTTAATTGTTTACCCGTGTTACAAGAACCAGATCCAACCTATACCACCACACGGGTAAATCCGTATTTAAACGGATAGGTACCGTGGCCACCTTACCATCCGCCTGGGTTAACCCAGACGACTAGTACTCACTCCTGGACTCCTGGAAGAACCAGATAAAGTCGCATTAGCGGCTAGGTGCTGTGCAAACACGACATCCCGTACAGGAGAACCTGTACGACCTGAACTCGGTCACTGGTCACTGGTAAGAACAGAAATGTTCAAGGGTAAACCATTCTACAAGAGTTACAAAACTCTGCAGTGATTCCCTAGCGTTTTTGTGGCCAGATAATATAAAATACGACAGTGTTCTTTTATTTCTTACAGATGCCGCTCCTTACATTGTAATATTGCATATCGTTTATGAATATTTTACGAGTTCTTAGTGAATATTTGCATGCATATTTTGGCATTTGTTTTTGCATACAAATCCGGGATCTGGTTATCACTTTTGGGACATTTTAAAACTTGATATTCCATCATATGGTAGAATAATTTTAATTTAATTCTTGACAGCACAAAATACAATGCATTGAAATGACCACGAATATCAACAAATACCTGGGCCCATTGATCTAGTGGTGGACGGGCTCTTAAAACTCATTCACTCACTCACTCACCCACTAACCCACTGACTCATACAACCACCCTCCCACCCACTTACCCATCCGCTTACTCCCTTACTCCATAATTACCTGGCTAAACAAGGGAAGCTTAAGCAAAATGTTCCGTTTACCTACTTTTACTTTCTCTACTGCTGAGTAGGGGAAGTATTGTATTCCACCCAAAAATTCTATACCGCGATTTTACCGGAAATATATGTTTTGAGACCCCATGAATCCAAAAAACAAAAGCATTTTTAGAAAAAGGTCCGTGTGTGTCTCAGTCTGTGACTGGACAGCATAACTCAAAAAGGAAAAGTCGGTTAAAAGCCAAAGTTGGTATTTAATTTTAATGTCTTTCAAGGATGCGACAGGAAGATTTTGAAGAAAATAGCCCCACCCTAAACTACCCTTTACATGAAAAATGTTTGGAAAATTTTGATTTTCTTGAAAATGGCTCTAACGATTTTGACTAAAATGTCATGTGTGAGATATTTTGATGACAAATGCAATGTATATCTTGAATTTTCTGGCTATAGTCCATGAAGACGTGGTTACTCTGGAAGACTTCTGAGTAACTCGTAAACCGTAAGAGATGGACAAAATCTTACTATACAAAAAATGTAGATCTCGCTGAAACACACAATTTATGTCTGAATTTCGGAGATATTGCCTTTTATTTGTGTAAGTTTTGTAGAACTTAAGTTTCTGTCAAACGTAACATCGCTATTCAATTTTGTTATATGTTAACTGTGCAAAGAGAAACATTTGACACTGTTCCTGTATTCTCCTCAGGAGGAAACCTGATGGTAAGCACCCAGTCGTCCCTATTTCTAGCGCGGTGTCCTCATGGTTGTCACCATAAAATAATAAATTAATATAAAAATAAGGAGAGACACTTTTGTTGTTTCTCCTACTGTTTCAGGCACGTTGTAACAATTCATTATACCTACACGGTAGCTTTATGCTACTACAAGGCCGCTTCGAGAAATCTCTGGCCGTATCTATAACTCATCGTTTGTTTAAGGTACTCTCGAGCTGGGCATAACTCAATCAAGAACGAGTTACGAGTTATAACTGCATGTAAAATAAATAACAGGCTCCCCTCTGTGTGCAACCATAATTGAAAAATTTCTTTCCCAGTAACGAACCAACTGGCTGGGATAAGTTACCTCCCAGGTAACAGGCCGAACTTCAGACAGAGCACCAATTTAACGGCACATTAAATGGGAAAAACTGCCCTACACTGACATTTTAGTTCTTAGTGCACTCCATCATGTAATGTTAACTATATCATGGAATATTGTTCTGAGGCAATTCAGTACAAAAGAAGTTTATAAGAATAATTTCCAATGCCTTTTAACCTTACTCAATATTCTCGATCCTAAACTTCTTTGTATGCGATCGAGCCACATTTATAATAAACTATTAAATTCGTGAGATAATTACTGGACAAAAGAGTTGTCAATTATATTTTATGAGTGCTCCAAAGCTACTTGAATATACGTATACTGAAGAATTGACAAAAGAAGCTATGTACCTATTGGTAATCATCATCATCATCATCATCATCATCATCTTCTTCTTCTTCTTCTTCTTCTTCTTCTTCTTCTTCACTACATGGCATAGCCAATCAATTGCCTATTGCGCCTTCAAAGTCCTCCAGCCATCGTTCCCTGGGTCTGCCCGCCGATCTTCTACCTTTAGTATGATATTCCATTATTTGTTTAGTAACTCTGATCTCTGGCATTCTTGCAAAATGTTATCTCTACTTTTGTTTGAAATTTTTTAACCTTTCATTTATATTATAAATTCCTAACTCTTCTCTTATACTTTCATTTGTTATTATGCCTCTTTTCGTACATTCCTTCATGCTTCTTAAGAATTTAATTTCTGAAGTTAGTAGAGGTGCAGCCATAACTTTATAAAACTTTAGTTTTGTTTCTTTACGTATTTTGTTTCTAAATATTCTATTAATTATATCACACCCCTCATATTCCTTGTCGTAACCAACACCATTTCCGAAGTACTTAAAATAGCTAGCTCACCAGTTCTGCACAACGGTTATTTACAACTATTTCTGTTCTAATCAGCCATTTCCCCATGAATGTAATTATCTTTGTTTCCATAAAAGAAAATTTCATATTATATTCTTCGCAAATTTCATTAAGTTTAAAAATAGACTTTTGCAGGACAGATTCGCTATTTTGAATAACAACCAATTCATCGGCAAACAGTTGTGCACTTACAATGAAATTTTGAAACCTAGATTTACTAGTTACTTCTATTTCCTCGCGTACATAATTAGTAACAATGCTTGTGAAATGTTACCATTGTTCATCTTGCTAATCAAATAACATAATTTTTGTTTGCTTATACATGTTATCTTAGTTTTATAACTACAGTGAACATTTGATTTTGTTTCTGAATTATCCCTCTTTGATTTTGCTTTCGACATTGCCTGTATACCATGTCTTTTTATGTTCAATATTCAAATCTAATGTTTATGGACACACCTGGACAAAAAATGAGTTATATCTGCAACGCCAAATTCGTCCTAAGTGCTACTAGGCTCAGAGCCTTGTTTACACCATCCGCGATACAGTTGTGTAGCAGTTGACACACGTTCCAAATCTTGATATTACTCCTGTGATAAGGGTCGCAGGTTCGCTTCTCACATGTAGCAACTTTTTTTTCTTCTCTTAAGGATACTGAAACAACGCATAGTGACTAAATATTTAAATATACGTATTTCACACGCGACATTCGGTGAAGTTAATAATATTATGATGCTTCTTTAACGGTTTATTCTACCTGCATATGAAAGCACGTGGTGCGCAGAATGGTGCGCAAACGCATCAAATAGGCACAGTTTTCTGAGAATGAATCGTACCACGGTTGACAATGGTAGAAGTATTATTCGTAGCAGAGAAATTAATAAGGGTTGTGCAAATGCTTTTTACTAAGCGGGATGACTCACGCGGTAACGTCTGTGGCCTGTATTCGGGTTCGATTCCCATGACCTTGGTTTTTTCGGGGGTTTTACCCAGGTCCCTCGTATACCTTACCTCCCTGCATCACTCCCTTCCATTTCATCTCTCTATCCGGTCTTTTCAGGGAGTACGTTCTGCAGGGTCGCCGGTAGTATGCGCTGCGGTGGAGTTTGCACTCTGGAAATACGGTTTTCGGCTGAAAGAAAGCGCTGCGGTCGGTGGGGTTGAAGAACTGCCTGCACCTGTTAGGGACCCACCGTAGTAGTTCCGCCTGTGATGCGTTCTGGCGGCCTGTAGGGTACCTTCATTTTATGACAGACAAGACCAGTGCTTTCTAGATTAAAGCACCAGATTTCAACATAAAAAAACCAAGGAGGAATAGGGATTCCGCAACGCAAATGAGACAGACGTAAGTAAAGAGCGAGTGAGGTTTGCACCGAGGTTAACTTTTCCTAGCCACATTTTGCATCTTGCATCGTCCGTTGCACTGGTTGGTCCAAGTACCCTGAGAGGCACTGTGGTATGTTATTCGGGGCATAAATATTAAGTGTAACAGAGATTAACTTAGGTTTGTTATTTCTCTTGTTTACTAAGTTTAATTACCTGTGTGTTGTTGCGTTGTCTTCCAAGGTGGTGTGTAATTTTATAACTGTTATTTATTGTTGCTTTGCTGCGCTGGGTTTCTTGCATTATTATACCCTCGATAATTAGTAATATAACTTAAGAGCTTGCATTATTCTATGTTCACGTGTTTCCTGACGTCTGGAACTACATTGTTGAGTGCACGTAAAACCCATGGCTCATATGTTTGAGTTATACTGTGTGTGTGTGTGTGTGTGTGTGTGTGTGTGTGTGTGTGTGTGTGTGTGTGTGTGTGTGTGTGTGTGTGTGTGCCAAAAACGTCAAAAACGAAAATTCGGTTAAAAATCAAAGTTAGTATTTAGGTTTAATGTCCTTCAAGGACGCGACACGAAGATTTTGAAGAAAATAGCCCCACCGTAAACTGCCTTTACTTCGAACAGTTTTCGAAAATTTTTATTTTCTTGATAATGGCTCTAACGATTTTGATTAAAATGCCGTATGTTTAAGATATTTGCATGACAAATGAAATGTATATTTTGAACTTTCTGGCTATGTAGTCCTGTTTACTCTGGATGACTTCTGAATAACTCGTAAACCGTAAGAGATAGATAAAATCTTACTGTACAAAAAGTTCAGGTCTCGTTAAAACACACAATTTATGTCTAAATAAATTTTTTGTAGAGTGAACCATTTCGGAGATATTCCTTGTTATTTGTGTTAGTTTCGGAAAACTTAAAAATTTCGTGAAATGGAACATCGTTGTTCATTTTTTTATGTTAAGTGTGTAAAGAGAATGACATCTCAAATCTTTAAAATAGTTGACTATCGCTCAAAGCAACTGTATTCTAATATTCCTCTTGCACCTACAAGGAAATAAGCAATAAGATAAGTTGTACAAATATTTATCTGAACTAAGACGAAAAAGATATAGGAATAAGAGTTTGTAAGAATGTTTTTAAGTTTAATACAACATATGCTTTAAGTTTCTGCTCGTAGTGAGACCAGACAACGAGTAGACAAACTTCGATTTGAGCTAACTAGAATACATATTGCAAAGTTGGCATTACTAATGTAACCATAACCAAGAGCAAATGCAGCGTCAGACAGCACAATATAGCTGCAATAATTTATTGAACTGACTGCTGACTGATTTGCATTTCTGCTGTAGGGCAAGAGCCATTGGACTGACAGCACCTAGATGGCAGAGAAAACAGTAATATTCATCGTCAATACGACCATATATACACCTCTTCTCCACAAACATAAACGTTGTCAGGGAAATGGTAACGGAAATTCAGATGTCCTGTCTCAAAATGGCAACACCGTCTTCTGCACACAACCTAATAAAACCTTTACACGCAGAGCAAAGTGCAGCAGGAGCGACAGTAACCTCTCCTTGCGGGGAACAACACTAAACCCATTTTCTCCCCTTCACACCATACCTTCCTCGCTCATTTCTGATCATCCCTCTGCGTTTCTTGTTATTTTCCTTTATTGTTGCTGGTTTCTACCCCACTAACATTGGTTTTTTCCACCCCGGGGCCAGCGAAGGAAGGGTCGTAGCTGAAATTGGCCATCTCCCGAGCGAGAGATGAAGTCCCAGAAAGCCTCAAAAGGGGGCAGGTATAGTCGCCTTCATCTCATTAGTTCACAAAACAGATCGTCATTTATCACTGTATCTAACCTTCAGTAAGATTCACATCTTGTGACTATCACTGACAGTCGATAGTGAACTCCAAGAAAAAAGAAAGTCATATGTTGCATTCTTTATTAGATTAGTTTATTCATCCATTTATCAGTACAATGCTACTGCATACTGGATATATAATAATAGAATAATAATATTACTCATGCAGCCGTGTAATAACAGGGGCGAGAACATACGAATAGTTTTACAATTACAGTGTCTTCATGAACTCATTCACACTATAAAAACTATCTCTCAATAAGTCCAACTTTCCTTGTAAGACGATCTTCCAGCAAAGGAACCCCTTGTTCTTGTGCACACACTCGATAAATAAGAATGAAGAGAACATCCACGAATTATCTCCATACGAAGCCTTTTTTCAGTATTACTATCGATAATTTTTCTACAAGCACATATATTTTAGCGCTTCCCTTATTCCATTTACAACATAAGACTTCATCGCATACCTTAACTCATTTTCTGTTTTGCGAGCATGAACCGCGAGAAAAATTATCGCAAATATGAAAACCTTGTGTGGTATTTGTTTTGAGTATTAAATAATTAATTTATTTCATACTAGTTAATATTAATAGTGATTTAAAAGTAAATAACTTACAATAACGTCCATACTTAAGATTTATTTTCACAGTTGGCACTACAACTAATCTAGTAGGCTGTGTAAACAACAACAAAAATTATTGTTAATCCAAGCAAATGAGAAATTAGATACATGATGATTACTAATGAATGAATTTGCGTTAGTAGGATATTCATTAAAGATAGTCCTGCTGTATTCAAAATTACAGTTGCTTCGCTACACCTCTTCAATTAAAGTATCAACACTATCACTAGAATATTCGTTAAATCTTTTGTCTCCCATGCTTGAATGGCCTGCTAATGTTTTCTTCTGCACACGTTCAGAAACGCTACAAAAGTAGGTGATAGGCAACCAAAGGTGATAATCTGGCATGAGAGAAACAGTCGAAAATATGCGTTTATACAATATCTGAAAAGCACTTGAGAAAAATGAAAAACATATTTACTTACATACCTATTTTTACATAATAATGTAGTTTTATGTGAACAAAACTTTGTAAATATATTTTTTGGACCTACATCGGTATATTAAACCTTGTTTTAGGTATATACATATTGAGGACAAAAAAAAAAAAAATATTTACCTATAAATCCGGGTTAGTTAAGTTTCATACGACAATTTATGCTCGACCATATACCTCATTTTATAGTTCAAATATTGTAAAATGTTTTACACTCACCAGGGACATTGACCTACATATTGCATCAGTTGATATTAGGAGTTCTGGGCAGGCGCTGAACGATCGATTCGTTTCCAGCACGTCACAGCTGCATGATGAAAATTAAAAACTTGGAATGCTACGTAAACATTGAAAAATAGAAGGCAAATTGAATATATTGGTTTTCAGACGAAACTTTGCTTCATGTATAAGTTATTTATTCTACAATTAATTAATTAATTTGCGGGACTTGCTTAGTGCAATATTCTTGGAAGTTGATGCTGTATTGAGGTTAATTTGTGTCCGACATTTTAGGTTTTCTAATCTCGCACTAGTTCCGTTTCGAGGATTAATCGATATTGCGCTTTGCCATTGCTGCATGGGAATTCTCTGATTGGTGGAACACCTTTTCCATTACATTAAAGGATCGCTATCAGACTGTTATAATTAATAAATTTGGCTATGGTCGAGCATAAAACAGTTTTATTTGACGATATACATAAGAGCCTGAATGTTTTAGCTATTTTTCTTCAGAACTTACGCTCAGATTGCTGGTTATTTTCTTGGCAGTATATTGGTGGCACTGTTAGGGGAATTAAGGAAAAGAATATTTCAGAAGATAGGGACAAGATATGGAGGGAGGGAGAAAGAATTATTACTATCTGTGTCTGTTTATGTTACATTATCACACATATGCCATGTGCACGTCCCACAAATGGTAATGTTTTAGTTATTATGCATAAGGGATAGCTTTTTCTTGTTTTGTCTTCTCCCGCAGTCCACAGAGGGGGGTGAGGTCGCTGAGGGAGAGAGAGGGAGAAAATGTTGTCTCTGCAAACTACTGGAGCAAACCCCTCTGGAAAGAAGGCAATAATAAGTCGCTATTAGCAAGGTCTCGTGTTCAATTTCCAGCTCCCACCTCTTCCTTTATTTGAGATAGCTTTTCATTAGGGATGATGTTGTCATCTTAGTTCAATTTTAGGTGCGTTCGTTATTGTGTCTGCAGTTCCGTTTGTCTCTCACATGAATCGTACGTGCAATAGGCGTATATGTGTATATACTGGGTGTCCCGACAACGCTTAGCATGTTGTGCGGGACGGCAAACTGATCGGTTTTCAAATAGGGAACCCTTTCTGGAAATGCACGGTTTGGACGCTACAGAGCTTCGAAGTTTGATAACGAACGGTTGTGACAATTTGTAAACATTCATTTTGGTATCTTAATAAACAAGTTATGCAACCCTTTAACCATCTGTGTACTGGGATGAACGACCTGAGCATAATAGCATTCCTGCGCATGCGCTAAATTCCTCCATTGAGTCCTTGGTACGCGTCTTACTGCGTTACTTGTGTAGTTTCCAGTACAGTAACGTTTTTTAACAGCAGTGCGACACGTAGCAGAACACAGCCGCTGAAATGGCTGACACGAGCTCCAGCACACTTTGATGTAAATGTGTGGAATCAACGTCGCATATCCAAATCGATGGATTGGTAGAGGTGGACCATTTCCATGGCCAGCAC
This sequence comes from Tenodera sinensis, assembly GCA_030765045.1. Taxonomy (NCBI): domain Eukaryota; kingdom Metazoa; phylum Arthropoda; class Insecta; order Mantodea; family Mantidae; genus Tenodera; species Tenodera sinensis. The sequence goes on from CM060968.1 coordinate 73,598,681, forward strand.
GGTTGGCAGATCTCACACCTCTCGATTATTTTCTGTGGAGTATGGATATGGCACTCCTGTAACGTCAGCGAAGGACCTTATGGCTCAAGTCCATGGAGCGATTGAAAATCTTCAAAGACAACGTATTGGGTCATGTGCATCAGGCACTAACAGAAATTACGAGTATATTACTGCTAAGTTTCTTATAGATATAAGGGGAATATGGGAATACTTAGTCTTTAAGCGATAGTGAGATCTTACAAAGCTGGTCACTATGCGATGGCTTTGAAATTCTGTTATCTTAGTATGGCCAAATATTGAAAATTCAAACCAATAACAAGAGATATCTCGGAAATGGTTTATTCCACAGAAAATTATATCGGCCATAATTTATATTTTAACGACATCTATATTTTTGTGTGGTAATAGTATACCAGTTATGCTAAAGTCACTTCAGAGGTGATTAAAAGAAAATCGGGATATGTATTTCATTTACCATTAAAATATCTTAAACATATGGTATTTTGATCAAAATCGTTATAACCATTTGTGAAAAAAATCGATTTTTTTAAATGTTTCATATAAAGGGTATTTTAGGTGAACGATTTTGTTGAAAACCTTCCTTATCTCATTTTTGGAAGATGCTGAAACTTAAACAGCAAGTTGGGCTTTTAGGCATGCGTACACAGATGTTTTTCTAAAAAGCTTTCAAAATGCACGTTTCCAGGAAACCTCAACATAGAATTTTTGAACGAAATAACAAAGCAATGGAGGAAGTAAAAATAGCATTTCCCAAGGTATCTACAACGTTCTAGAATAACAAGATAATTAACTGTCAGCATTTAGCTTCTCAATACAGAGCTCCGCGTTCGATTCCAGGTTGGAGTTGGGAATTTTTCTAATCTCTATCCCCCGCAGAATGTGGAAGTAGAAATGCAATAATTTAGTTAAATCTACTAGTTCTCGTTGATTGTGCAACTTTGTAATTGGCTTCGTGTATATTCTTTTTATAGATATTTTTATTATGGTAATGAGTATTAATTATATAATTTATTTAACCGGGGATTTATGAGAGGTCTATTTTACAAGCCAATCAGTGCAGTGGCAAATCTTCTAATTTATTGCAAAATATAATAAGCTGTTATAATTGCAATAATTAATTATTAGGTCATGAACATTCAAGTTCTGTAGGTTGTTAAATTTGTCGGTCAAGCAATCTTCTGAGTTATTAAAGTTATATAACTTGATGTTTCATTTAATTGTTTGGTAATTACTCAATATTTTAACTGAACTATTCAATTCTTCCTGAATAGAAATCTTTTCTCTATGGTAAACAATTGTAGAATCGTAATATTTTAGTAGATATTCATCAGCATTGCAATTATACTACCCGTCGTTATGATTTCAACTTCAAAGACCGAAGTTTTATATGTTTAAATTCAAAATTACGTAGTTTCGAAAATATTTTAAGTTTCATAATTACAATTGAATGTTATATGTCTTTATTTAAGGTATTAAATAGCTGTAACTGAAGAAAATTGCTTACATTGGCTATTATACACCCATTTCACATAATATAAGCCATTTATAAACTATATTCCATAAAATGAAACCTTTCCAGTAACGAAAGACAAATAATATGTATTTTCTATAAGTTAAAACCTCCTTCTCTTTCTCTGGAGTAGGAGTTTTAAAAACTGCTACATTGTGGAAGCGAATGTGAGAGTATTTAATGCCAAAAACGATAAAAATTAACCTTAAACATTCACAATTCAGCGAACAATAACACTATCAGTTGTTTCTTAAGTCAAAGCCTCCAATATGAACCAAACATATTAAAGGGTGCTACATAAATGAAATAATAAATAAGCACAAATTTTTTGCTGACTACAAATTGCATACTCTGTACGAGGAATACGAGCTCCGTGCGCGACAAAGATAGCTAATTTAGTAATATATGTTGTTGTTGGTCCATTGTTTTACAGAAGTGATTGTTTGAAAGGCGTTGTACGTGAAGTACCTACAAGCAATTTGCGGAGCAATGGGATATTTGCGGGTGATGTGGTAGTTCCTCATTAAAAGACTGCTGGGTAAGTATTACAACAATGCGTTGTTCCGGAAAGGAATACACTTCGTTATGCCTCACTATGTTATTACCGTCATTACCTCCTTCTGAAATTGATATTTAAACTAATATTCATTTGGGCTGGGTGGTACTAGCGCTCGTAAATACGTACTTGTTAAAAGTTTAAAAATCCAAAGCTAACGACCGTGACAGAGAAGTTAATGGAACTCTGCAATTACTGGACAGAAGATGGGTCTTGGGTCAGTAGCGAAGTTCATTTCAATCAGCAGCCAAACGGAACAATCTCCCTGTCTAACAACCGTCCAAGTCCAAGTGTGGACCTCCAGGAAACTTGTTGATCGGGCACTTCACTTTGCTCTGCAGGAAAAATGTCCTGTTTTAATTTGTCTAGCACCTACTTAGTAAACACAACACGAGTTGTGGGAATAATATAGTGCTCCCTCACTCTGGATCATCTAAATATGGATTAATTCACCCATTTTACTTTCTCTATTATAGTAAATAGGGGAGTATCGTTTTCGACCCAAAATTTCTATGTCCATATTTCACCGGAAATATACATTTTGAGGCCCGCCTTAGTAAAAAAAGGAATTTTTAAACAAATCTCCTTGTGTGTGTGAGTGTGTGTGTGTGTGTGTGTGTGTGTGTGCGTGTGCCTAAACAGCATAACCCAAGTTTTAAGTTTAACAACTTTCACGGATGCGACACGAAGATCTTGAAGAAAATTCCTCCACCCTAAACTACCGTTTATATTGAAAAATTTTCGAAAACTTTGATTTTCTTGAAAATGACTGCAACGATTTTGATTAAAACACCATATATTTGAGATATTGTTATGACAAATGAAATGTACATCTTGAATTTTCTGGCCATAGCCCATGAAGTCCTATTTACCCTTGATGACTTCTGTATAGCTGGTAAACCATAAGAGATAGACCAAATCTTACTATACAGAAAATGTAGAATTTGCTAAAACACACTTTATGTCTAAATAAATTTGTTTGCAGTGTGACTATTTCGGAGATATTTCTGTGAATTTTGGAGAAATTGTACTAGTGTCAAATGGAACATCGTTATTTATTTTTATATGTTAACCATACAAAGAGAACGAAATTTGAAAGCTGCAAAAGATATGACTATCGCTCAAAGTCTATTATATTCCCGAATCCTCCTTTCCTACAAGGAAATAAGCAATAAGGTAATTTATGCAAATGTTTATATCACTAGCTCGAAGAAGATAGGAATAAGGGTTTGTAAGAATGGTTTGTACAAGAGTAGAGAAAGTCATGTGAGTGCAACACGTCAGATTTTCAGTTTTTCTACTACATAGAGTAAATAGGGGAAACATTGTATTCGACCCAGAATTTCGATGTCGACATTTCACCGGAAATATTAGTTTTGAGGCCCACTGAATAAGATAAAACACATTTTTAAACAAAGATCCCTTTGTGTGTGTGTACAGCATAACTCAAAAACGAAAAGTCGGTTAAAAATTTAAGATTTTTCACGTATGTAACATGAAGATCTTGAAGAAAATCCCCCCATCCTAAACTATTCTTTTCGATTCTGATTAAAGTTCCATATGTTTAAGATATTTTTATGGCAAATGAAATGTATATTTTGAATGTTCTGGCTATAGCCCATGACTTGATGACTTTTGCATAACTGGTAAACCGTAAGAGATAATCCAAACCTTACTGTACAAAAAATGTAGATCTCTTCAAAACGCACGTTATGTCCTAATGCATTTTTCTTTGGAGAGAACCATGTCAGAAATATTCCATCTTGAGTTTTGCAATACTTAAACTTTACTCAAATGGAAGGTGGTTATTCATCTCTCTATGTGTTCGCCGTGCAAGGAGAATGGAATTTTAAAGCTTTCATACATTGATCATTTGACTATCTCTCAAAGTTTGCAGTATTCTCAGATTGTTCTTGCACCATAAGAATAATTACAGAATACTTTGAGACAAGCACTTCTTCTTTGGGACTGAGAACAAGAACAACAACTCTGTGGTCCGCATTAATAGCTTCAGGGTTCAAATCCTGTGGGCTGATCTATCTGACTGGGTTTTTTCGGGATTTCCTTCAGTCACCAAGGTAAATATGGGATTGGATATTTAATTTCACGACCCAAAATTCCACCTTAAGCCTAAAACAATAGTATAAATAGAAATGGATAGTATAGTGAATGTTGTGCCATCTATGGGCAGATAATGAAAGCAGATAGATGGATAGCAGGCTAATGCCATCTACTGTCACAGAGGTGGAAGTAGAATGGCCCTGCACTCTGGACTCGTGACGAAACAAGTTGGTATGGGAATGAGATATTGAAGGTTAACTGTATAAGCTGATAGACTG